>PTEX01000230.1:379388-447933 GCA_003342815.1 Eudromia elegans | reverse complement strand
TGCTTCTGAGATTTCATTTACTCTGACACAATGTTTATTAAATGTATAAAAAGAAAATTGTTTTGTAAATTGTTTCTGAGAGTGGTTTTTTTATCTTTCATAAATTGGTGGATTTTTAACATTTTCCATTTACCTTTGTTTTCTAGCCCCATGCCCTGCTTCATTTATTTCCTTATTGGATTTGGTGATTAAATACTGGTCAGCTGCTGGTCTGATCAGCTGTGTGTCGTGCTTTTCCCTAAACATTGTTCATATACACCCTGAGGATAGTATTGCATACACAGTTAAGCAGTGGTTGTGCATTAGTGGTATCATTTAATCTGTTTTACCAATGACAGTGAATTTGACAATGAAAATTTGTAAAACTGATCATTGAAAGAGAGTGGTACAGTCCAAAATTGTTCTTGCTTTGCTGCCTTGCTCTAGTTTGTGTTCAGGCCTGATGCCAAACAGAAGATGCATACTGCCTTTCTGAGGATTTTTTTTTTTTTACTGGCCTTTATGAATATTTTTTCTATTCTTGTTTTCCTTTATTGTTGTAAGATACCATATGCTCAATTGCAACACTTTGTTGTCTTACTTGTATGACTGTGAAAACTCATAAAGGAATGTGGAATTTACATAAAAAAGCTAAATGATGATTTTTTTTTTTTCCTTTAGGAGGAAAAAAAAAAGGTTGATATAATTCATACAAATGTAATACTATTGTCAATGCTATCTCCAAATGATTTGAACAGATCAGGATAGTAAAGGAAGTCTCCCCAGGATCTACACTGCACTTAATTTGGTATATCAGTGTATTTGATGGCAGAGTTCTACTCATACATCTGTTTTTCTCCCTGCTTGAAACAATTATTTTTGATTACCCAAATCTGTGAAATCACTGCAAATTTACTGTGTACAAAGCACGTCCTCTAGGGTCTTGTACGTACACAGGCCCAGTCACGTGAATGGTACTAAGTGAATACTTAGCTTTTGGCAGAGCTGGTGATACTAGTTTCAGTACTCCATGACTCATATCTCATGCTATTCTAAGTCTATCAGAGTCAGTAGGTTTACACTAGTATGAAGCTGATATCCTGTAACAATGAAGCACATATTTTTATCACTTTTGCCCATACCTGTATAGGAGCAGTTCCCACTGACTTCAGTAAGATCCCTGGATGAGTTTGTCTTTTAATGGCTTGATGTGATTTTTGAAGAACTTGAACAAATGAACAGAACAAATAATTCTGTTATTACAGAATCACACAGCTACATTCTGTTCAATTTTCTGTTAGATAATTCTGTTATATATTCTGATTTTTTGTTTTGTTTTGTTTTTTTCTGGCAAGGGCTCTAAATCTCTTCATTGTTGGCTTGGGGACAGTAATGCTGCTCTGGGGAGAGTAAGGTTCTTTGCTGTCCAGATCTCAAGATTACTCCCTGATACGCTGATGCTGAATCTTTTTTGCAGACCTTTACAGCAAGTGAGATAATGAATATTAGTTCCTCAATGCAGTTGTCATTTTAAGTATGCATTAGTATGCTCTATATGCTTTACAAAGTCACTGTGGGTAGTACTTTTTAAATTGATTTCAATGGGAATTTAACCCCTAAACCCCTTATAGTATTTTTCTAAAACCTTCTAGACTCTTCTCCCTGTATTTAGTTAACTAAAGTAGCTTCAAAAATCCAGTCAATGGGATTTATGCATTTAAGTCACTTGATCCTTGACAATCAAAGCAGATACCTATGATGAAAAGTATCATTTCATTTAATTTTGAAGATCTTTGATCTATAGCTGGTGTTTCCAACTSTTCCCTGGTGTCTGCTTGCAACGGCTGTTGCATTTTATCTATTGGTTCTGTAATGTAAGGTGGGTACTAGAACACGAGACCATCCTTTGGTAAACRCCCTGATCAAACAAGCGCTTGTTCTTTCACCACTGTGTGTGGAGAGTAAATACAGAGGTGCTCTTCTCAGCTGAGGCGGCAGCAGCTGTGGGCATGCAGAGCAGAGGAAGGTCATTTAATGATATATTCTTAGGTTGGCTACAGGCTCTTCTAGCTCTTAAAAATGCAGAGATTTTGTAGAATAGGACTTTAAATTCAGATACCTCACTGCTGCTCAGGTAGCACTGTAGGCATTTGAATGGTTATGGCTCTCGCCTTTGATGACCTGTCTTATAACAGGTGGATACAAGCTGTGTGATTACTTTATGATAGGTATCATCTGTACGTTATGGGAAGAAACATTTGTACCTTTGAACTTCGCCTGTGTGAACTTCCTTCATGATCAAGGGAGCTCGTGATGGTTTTTAAGAGTGCATAATTACAGGCTTCCCTATCTTTTCTCATTAAATACAAAGTCCAGGTTTTTAGCCATTTTATATGCCATATACGTGATATATATATGTGTGTGTGTATATATAGATGTGTTTTATGCCATAATGCTAAGTAGTACAAATATCCTTTCCCCTACCAAAATACAATGTTTAATAGAATAGGTTCTACCATTAAACAAACTGATAATAATTTGTCTTGCATGTAGATTAATAGCTTTGTGGAAATATGCTCAAATTGAATCATATTGCTGCTTTAGTTTGAGCAGCTTTTCAGATTTTCCTGTATTCTTAAATTCTCTGCACAGTTGTGGTCCATATTGTTGCTGAAAATTACTTCCTACATGTCATTTGATTAGCAAAAATACAGCTATGGTAACCACAATAAACATGTTTGTATAACTAATGGCAAAACCTCTATCAAATGGATTTTGTGTCATTAACTGTCAGGGCTGCAGAACATGAGTAGTTAACTTAGTATGTAACATTATCATTGACGGAACATTTCTTACCATTAAGCCTTCAAACTCTTACTCAGCTGTCAACACATGGGCACTTTCTGGAGCCAAATTCTCTCATGCTGTGCACTGCCTGCAGCTCGCCTGAAGCTCAACTTTGACTAAAAGTGTTGATTTCACTTCTTTTAGCCTTGTTCTCATTTAGCGTTAAAACCTGCTTAGAGTCTGCCTTTTATTCTGTAAAGTACACATGCATGTGTCATCCCTCACACACTTCTGATGTGAAGTTAAGGCGCTCAAAAGACATGCTAGTAATCTTAATGAATAATTGATTAGAAGGGAGTCTGGCAGTGTTAATTGTGAGGTGCAGCTGAGTGAATGCCAAAACAAAAGCTCCTCTAAATGTTTCCAAAAACCTTGTAAAGTCTTTAGCATTGAGCAACAGGGTCAGTGCACTGAAGTGGAATTTAAAGGAAGTTCTTGAATGTAATGGGTTTTGACTTGCCTTTGTCATGTGCCTCAGTGCATCATTGATTGAGCACTCATTTGTTAAATCAGCTGTATTTTTTGCCATTTGTCAGAGCATAGACACTTACTGCAGTCTTTTTTCCCTATAACTGTGAGTTTCTTGTCTTAATAAGTCACAGGTGTAAATTAGCTTTTATCTAAGATGATCAATTTTCAAGCACAGAGAGACATGTGAAGATGCTTGCAAGGAAAAAATTTTTTTTTGTTAACTATTAGAAGAAAAACAAAAGATCAGGGGTATGTTTTAGCTAGAGACTTCCGGGCTATTCACGTCTTTAAATTCAGCTCCCAGCAAAATGCTCAGAAATGTTTTGTTTGGAAAGCTCTAAGTGGTGCTTATTGGAAGAGTAGTTCAAGGTAAGCAGTGTTTAGTGAGTTCTTCAAGAAGTGGGCAAAGGAAACAGGAGGGTTAAGGAGCACGCGGTGTACTGTACGCGTGCGGCTCCGAGAGATGCTCTCTGGTTAGTGGAGAGGCTAATTACCTGTCGCACACGGGGTGCTGCAGGTGCTGCGCATACCTGATTAGCACCCTGACAGCAGGGCAGGAGAAAGAAGACTTGGGAGGATGCCAAAAATATCCCTTTATGCAAGCAGATGCTGCTACCCTTGGAAGAGAATAGTCACTCAGAATGATGATTGCTGCTAGGGGCACGTGTTCTACAGATAGGCCATCAGCTTCTGAGATATACATGAGCATTATTTAGTACAGCAATTACATGGCAAATCTGGAAATGCTTGTCTTGATGTTTTGTGCTTGCTGGAAAAATGAGTCAGATTTATTGTCACCACAACTCAGGCACTGAGAAACCAATCAGTAGTTGCAGGAGGCTGGAGACAAAGTAGTGCTGGGTGGTTTTTTTTTTGTTTGTTTGTTTTTTTTTTTTTTGTGACCAGTGGTCAACAAGTAAGAGTTCCTTGAAAATGCATATGGAGTGAAAAGTGTAAAGCACCCATATCTGTGCATGAGAGGCACTTGGAACTTGGCCCTTTTGAATGATTATACTTTTAAACAGTCTTTTTAGAAAAGACTGCTTTTGGGAGCTGATGAACAGAAAGATTAGAGCCTGGCAAAGGCTATGGAAAAACAGAAGAATTTAAAGGTGATCTGTAGAGTGGATCTTGCTGCAGTAGCAGCCTAGATGTCATCAGAATTGCAGTGTGTGCAGGCAGAGTTGGTAGCACCGAAGCCCCTCTTGCTGTGTGTGCTGTGTAGACGCCTGCTTTTGCAGGAGTTAGGGATGCTCAGCACCTTCAGGCTTGGGACCATAGTAAGCAGCAACCAAAAGTTACTGTGAAGTTGCAAGTGACTAGAATGGCCATCTGTTTGTTTTTTTTTTTTTTGTGGAGAATCATGATAAGGAATTTAATTGCAGCTCCAACCCAATAAATAGCATTTTTTTGTTGTTGTTGCTGTTGGCAAGTAAACTGTGGTGACACTTGCTGCAGTTGCTAAAGCTGCCCCTGACACAGTAAAGTCCCTTGCTCTTAGACAGATTCTACAAGTTGTTTGTAACTTAAGCAGCTGTTTTCACTTTTGATACTGACAGGCACTCAGGGACAGTTTCCTTTCTTCTCTCTCTAGATCCCTAGGCTCTATCAAAAGTGTGAATTTGAAACCAAATAAAATAAAGCTTCAGTCCACATCTTTACTGAGCCTTTACATGTACAATTTCCTGTTTTGAGTTCTTTAAAACTGCAGCTATCAGAAAGAATAAAATAGTGCATCACCTAGTAAAGTACTGAAGTGATCATCCAAGCAATTTTCTTCTCCCTGAAGCCAGACAGCCAAAGCTTTTTATTACTGCCTGACTGAACTTCCTCTCTCTGGCTGGCTGGGTTGTTAGGCCACCAAGTTGTGATATAGCTTTTGATTGTAGGCAAAACGTGCCGGGGGGGAGGGTAGTTTTAAATACAATATTTACATGAGGGGAAAAAAAAAAAGGAAAGAAAAAAACCTGTTACATATGATAAGTCATAAACAACCCAGCAGTTTTATAGTGCTTAATTTTTGTGGAATGCTCCAGTAAGCATCTGACAAACTTGATGCTCTCAGGGAGAGCATTTGTTTGGGAATCCCAAAGCATTTTAGTTACTATACCTTTTCAATGGAACAGTGTAGCTAAAAACTTTGGAAATCTTTAGATGGCTTATTTACATTTACAGCATCAACTTTGAGAACTACCATCCAAGCAGTTGTTACTTTTGACCTATTGGATGGCTGTTTCTACAGGGCGTGGAATGCTTTCTTTTGAGTTTGATCCACCCGTGAGACTGGTGATGGCAGTGTTGCCTTTTAATAGAGTCTTGATGTACAGTGCACACTGCACAGTGTTCAACAAACTTTCGTGACAAGCATTCGTATCATATTGCCTGTAATTGCTTTGTATATAAAAAAGAGCAGTTGTGTCTTATTGTAAATAATCAAAGCAGGTTTTTTTCTTCCTGGTTGTGTCCCCTTCATGAGACTGGGCTGCAAAACTGCAGAAAGGAAGTAGGAAAGGGAGTCTGTTTCATGCTGAAGTTACCTTTCAGCTTAGAAGCCATCTAGTTGGGCCCAGATGTCTTTGAGCATAGAGGAAGCTGAGGACCCTTGTCCTGCAAAGGGACAGGTAGAGCTCTTTTGTATCTTTCCATTGCTCCCTTATTTCCCTTATACTGTTGGAGGAGGAGGAGACTCCTCCCAGTTCTCCATGCTGGTGGCATTCAAGCTCTTTGTAGCTCAAATCCAGAAAGCTGCTCTGGTAGCTGGAAGTGTTTTCTGTTTGTGGTTTGCTCCCCACTGCCAGGCAGTCCCTCCTGGACAAGAGTTGTTTTGTTTGCAAAAACAAATTTCCTCCACTGGAACTGGGCTTTTCTATTGTGTTGCTGAATCAAAGTTCCCCCTTTCAACACAGATGATTTCGGTGCCAAACCAGTGCTCACATCGGCCTGGGGAAAGGCAGGCTCCTTCCGATGGGATGGCAGTCTTTTGTTGCGGGGCAAGCAGCGTAACCCAAGCAGGCAACTGAAGTGCAAAGCCAAGCTTTTGTTTTGTGTCACCTTCCACCTCCAGCCTTTTAGAATTGTTGTTATTACTAAGGTCAATTCTTTAGACTGCCTCTGCCTGGGACTTGAACTTTCCGAGCGTACTGGTGTTACCCTGCCCAGGGAAGCCGGGCCAGGGAGCATGGGTCAGGGGCTCTGCACAGCACGCGAGGGTCTCCAGGCTTGCTGCTCTGGCCAACTTGCGGGGACGATTCGTACTCCGGGCATTTCCTGGACTTGTCAGCTCATGCTCCGTGTAGCTGTAGCTCTTTTGATGTGGCAGAGCAGTAGATTCAATGAGTTTCATGTGCGCTTCAAAGCGGTTGCCAGGTTCTGTGGGAGACAGAGTGGGCGATTCAGGGTGCTGTGCTGAGGGGCAGGCTGCTGTAAGTGGCACCTTGGCTGAGCGGAGTGGCTGAGGCTTGAGAGTGGCGGCATTTCACAAATGCTTCACTCGTGTTGTCTTGAGAGTGAGATTTGCACTCATACATAGAGAATAATATTTTAAAAAATACACATCTGTGAAGCAGATGGCTTAAAAAAAATTACAATTGTTTTGAAAGCAAGAAACTTTTTTTTCATACCCTACAAATTAAGGATATTTTAACAAGACATTTTAATAATATTCTTGTTGTAAAAGTCCATATTGAGAGCATTAAAATGTGTTTTAAGCAGACTGTCTATTCTGTGGGGGATCCAAAACAACACTGAAATTTCTTCTACTCTGGGCTGCTTGGGCAGTGCTAGGAGACTAGAGTGACCGAGTGCTTGAAAAACCACCAATAGAAGTCGTGGAGAGGAAGGAACCGGTTTGTACTACTTGTAGAGAGTTGGTGAAGTGAGTAATAATCGGTCAAGTGATGCTGCGATACATTTGGGGTTAGAACTGAAAATCAATTCTTCTGCTATAAAATAATTGTGTAACTTTAAATGAAGATCATTTTGTAGCAAAATTATTTTTGTCTGCACCTAGCCAAACTTAACAGTCATGTTTCTGTTTTGGGTTTTAGTGTGCTATAATGTATGCTCATTTTTGAGGTGACTGTTTTATTATCCTATACACAAAGATAAATATATTACTCTGTCCTTATTCACAGTCATTAATAACCTTTTCAACTCAAGAATGCAACGTGTGTACAATTCAGCATTAAAAATAGTTGTCACAAGATAATACAAGGTCAAAGCACAGGCTAGATTGTTGAAGTCGTAGATGTTGTATTGCTGCTTTCTGAAGATTTTCCTCAGTTGTTTTTGAATCAGTGGCTTTGCTCTGCTACTTTTTTTTAGAAATGGTGGCATGGCAGCACTGAATCAAACTGTCTTCTCTTGGTATCCAGTTGAAAGCACGTGTCTGGTTTCATTTATTATACAAATGATCTAGATCTGGGCTTTGTAGTTCTTAAGGCAGGTTTCCAAAGCAGTGGCTGTTTACCCATCTAATGCAGGAGTTATTCCTGAAGTCAGTGTTTTGCAAACAGGGTGCAAGACTTGGGCTGGGATTTGCTCGGACGTAGAAAGCAAGGATGGCTGGGTTTTCACTGATTTTAGCTTGTGTGTGTCGTGCAGCCGTTTGGTGCTCTGCTCGCCACCCTCCCTGGAGGATGGCTGGGGGTGCCAGCTGCTCCTGCCTGCTCTGCGCAAGGACACAGTCCCTCTCCCTGTGGTCCCTCTTCCACAGCCCAGGCAGTGGCTGTGGAAGTGGTTTTGAAAACACAGGAAAAAAGAATAGTATCTTAAAAAAAAAAAAAAAAGTTTTAAAAGTCTATAGCTCATTCTATTTATTATGATCTGCATTTATTTTTAAATAATGCTGTTGCTTTCGTGGATTCTTCATGTGTTTGTATTTATGTGTATTTGCATGCATTAAGTTTCTTTTTCAGGAGCAATTTTATTTGGGACTGAACTTTCTACATTTCTGGGAAAGTCAAACCATGCTTGCCTGCCTCCTCTATGCAAGCTGTGGTATTTGAGTGCTCTTCAGGACTGAATGTTCATTACCTTAGGAAGAGAAATTGAAACAGCCTCCTCTCCCTGTGCTCAAAACCAACATTACTGGTGAATTCCCAGGCCTCCTAGAATACTGGTTGTATTACAAGCAAGTCATTTTCTGTGCCCTACTGTAGAAGAGACTATCAATTAGTATAAAAAGTGTTAATCATATTTGTTTTGTCTGCCCTGTATTTGCAAAAGAAGATACAATCAAAAGGCAATCGTGTGTTTTTGTTCCTTTTTAAAACCCCTGACAAGCCCATGACACAGGCTACTGCTGTAGCCGTACATTGCTATTCATTATTGATGACTTGGGGCCAGGCAGGCAGCGCAGCGCGCAAGCAATATAGATTACCATATATTGGGGGCTGGGTTTGAGGGGGTTGTGTATACGTGTGTGTGAATGCCTATACGTGTCTGCGTGCATCTTTGGTTGAAGGCCTCGGAAGTGCCCAGTTCTGAGAGGAAATCCTACCTGGGCATGTTTTCTGTGCCAAGCAGAAAACATCAGAGCTTTTGTTCTCATGAAACAATTCTGAGTATTTGATGAAAAAAAACCTCGTGTGGGTGGTCTTGCTGGCAAACTGGTTATTGTTAGCTTAACTTTCAGGCAGACTTGGAAATAATCCAGGAAGGTGCTGAGCCTCGCTTAGCCTGGGGGATTTGGAGAGCATTTCTCACCTCACCGAGTGTAGTTAGCACCTTCACTGGTGAGAGATTTTCCTGAGAAAACCAGTGTAAACTGTCTGGTCTATATATAGCAACAGTTACAGAGCAGCTATGCTGTTGGTGTGATTTTGGGGATGGTGTCTTATTTCTTCACTGCACAGCCAGGCCCACAGTTTGGGTGAACGCGTGATTAATTATGTAAGCGCTTCAGTGACTGAGCTGAAGTGAGATGTCTGCCTAGCAAATAACCRGGAGACCTTGGCAGTGCTAAGAAAGCATTTCTCTAATGCTGATTAGTAAACGAGGTAGTTATTGACACAACACTTCTTTCCATTCTGTGATGCTGATTTATTTGCACGTGTTGTAGAGGACTTGCACAGAGTTTTGTACATATGCTTTGTATATTCTGGATTTTAAGAAAAACAAGGCAAAAAGGACATTGTTTAAATATACATAGTGCATTTTAATATGTCAACAGAACAAAAATAGCTTTTGTTCTTATGTTCATGGTGTATTTACAGAGAGACTGTTCTGCTTCACAGTTATTCAGTTACAAATAACTCTTGAAAGAATGAAACAGAAACAGTTTGGTATTTGCTTTTTCTGCAGTGTTTATCATAACTTTGGGGTTTTGGTATTTTTTTCCTTTGTGTTTCTGTTTTATTTCACACAACTGATTATCACAACAGGGAAAGTTAATTTGTAGATAAGTTAATTCAAAGTTTGTCGTCCTAAGATCATTTTAAAATAAATAATAAAATACTGTTAGTGAGTCCTGTCCACCTGGGAAAGAAGAACAGAGGAGAGGAAGTTTATGAGGACCTGGCTGTATATCTGACTTCTGACGTAATTTTTGCTGTCTATTTTACATGGAGAGGGCTTAACAGTAAAAGTGGTACAGGTCATATAACCTACTTTCTCTTGTTTGGAGAGAGAGAGGTGGGAAACTATTCCAGTGGAAGGAGAGTGCTTCTCTAGAGAGGAGTATCACCCAAAATACAGTTTCTTTAGTATATTCCGTATATTTCTGTAGTACTGTTTTATCTTGACTGCTGCTTAGCATGCTTTGATACGTATTTCAAAATCTGGATTCACCAGTATGGCTAATTTAAAATGCAAAAACTTCTTTCAGTAAGAAGTTCTTTTCCCTGGAAGGTCCCACAGCACCACCTAGTGTGACATCCTTGCATGTTTTTTGAGAATGACACGTGCTGAGGCTGGTGTATTCTGCTAATAATTAAAATCGGGATTTTCTAGTTATTCTGTATAGATCCAAATGAAGAAACACAGATCAGTTATAACTTGTTTCTACATGAAAACAGATTTAAAAATCAAATATAGAATTAACTGTTCTCCTAAAACATGTAAATATTACTGCTTTTCTTTATATAAAACAATGGTGAAAATACAGTGTGTTCTTCAATAGGACTACACTTAACACATGTCTTTGGAGGTTTCTGGTGTACTTATTATATGTTATTTACTGAGAAAGAAATATGCTTGCAGCTTCAGATACCCTCATCCTACAAGCTGTGTTGCTTTCCCTCTCAGTCCTGCTCAAGTCGTGCTGTAAAGTGTGGTAACCTGCCAGCATAGGAGAAATTACAGGATTGTGGCAAAATAGATTTTACAAAAAGAAGGGGAACCCGCTCAAAATGCCTGGGTGTGGATGCCTGAGATCCTTTATGCTTCCCCTGGGAAAGGAACCACAAAAATGCCGTTCCTGCTCTGCTAGGCATCATTATAGTGACCTCCTCTCTGCTGACACTGCACGGGAAATGAATTTGAATAGGCACAGGCACAGGTTTGATAAGCTGGAATTAGGAAGAATCAGTGTGCGCTTGAGGAAGTCTCAAGTTTTGCAGTAGACTGGGAGCCAGAGGAGATCAAATCAGTGCTGAAGCCAGGAATGATGACCAGCTGGAAAACCTGAAAGGAGAGGGAAACAGCTGAGGCTGCAGCTAGGCAGCGTCATTGCGTGCACCAAGGATGTGGCGTCTCTCATGAACGCGTCTGGATCCTGAGGCTCAGGATGCTTCATGGAAGCACTCGTCTAACTCTCATTCACACTGTCTTGTATTTTATTCATCATTCCAGACACYATTCAAGTATCTTCAAACCCAGAAGTAGATTTTATAATTACTTTAAAACTTCAGGCACGTCACTAGTTTGTTCTGAAATTATTGCTGCTTAAGGAAGAGAATTCCTAGTGTGGAGAAGATGCCCTCTGCTGGGAAGTCAAGCAAATCAAGTTTACATGAAGTTTTACTTTCCTGAAATTTTCTTCTCTTGCCCTTGGGTTAACTCTTACCAGTGCACTGGAATTCCACCTCTCAAGCTTGTTGAAGAAAGTTTACCTCTTTTCATTTCATTTTTAACACTCATACTGTCGCAAGACAAGCAGTGTTACTGCCAGTAGTTTAGGACACTTTATTTCTTGTGTTCCTAGGTTGTATAGAGTTGTGAGATCGGAAGTCTCCTGCCTTTTTTGAAGCCTTTATTATTCCACCTTGATTTCATATTGACATAAAATGCATAGGGAAAACAACTGCAGGTAGCAGTTACTGCTGAATGGTAGATAACCTTTTGTTGTCTACTGTTCTCTGATGCTAGTCTGCTGCTTAACTTTGTCCATCATTTAAAATTTCCCCTCTCGTAACAGAGGGCAGCAGAACACAGGTCTGTGCTGTCAGGGTTAGTGTGCTAAGTGTTACAAATAGCCATGAGTACATGTGAGATACTCCATCTGGCTTGTTTGGTCCCCTCTAAGAAAACCTTAGCCATTTCAACATAGTGTTTCTGATTTTACAGATTTGTTATTAAAACTCAGATTTGGCCTGTTTGGTGGACTTACAGCTATTGCTCTAATGCTTATTTGTGATTATATTTGAATTGGGGTTATGTAAAATTATATTTTCAATTTAATATTGTAATACAGTGCCTTAGTGCTTTGCAACATGAATTTAATATTATGTGAATTCAAATTATTCTCTTTTCATTATCTATTCAGATTGTTCAAATCGATAGTTTGATATAAAACAATGCAACAAGGAACTAAATAAAATACTTTATTCTAAAGTACTATAGTTGGATAAGCCCTCTCAGATTCGACAAAGTCTGAGCTGACAAAGAGAAAAGTGTGATAGGAGATAGTGCAGCGGTTTTTTTTTTAAAAAAACCCAATGTTGTGCAACTTGAGATATACTGAAAATAATAAAATGAGAAAGCAAACAAAGCAAAAATAGTTATCCAGCATCAGGAGCTCCTGTGCTGTACATGAAGGAACAACTTAGGGATCTGGAATTTGTATCATGGGGCAATGAATAAAATAAAGAAGATCTCACAGACAGCAGTGCTAACTTAATCCGAAATTGCAACAGATAAAACTTAAATTTATGTTATTTCCATGGACATGCAGTATGAAAGTGTGGCAAAATCTGTATGTTGGTGTGGAAAGTAAGAGGGAGTGTTCAGCATCTTAAAATCTGTCTTCCTCAGTGTGTTCTTTTAGTAGGAACAATGGACTGCATAGCTTTTATAGCCATGCTTATGCAAATACTAAAAGCAGTTTTGTGAAACAGTTTTTTTTCTGAATAGGTTTCTCCTTTAACTTGGTCCACATTCTGATACATCAAAATATTTTCCAAAGGATTAGTTGTGATTTGGTTTCTTTTTGTCTTCTTTTTTTTTTTTTCTTATACAAACAGTTGATGACTCCTGTATTAAAAGCATTTTGAGAAATGCTTTTAAGCAGATGCATTAAACAGATGAGAATGAAACAAATGAGAAATACTTTTTAAATAGATGAAGATTGAATTTCAATTCTCATTCAAGTTTGCCCTCTAATGAAATTATCTGGATTTTTTAGCTCTTTTTTTCGCATGTTAGCCTATCGGTACTAATGGAAATGCTGACCAGTTAACTCTTCAAGTAACTTTTGTGTGTGTGTGTATGTATTAATTCTGCTGAAACTTTTGCTCTTTTTGTACCCTGCTCTGATGAAGTGTCAAACACATCCTTAGCTCTATGCAGAGGAGCAGATAACTGCTTTCAGAAAATGTGCATTGATTCATTACCTTGATTACAGAACTTTTTCTTTCTAATCCTACCGCTCGAGACAAATCAGAGGCTACTTTCAGAAAACGTAAAGACTTTTTTCTGATAATTGCCACGTATATGTCATACTGATGACCTGTAAGAATGAAGAAAAATTTCTTGAGAAATCTGTGAGTAAAGGAAACCAAGGACAGTTCACTCCCCTTCTGCTGTGTTGTCCCTCTGGATCTGTGCCCAGCTTGTTCTAACTATTTGCATAATTTCTTTCTTAATGATTTTCCATCATAGATTCAAATCCATTATGTTACTTCCTTTTGCTAATCAATTTGGCAGCCAATTGCAGGTATCGATTCTGCATATTCTCTTGGACAAGAAAAACACCTTTTAATATCCACTCTAAAGTAATGCTGTAGTGCATGAAACATGTAGAAAACTTGTTCTTAACATCTTACAAAGAAATGTAAATTAAATGAATCTCTGAGTATCTCATTCTTGTTAAAATATATGTGCTCATACACATACGCACGTACATTTTGAACTTTTAAGACATGTTTTATGATCCTTATTGGGGAAAAAAAAAGGCATTTTCAGGTATCTAATATGACAATGCAGACTCCTATTTTGTATCAGTGTTTCAGGCCAGGCTGAGATCTTTTTCCTTCCTTTCCACTAAAATCATTGAAATATATTCAGTCAGTCTTTCACATCAGAGGTGTAAATGGATTTCTTGAAAGTTTTTCTGCTGATAGCAAACGGCAACCACTTTACAACTTTGACTCCATTGTGGGCAGCAGTCAGAAAGCTTAACACTCCCCCCGAACTTTGGAGATGCTAAAACTGTGCAGTGACCTTGCATTGTCAAGGGCAGATGCTCAGCTTCTGCTAGAAGTGCTAATCTACAATCTCTTTATCTTCATGCGCTATGTATTTGGCGGCATTTGTCTAGAAAGCCAGGCGTGGAAAAGAGAAGTCAAATTTAGGTAGTTTTTCTCTTGATGGCTTTACTATCCAATGGACTTAATCTTTCTTTTCGTTATTAGTTTCCTTTGTGCTTTTCAGCGACTCTACCTGTAGTAGTCTGAGGTTATAGCCACGTTGCACGTGTGAGAATATACTCTGTTATGATCTGCTATCACCTAAACTAGACAGTGTAGAATAACTATTAACTCTCTGGTTTGGGTTATTCTTAGTGAAACAGTTTTGTTTTTACTTCAGAAGCCTAAATTATTGCCTATAATTTCTGTCAGATGTTTTTAGACTGACATAGCTCTATAGATTACTTTTAGTAGGTATGAATTGAGATGTTTCACATAGTGCTTATGAGCATACGGAGGAGCTCATTTCTAACAACAACAGAAAAGAATAAGTAATCTATTAAAGTGAGACAGTGTTTGCAGGGAAAGGCAATACCTTTTATTGGACAGATATACTTAAGTATATAAAACCCTTCAAATCTGGAACAAAAACCAGAAGAGAAGGACTTTTGCACACAAACACATCAGTGTTTCTGTATGACATGTACATTTTATATAACATATATAGGGTTTTATGTGCCCAAAGTCTTTTCTGACTGTATCAGTTGTTCTGATAGCAGCTATTCCATCCCCTAATAAATCTTTCCTTGCTAACACCCATAAGCCATTACAGTTACAACAGCAGTGAAAACCTCTTGGTTTTAATGTAGTCTCTATGGTTTTTCAGTTTGGTACTTCTTATCAAAATAAAACATTAACTTCAAATTACACTGATTCAGCAACAACATCTATTTTTTTTAAATATAATCGCATCTATTCTGTCAGGTAATTGTTTTGCTTCCGAGGGAATTGCATGAGTGTTGCAAATGGGAAAATTCAGCCCTGTTAATCCTTTCTGTGGAGGGACAATAGGAAACTGGTTCTTAATTATTAAGATCACAAGAATTAATTGCAAAACTTTCCGGAAGATTACTGAATGGACATTTTGAAAATAAGAGTTTGAAAAGGCACATTCAGAATTCTATTTATGATGTGCAGGGATATTTTCTCTTCCTGTCTGCTTATAGAATTATGAATAAATGTTGTCATAAGGGTAACATTTTGCTTCATATCATTATAGGCTTTGAATTAGTAGTGACTATTGCCCACACCATTGTGTTGATACTCCTAGACTTCTATAGCAAATACATAGGAAGTCAAAGGACTCATCCTAAGAGAGGGCTTCAGCTTGCTTAATTCATTGACAAAATAAAGGGGAATTTTGGATTTTTTTTTTCTTTTCTCCCCACCCTCTTTTTTGTTTTACGCATAGCACATTTTTTTTTTACACATTTACACATTTCTTTTTTGTTTTACAATTGTGTAAAAATGCTATTGAAATATATAAGAAATCAGTAAAGCTGCTGAATTAGTGAGTTGCTTCAGATGCAAAGGAAAGCTAGCTGTGTTCAGGAGCTGGGGGGATCCTGCCTTCTTGCTGTACTCAGCACTCTTAAAATACAGGTTGCTTGTAGTAAGTAAATCACCTCCTGCCCCTTGAATGTTTCTGTTTGTTCCTACTCAGAAAGGGTTGCAGTGATAATATTGCATATTGCTCTGAGCACCTTGCCCTGGGTAATAATCACATAAAAGTTGGCATTTGCTCATTCCACTGAAGCATCTGTGTGCATCCACTTTACACAGACTTACTGTCAGTTCCCCCCTTTTAAGCATTGTAGATGATGCTGTCCATAAGTGTCGATTCAGCAATTAGTGCCTCTTCCCTTCATGAACTTTTTTCTTCCTCCACAGCTGATATCCTTGAACACCTACATTTCTTCATAAGCATTCCTACATTTTGGTGTAGGTCTCCCCGTATACAGGGGATGATTCCCTGAAGCAATCCTTAATGCTTCTACCTCTTTCTAGCCTTTATGATCTATTTAAGATGTGACATTCACAAAAAGATAAATGATTATGGATAGCTAGGCTGTGGGCCAGTCAGATATGGCATATATTATTTATTTCAAAATATGTTTTAAAATTCTGCAGAACCTTCTGGTTGCACAGGTTAACTGTTGCCTCCTCATTCCTGCATGTCTGGCCTTGTTTGGAGTATTTACTTGTTGCCTTTTACAAGTGCTCTGAGTAGGAGCCCTCTGTGCTACATGGGCTCTCTGTGCCAGTGACCTTGATGGGTGCATAAAGCAAACACAAAGATGCTTGTAGAAGACTTTTCTTAATATTAGCTTCCATAGAATGGAGTAAAGCTGTGCTATTCAAGGTTAAATTAAAAGCAAGGTACAGGTGCTTTTTTGTTTGATTATTTTTCACTTGAACTCCAATCCAAAAGAAAATATTGGTTTAGATGGATGTGAGCAAATTTGGGGGTCTTGTCCTTTGAATGATGGATTTTGTGAAGAGCCAAAAGAGAATTATTCTTGAGAAATCTTTGACTAAAGAATAATCTTGGCTTAGAAAAGTTCTGGGTGAGCTTTGTGAATTAGTATGCATTAAATGTGAGAATAGTTTTATTGAGCAATAATAAAATATTGAAGTCTGATGGAAGGATGATGGGGAATTACTGTTTGCAACTGAGAAACTGATGCATGTCATGTTAACYCCCAGCCCAAACAACTCATTTTAAGATTTACCCTCATGAAACTTAAAATCCTATATTTTTCCAATCATCAGCTTTAAACCTGTTCCTTGTCAGTGAACAAAACAAATCTTTTTGCTTGTGTCTGCCTGGGGGATGTGGAAAGCTGAGGTGGTCCTGTGTGATTAAATTAGATGAAAGACTTGCATTCTACCACTGAGACATGAAGTCTAATCGAGTGAAATGAGTTTTGAGATCTCAGCTCTTTTCCTTGGGGAATATCAGCTTACATGACACAGTCACAACACCTAATTCATCACAATTGATGCGGATTTTGCACAGGAGAGGACCTGGGACTGGCCAACAGGGGCGTCAATCACCAATCTCCTCCTAGGGAAAGAGACCTAGTTAGAGTTAAGAAAGAGCACAATGAGGGGCTAGTTTTGATATGTATGTATTTTCAAATATCCATCTATATTTCTGCATATCATATGTTTTAAAAGGGAGAATCTTAGGTCTAAAATGAGGAAAGCTAGAGGTTGTGAAAAAACGTAATGAATATTGTTTGTAAAAGGATGTTTGTATCAGTAAAGAATCTACACAGTGAAGAGCAAAGCTGAACTTACCCGTTTTCTCACTTAGTTTCCACAGCAGTGCATGGGCTTAGAGTGTTTCAGTGCATTCGGGTACAACGAAGTAAAGAGTGCTCTGCTTCCCTGACTAACAGACACCTATTTTTATTTCTTCCAGGGCATCGTTATAACTCCACTGCTGCTTCTACTTTTTGTGAGTATTTCAGTATGAAAATGTCTGTCCTTTTACTGAGTAATATTGTACCATTAGATGCTATATTTAAGACAGCATTGGATGATTTCACAGTGCTTAAATGACGAGACAGATTTTTTTTTTTTGGTCAATACATGAGATAAACTACTTTCTAGAGGACTGTAAAATTGTTTGTCAGTGAATGCAAACACTATCTCTGTGTTTTGCCAAGAGGAGTGAAGCCTGTTGTTCCTGCAGCATCACAAAGCCATGTACTTTACACTGGGTCAAATAAAGCGCTTGCCATGCAGGTAATTGCGGGTTAGGAGGTCTCTTGCACAGCACACATATGCAAGAATTGGACAAGATCATAGCAAACAAAAACGGATGACAGCCAGTTAAAAGGAGTCCTGTTCAGGTGAATGAAGCTTCCCGCTTGGCCAGCTGAGCCCATGGGTATTTTTGTGGTAGAGGTTTGTGAAATCTTGGAAGGAGGAAGATGAATGACTGGAGCCCCTGTGCATCACTAATAAGGTGTTAGTTTGTTCTTGTTAGATTAAGACTTTCTCAATAGTTAGTTTTCTGTCAGTTTTCTGCCTTGGTTCCTTACAGACTGTGGATGAAGACGCAGTTTTAGGTTTCTGTTTTGTAGTGGTAATGTATATTGCTCAGTGTATGGTGAGGAGACCTTAGCCGGTGGATAATGCTCCTCAAGGTTGTGCCATGTGAGTTAGCAAGTGATGGTGCTGTGGAGAATTCTGGCAAATGTTTTGTAAGTTACTGAGGGCTGCCACGTTGGGAAGAGCAGAGAAATAGCTGAGACACTTTTAGAGCTTTCAGAGAAGCTATATATATATATATATTTATATATTTTTTTATATATATATACACTCTATGTGTGTGTGTGTGTATATGTAAAATATAGACTTAACAGTGTATACTGTTTGGGGATATGTAGTGCTGTGAGAGGAAGTATAACAATGTCAATTTCTGTTTCAGCCAGTAAAACTGCCTAGGAATATATATATATATATATATTTTTTTTTTATTTATTTTTTATTTTTTATTATCTCACAAATTATGTTTTAGCTCATACAACTATATTTATGCAAAAACTATGTTGACCATATCCTATATATCAATATATACCAACAGAGATTTTCTCATACGCTTTGGACCATAGATTCTCTGTAGGTTTAAAAAGATACATGTTCTAAGAAAACATACTTATGTTTTTCTTACTCTTACCAACATAAAGTCCATCTTCTCTGAAGATTCCTTTTACCCATGGCAGGTCCTTGGGACAGCAAGCTAACTGTTCCAAGTGGTTCTGCCTAGTTACAATGGGATGGGAAACACTGGTGACTTCCTGTTTCATGTGTCTGTACGATTCATTAGTTAATTTTTCCAGTCTCAATTTACTGCATAATTTAATATAGGGTGGGATTTTCTGATTTCAGTATTTTTAAAAAGTCCCATTTACCTCAACAGTACCTGAGTTGGCCTTCTGAATTCTTTAAAGTCAATGCCTTTAGTAAATATTTTTTCCATGAATTGAGTACTCACTAGCATTAACTCTTTCACACAGAATGCTACTCTGTATCAGTGATGCTGTTGGTGAGCCTCCATGTTTATAGTGCATTAAACACTCTTAGTGTTGCCAGAATATAATAAACTGTTGTCCATTAGCTTGTTCTTAGTTTTTCATGTGTTTGATTTTAATATTTGGAGTAGTGCTCATGGTTTAAATGTTGCCACATATGCACTAGACAATATAATGTTCTGAACTGCCTTTGCTGTTTGTAAATGTCTGGTAAAGAAAATAGAAGTTACCTAAGCAAAGAGGATAAAGACGTATTGAAACTTATTATAAATCATACATTTTATACAAAGAATTATTATGTTAAGTGAATGGTGTTAAATGTAGATTGTCAATTACATTTCTGAGAAGTGTTTTTCACAGAAGTACTATGAAACTTCTGGTATAAAGCTTACTAGAAAAAAAAACATTCTGAGACATAATGATTGACTTAATGAAGCCTTAGATATTTTGCAATTAATTGCTGTATCCTTGTGTGAACACTAAGCTAGACCTTCAAGAATAGCAGCATTTGCTGTAGAAATCTGATTAACATTCTACCCAATTAGAAACTGTTGAATCCTGGCATTAGTCTTCAAGATCATCATCCTTGTGTTAACGCTTATTATTAAGTCAGTTATGTTGTATTCACAGAATCTTTAGGGTTGGAAGGGATCTCTAGAGATTATCTAGTCCAACCCCGTCCTGCACACGCAGGGACCCCTCGAGCACGTGGCACAGGGTGGCGTCCAAGCGGGTTTTGAAGATCTCCAGAGAAGGAGACTCCACCACCTCCCTGGGCAGCCTGTTCCAGGGCTCTGTCACCTGAACAGTAAAAAAGTTCTTCCTCACATGGAGATGCAGCTGCTTGTGTTTTAATTTGTACCCACTACCCCTTGTCCTATCACTGGCCACTACGGAGAACAGTTTGCCCCCCTCCTCCCTGCAGACATTCCTCAGGTACTTATACATTTTAATCAGATCTCCTCTCAGCTTTCTCTTCTCAGGGCTAAACAGGCGTAGCTCGTTCCCATTCCCAGCAATAGTGTTACAAATGGGCCGTGTTCCATAAACTATATATATAATTGATTAGGATTCATGTATATGACAAGCAGAAATGCAACAACACAAAGTCCTGTAAGGTTTGCCAGCTGCAAGTTAGCAGGCTGGCCTGCTGCTTATGTTTCTTTACTGATAATAGTCTGGGAACCACAGCATTCAGTGAAGGATGTTGTCTTCCTCTCGTCGAGTCAGATACCTTGCTGAAACCAGTGATAACAGACTAATGATGATTTTTAAAGCAGAAAACCTCTCCCCCTCTTTCCCCGCCCAAGCCTGTTACAGCTGACAGGAACTTTTCAATCACTGTTGTGAGATATTGGTTTAAATATTTTATGCCTTTGTCAAATTAGCCTTTTATGGCTTTGTTATATATAATTACATTACAAATTGTACTTGGAGAATAATAGATATCCTTACCTCTTGAAACACATGCAAATTATTGTAAATTTGCCTAGGCAAAAGACTGCAAAATATGTAATGTTTCTGTGGAGGACCTTCCACAGAAGGTCAATCTTGTTTGATTTTGCTCCAGACTTTTTTTTGCCTTTTACAACTCTCCAATGTTGCAGGAATCTTCCAAAGATGCATCTTATACTCAGCAGAAACAAAATGTGTCTCTTCAAAGGATGCATAGAACTGGGAGACTGTCAGGACTAAGTCCTGAATCCTCTAGTCTCCTATCTTCCGGTCTGTACGGTGTATCTCAAAACTGAATGTGCTTCTTATGTACAAAGATTTTTATTTCTCCTGTGTTTTATTTCTTCTGCTCCCCTTCACACATGCTGGAAATCATAGAGCTGGACTGCATGTTTTCTCCTGAGTTTTCCTTTCTGACTCATATAAAGAGTACAGTTTTCACTGTACTCTCTCACTTTTCCAAGACATCTTTTCACTAAGTTAAGTAATCCATGCATTTCTAATTGTTACTCATAAACCAAACCATTAATTCTCTCTATTTTTTTTCTGCACTTGTCCCAGGTTTAGTTCTTTCTTTGACTATAATCAGAATTACACACAGCAGCATGGTGCTGGATCAAGAATCCTGAATATCTAAGGATTCTTAATTTAGTCATCGGATTGAATCCGAGGGCTTGATTGCAGCAATCAATCCACCAGGTATGGACTAGTCTTCTTAAGGACTGGTGGCCCTAGTTTTCTCTGTCTTTGAAGGTCAGTGGCTTTGAGAGGTGAGAATAAAAGACTTTAAATAACATTTCAGACTTACCAGTCTCTATTAAGGCCATTTACCCAGGAAAAAGTAACAATACAGTAGCAGAAAAATATACTACCACCTCTCTTCGGCTATCTAGTCTCTCATCCTTTGTGATTTTCTTTCTCTCCTTTATTTTGTTGTTCTCTTACCAGAAGCTCCATCCCAGGAGATGTGCCTTCTCTTCCTTTCCCTTTCCACTCCTGTTGTCAGCACCCCTGGTGACGTACTAGCTCTCTTCAGACTCGTGAAACATTATGCAGGGATGACTGTTTCATCTCTCTTGACCTCCACTTACATTTCCTGTGCTCAAAATAAGTTGAAGACCAAAGGCCAGACAAGCAGATATTCCCAAGAAGAGGTTTTTTTCGGAGTTTTTTTTTTTTTTTTTCCTTACCTTGCTATGTTCTTACTGAAACATCTTCAGATATTTTTTGTAGAAATATAGACAGAGAAAGACAGAGAGAGTCTTTGTTACTTTTTTGTTTTGTCTTTTTATTGTGAAAGAGGGCTGATTTATGATTTTTTACCTTTTTTTTTTGATACTTGATCCGATCAAAGGAACTCTTTAGCTTATACTTGGCCTCCAAATTCTATGTCCTAGCTGAAATCTAGAGGAGAGCTGATGCTGAACTCTTTGGTGCTGTCAGCCTGGCTCCTGCAGAGTAGTGCAAGTTCCCAGAGTCTGATCATTGTTACTGTAATTAACTGTACTAATTGCAAACTGTTCCCATTTGCCAAGTACCTGAGTTATTTAATAGGGAGATTTGTCTACCACTGCTGAAATGTGACATACTCTACAGCCTGGGTAAGGGCATGTATGACTGGGTAACGTAACATACTGCAGTGACAAGATGTGGGTACTGGAGGGAGTCGACACAGGGAGACTTTAGTCCAGTTGGTCACTCATGTTTGTTATCTTCCATATTGAGCTGCATCCCATCTGCATCTTTTTTTTAAAAAAAGCATCACTTTCCACTTCCCTTTTGTGATGGGACTGTCACCCATCGGGACGTGAGGGGACGAGGGTGTCTGGGCAGGCCACTTGGCAGCAGGATCTGCTCTGACGAGAGCAACACAAAGCAATGGGAAGCAAGGAGGCAGTGATGGTAAAGCGTTGACGGCAAAATATAAAACAGGTATTGGAGTAACCTGATGTGAAGGTGAGAAAGCAAAGCTTAGCCAGTGACCCTTCCACTGCAATCTGTGCTGTTCCTCCAGCCCCACTTGCTTTTCTGTGCGGAGACCTGGCTCTGCGTAGCAAGGGACAAGGCTGAAGTTGGCTAATGATGTATTAGGGTGCAAAAACACAGTCTGAGGAAACGTGATAATTATAAGGAAATGCTGGAAGAGCAGGGCCCCGAAGGACAGCTGCCTCTGAAGTGGACTCAATATAGGCAGCACATGTGGCGCTGGATTATAATTTGGTGTGACTGGTAGGAGGTGTGTTTATTCTGAATCAGTGGCAGTTGCAGAAATGGGAACATCCTTGGGGAAGAAACCCCCGCTTTGATACCTATCCAGCCAGTCAGAAAGATGAGAATGGAGCATCTGGCTAGTGGAGGCAGTCTAGGCAAGTAAGTGGAATTGTTTTATTTTTATGCAAAGAAGATATCTTTTCTACCACAAATTAAATAGTTAACTAGTTAAAAGCATCCTATCAATTAAGGATAAGCCAGTGTTTCTACCACAAGCTTATAAACAAATCCACTAAATAATTTGTCAGGTGTTTTCAAAACGGGCAGTCTCTTGAGAAGAGAGGTCTAGAATTATAGTAGCGAGAATGCTGCAGGTCAAGTATGAAAGTGCTGCACAGTGACTGCAGAATGACCGAGCTGGAAAGATTTACCTGGAATTCACTTTCTGTACAGCCAAATCCAGGAAGCACCTGCAGAACATGCAGTTCTTGTTCATGTGAGTTGTCTGGCAGAAACAACTGGGATTATTTAAGTGAAAAATGCCTATTCTTTTCCATAAGAAAGAGTTTTCACAGTCTTTGTTTGAATTTAGTTAGTGTGATAAACCTGCTGCTGTGCAGGAAAGCACACACTCATCACATTTATACCAAAATTCTCTGGAAAAAAAAAATCATAAAATAAACATAAATAAGTACTTTATTCAAGTGTTTTGTTTGTTTTTTTTGTTTTTGTTTTTCCTGCAAACCAGAAGTAGCCAAGGAACTCACTTCCTGTGGGCAAAAGCTTAAAAAATCCAATAATCGTTTCTTTTAATTGATATTTTGGACTGCTGTGTTCATGTTTGTTGTATTTAAAATGTAGTCAGGTAGAGACATTTATCCAGGGTGTCTATGCCAGTCTTTTGTAGGCCAGAGGACAGTGACGTGAGCCTGAACTGGGGGGGTCAAGTTGGCAAGATGGTGAATCTTACTCTGACCTGGAAGATTGTTACTTTGAGTAAAATACCTCTCCCAGGCAAATTTGTTTATTAGGTGGATGGATTTGTTAGCATCTCAGCATCTGTAACTTAGTTTCTATTTTGTGTTCAAAAGAAATAGATTGATAATCAGTGTTTATGAGTCCCTAATAGCTTGAAGATACTACATTTGAAGTAAAGTTTTTACAAAAGTTGATCGCTCCATTGTTGTAAAAGTGATATAGGGTGTTTGGGTTTTTTTTGTTTTTGTTTTTTTGGGTTTTTTTTTAAATTAAATGATGGGAATGATTCATGGTTTTCTTTGGGTAAAGATTGTAGTCGTACAAATCCAAGTAAGATAAAATACTTAGTATTTATTGACTACAATACATAATATTGTAGTATGAACAGAAATTTCTGTTCTTTCTGTACTCTGATTTTCTGCAGATTCTTTTTTGTTTTTATGCCAACCCTGTTTTATGGCCGTATGTTGATTTGCTAGGCAGAATTACAGGATGTGACTAGATTGTATGATCACCTTGTCTATAATGCCTGCAGGTAGCTTTGAAAGGAAGATAGATGTCAGAGGTATAATGCAGTGTGAGTGTAATTTATGAGCATGAAGTATTTGAGAATGTTTTAAGAGATCAGTATCACTTAATTAGATGAAGCTGAAAAAAAATCTGAATTCTGTCATCATTTTGCGGAYTTTTAAAATGAACTGCAAGATAAAACGATGTGGATCTGTGAAATCCTCATTGGTAGGTCATTTTACTCCTGTTATGAAACAGTTGTCTGCAGAATATTTTCTTCTCAGAAGCTCTGACAATGCTATTTCACATTTTTTCATACTATACATTCTTTAATATATTTTCAAATACTGTTAAAAAGACATTAAATGAAACTTCTAACTGGCCTGGCATAAAGTCAGTCCAGTTAGAGTGTAAAGAAATATGCGTATTGTCCTACACATTCTAAAGTAATTTGAAATTGCAGAAATCCCACTGACTTCACCTTTTCTTCATACATCTTTTAAGAAAATACTTTCAGCATTTAAAATAATAAATATATTTGTAAAAGATTACCTATTCAAAGACAAAGCCTGTTGCTGTTTAACTTCACAGTACAAGATATGTCAAAAGATGTCTTTTTTAATGTCTTTGAAATAATGTCTTAGGTATTCATTTTATTTTTTAAATAGTCTGAAAATAAATATAACGGCTTTTCTGTTTGTTTGTTTCTCTGTATAAATGGCAAGGTTAGCTGCATGTGTAGGAAGATGCACTGTCTGTTTTAGGTTACAATCCTGCAAATGCTCCTATGATTTACTTTGCATATGTGTGTAGCGGGGTTTCAATTAAATGAATATTGATGTGCCTGTTACCTTAGGTGATAGAATAATCAAGCAGAGATTGCTTTATTTATTTATATGTGTACACACCTGCATATTTTTATACTTAAAAATGCTATATTAGTATGTTTTATAAATGCATGAAATTTGCAGATTTTAAGAAAAGTTGAGTATTAATAGCATATTTTTGTTTTGTAGCTTGGATCATCCTCCTCTGTGCCTTTTACATCTATATTCTCGCAGCTGTTTATGACTGTTGTAGTCCCTCTTATTATTGGACAGGTATGTCTTTTAAATATACATCCTTATTTAAGAAATAAGATAGAGAGAGCTATTGTAAAGACAGACTGGCAACATGGTAAACCACTACGTAGGAAAGAGCCTCAGGATAGTAGAGTCTAATATCAGAGAAAAGATGCTGCAGTGCTCCCTAGAGCCACATTGATCTTTGTTGAGACTGAGCATCTGTCCCTCACTACCGCAAACATACGCTACTGCATATCGAGAAGGGAGTTTGCGAACATAAAGTGGGAAAAATGGCAGCCCAGGCGGCGAGGAATTCCAGCCCCATACAAATGAGCTTGGAGAGTACTATATAGTTCTTTTGTCACATGCCCTTTGCCTGGATGATGAAGGAAGTTCTCCGTGTGTAGTATCTACTACTAATTACAGGAATGGAAAAAAAAAATGCTTCGTAAAAAAAAAAATCCATTAGGACTAAACAGTCAGAAATTTAGATATGATAAAACTGAGGTTGCTTGARCCATTTGCATATACTTTACAATAAGGATTTTAATTTGCACACTCCCAAACTACTTTTCTACAGGACTTCTCCATCATTTGTTTCACTGGATTGGAGGTTACTCATGGAATGAGCAGCTGTTCAATATTTCATTTTATTCTTATCGTTCATGTTGAAACACAAGACCTTATTTTTCATGGCATATGATTGAAATTCTGCACTGAATGCAAAGAAATGAATTGCAGCGTAAAATTTACTGTGACACTCGTCTCTGTGATATCTGTTTTTTTGTTTTTTGAACAAATATTAAGATTTATTAAGTATTTATTTCTTCAGCTTCATGTTTGGGACATTGTTTTACTAAGATCAAAATTTGAGAAATGTCAACTGTTCTTGGACACCAAAAGCAAAATACCTGAAGTCTAAGCTTTACATTCTCGTGAGTACTCATTTTCTCAGACATCCGAAATCCAGTTCCCAGAGAGCCTGTGGTGGTACTTAAAGCTCTCTCCTTTTGCCAGTTTGGTCACAGCTCATTGGCCACGTAGAAGACAAAAGGAGCTGGTACCATCTGAGAAAGTTGAATGTAACTGTCTTGCATAGCATCAATTGGGAACTTCTTGGCAGAAACGTGAGTTGAATGCTTTTCTTGAGGATGGTATTCAGACATCTGAACCATGCGGTGCCCTTTCCCATGACTTGTTCACTGCTCATCTTTCAACTTCAACTGCAAACAAAAGTCTTGTGGAAAATAATATATCGTAATGCAGTTGTGATTTACTCCTCGGACAGCACCCTTTCTAACTTCTGAGGTTTAATTTTGCTCCCATTTTAGGTAGGGGTTTTTAAACATTCTATTATGTTTTTACAGGAACAGAGAGTTAAAAAAAAAAAATCCTCACATGAAGTCGTACCGAGAGATCTCTCTCTCTCTCTCTCTCTCTCTCTCTCTCTCCCTCTCTCTCTCTCTCTCCCTCTCTCTCTCTCTCTCTTTCACACACACACACACACACACTCTCACACTCTCACACTCTCAGACTCAGCAGTGGCATAGGAGAATTCAGGCAGATTTCTGCTTTTTTGACCAACTGAGCAGCTAGGAACAATAGGTGAAGGTTATTGCCACTGTGAAGCCACATTTAAAGGGTTACCACTGGGGTTTGTAGCTCATTCCTGACCAGTATGAGTGTTGACTCTGGAATCTACAGTTTAATTCTGAGTTCAACTGGAACTTGGTGAATTTTCTCAGGCTAAAGCAAGTTTTGGATGGCAAATGTGATTAAAATGTAGACAAATGAAAGTGGAGCCTATGATGGAATGCATAGGTCAATATGAAGAATATCTGTCATTGTCTGTGCTATGCTGTTGTAAATTAGTCTTATATCAAATTATAATGATCGATTTCAAAGTTGGCACGTACTGTAACTTAGTGAAGTCCTAGTGAAGTTTTTGTCTTATATGACCAAAAAGATCCATTAAGGTCTAACAGGAAGATGAATGTGATCAGCACAACATTAACCACCAGCATCAGTATCTACATGACCTGAGTATAAGCAGATCATATGAAAAAGGGACATACTAATTGCTGTGCCTCTGAAGCATATTGGATTGTTCACATGTTTGAATGTCTAAGAAGCTCCTTAATTAGGGACGTGAAGATATGCTGATGAACATTCCTGTGTATTTCATTCTTATCAAAATTAAGTGTCTGTGAAACATTTTACATGCAGAATTACTTGAATGCTCTAGTTCGGAAAGGTCCAAACCATTGAARTTGTTCGTTTAGTAGGGAATTTTTAGGAAATAAATAGGACGAGCAGATCTAGGCAGAATGAAGTAACCTACCATGCTAGACAGAGCATCAGCAAGCTGTACTGCAATCTAATGAGAGTCTYAAGATGATGGTAGGCTGCTAGACAGAACCACTGCAAAATTTCAAGAGTAACTTCATATATATGTATAATGCCATCTTACTTTGGAAAGACATGTTGCAAGAAATTGCTACCCGAGGTGACTGGTGGTGTGGTGTTTTTGGTGGCACCACATGTAGGATGAAGTAATATGAATTGTGCAGTAAGTATGAAATAAGTGCTGAGTGATCATAAGTTCCAAATCAGAATTGCAATGGGACCTAGCAACAAACAGATGTGATTTAGGAGCTCAAAGACTCATTTTAAAAACTGGAGGGAGGGAAAGAAAAAAAAAAAACAGAAACATAATCCTAGTGTAACTTGAATACTAATTTCAGACTTATTTGTTTGTTTTTAATAAGTATAATTAAACAACAAACTGAAGACTGACTCCTCTTTCAAAATGTTTGAAGCAGTATCTGGAAATGGAACACCAACAGAAATACATTCCTCTAAGCATAAATTTTTGTTTCTAAAGTACTGCACTTGAGGTCTATTCAGAAGATATGGAAGAAAGGAAATACTAAGGATAGCTACAGATCAAAATACTGAGGTTGTTCAACACTTTTTGTCTTGGTTAGGTAGAACTGCACAAAAATAGACCCACATGTTTTTAATTTAGATAAGAATCAAAGCCATTTTTGAAGGTGGGTATCCAAGGCTAACCAGTGGTAAGCGAGGGAAAACGATATGCAAGAAAGGTACTGACACCAAGTGGTATAGTCACATATCTGATTTCCCTTCATCCAGACATGTTTTAAATGAAATGCGGAGTTTTGCATCTCATTTGTAGACCACTACTCGCTCACTCTTGAACTGTTGCACAACATGCTGTGTAGCAATGTAGTAATACTTGGTAAATCGTAAGTTGCGCACTCTGGGATTCCAGATGCATTAAGAGATAATGACCCACAATTCATGAATGACAGCGTCAGCAATTACCTCTAATTTATCATTTCACGCCCATGGTGTCAATTCCTTACCATGCAGTTACACTGTTCAGCTGAAAAGTCAGTGCAAGAAAGCCTGCTAGGGCTACCTCTACAAAAGAGTCAATCTGGAAAAAAGCAGGCTTGGGACCTGCCTGCTTGGGGGATTGTTTCTCTTCAACCATCCTAACTCAGTGGTGATCAACAGAGGCTTTGGGTGTAAAGCAGAGTAGTTGCTCAAAGGAAGCCTTCTTTGAGGAGGATGTGTTTCTTTTAAAAAAACTCGCCTCTGGGAAAATACTGCCTAAATGCTCATTTTCTAGGCAGGCTACAAAGCTGGATGTTTGCACAACCCCGGGGAAGTGAGCGAAGCAGATGAGAAGGTGCTTTTAGATCTATTTCGGGGGGATTGTTTGTTTGTTTTATGACAAAATATATTGAGATTTTTGGTTATGTGGCTGACTTGTCAATTTTAAATGATGCATGGGAGAAAGGAGTGGCAATAGTATAACTGATGCTTATTTTTTGCTGTTTCTCCAACAATCTTGCGTGTGCTGCCAAGCTGCCATTGACTGGAATGGCAGATAACGTTGCTGATARTGAATTGCATAAGGGGCTGCAGGTATAGCCTCTGCTCGGGTGCTGACTGTCATTTGTCAGGTAAAGAAAGAGCTGCTAAAGGAGCTGGCTTGAGGAGAAGGTGTTGTGTGATCAGAGAGACACTGAAGCTTGCAGATAGCTGTCACTGACAGATGGTCTTGACAAGGAGATGTATTCTGTTCTTGGTCATAGATATTTAGGTTGTCTGCAATGGCCTGTGTCCTCTGTATCTACAGGCGTATTTTGCTAAGTGACAGTCTAATGTTGGTCAAATCAATGCTGATAGCATGATATTGCATTTGTGTTTACAGAGTAAAGAGTAAAGCCTCTCTGACAAGAGGTTTTGAGAAGTGAGCTACTATGTTCCGTAAAGGTCTCATGTTCTGTAAGCCTTGAGGACCTGTAGTGTTCAAGAATTTATTTGTGCGCCACTGGTATATCTATAAAGGCAATTTGAGAATAGACTTATTACATAGATAAGCATGGTAGTAGATATTTCATGATATTACTTTATTAGATGATTAGATATTACTTTTAGTATTTCTGTGGGAACTTGAAGTCCTGATTGTTTTTTCTTTGTAGCAGAGAGTCTGTAAAGGCTGATGGAAGGGATGCATCACAAAGATGCTAAAATATTTTTACTTTGTGTGTTGATAATACTTTTTACTGGCTAAAATTACGATTTCAAGAAGTATCTAAGCATTTTCTTCATGCCCAGTGCTGAGAGTTTGGTTCAAGATTGTTGTTTCTTTGTTTATTTTTTTTCTTCTGAAGGTGACAAGCAGCAGAAGCAATGAAAAACACTGCAATATTTCCCTTCTCCTTTTTGCAGACTTTCTCCTTTCTCTACACCTAAGTGCTTATGACAGACTTTTATTTTATGTTTTATATTAAAGAGCGATTTATGATTAAATGTTAATGAAATAGAATTTTCACTGCGCTTTCATTATATTCTACTAGTTTGAACATTTTTCAAAGCAGCACACCAAAACCCACTGTTTTCTATGAATAAATAATAAAAAGCTTGTCTGTACATTATCATTCATGCATTCTCTAGTTGCCCCACTGGTAATTTGTCTGCCAGCATAAAGTGGGCACTTCATATTAAACAGACCTTAACTAAAGCTAAAATTAATGTTATGATTCTAGTAGTTCTTCCAAATCTATAAAATGAAGCCAGTTATATAGAAATCCTCATAAAATCAAAAAATCTTGGTATCCTACAAGCAAAGGATGTTAGTGTTTTCTGTGTCATTGCGCAAACTGTTCCAGAGGTGCCCTGCTAGCCTTTTGGAAGCACGTTTATAGACACAGCTTTAAAGGGGTACTATGTTGCACAACAAATTGTCACTGAAATTGAAGCTGAACAACTTAGCAATTAATTTACTTCTAAGGAATAAGAAAGGAATTGAAAGGGAGAGGTGTATTGCAGCTTTCAGAGAGCAGAGGGTATGATTCGCTTAGGCATGGTGTTCACTTAATTTCTAGTGGTTGGAATAGAGGGGGAAACAATAGTCAAATTGTTATAAGAGGGGAATGATTTCAAATGCTTTCAGTCTTGTAACTTAAATCTGTATGGAAGCAGCCCTACTTTTCCTTAAATCTCCAGGGGTGCTGCAGGCAGCAGCAGTGGTACTCAAGGAGATCAGCACTTCTGGAAGCTTGTTGCAGAAAACCGAGATGACAGATTAGCGGCGTTCAGACCACAGTTCACTCCCTTCTGGCACTTCCCTCAAACAGGGAGCAGAACCTAGTCTCCACAGAAATACAAAKTACGAAGAAAACATACACACTGTCCTTACAAACTCCCTTTGTGTTTTTGCTCTGTTACACCTGTTTTTAATGCTATTAAGCAACAGTTGTGGATTGGCCCCAAACATGAAAATTAATTTTCAAAATTGCCTTGTTTTGTAAAGGTTGATTGCAAAGGCATTTTTGTGCCAGGAGTTCTCTCTCTGGGGAGTAAATTGACTGACATAATGGAGTAAGATAGCTTTTAGGGGAATTCAGTGAGCTGAGGAGTGAAAACAAGACTGTGGTAAATATTTTTATCTTGCAAAGTAAACATATTTTTATGCCTTTTTTTTTTATCCCACCTTCAGAAAAGCAKTATTAAATTAGGTTGTACACTTCCTTAAAGATTGGGGTGCAGATTCGATATCAGTTGGCCTCTTAACAGCTATGGAAAGGTGGGTGAATCCATATAAAGTCTTGCTTTTGCCACAGTGTACAGGAATAGACAGAAGAGCATGGCTTGACCCAGGTGCGTTCTCTATAAAATCATCAGCACAGGGTCCAGCTGAAGTGGTCTGAGCCAGGRACAAGGTGAGTGTGTTCAAACTGTAGATCATAGACCTATGAACGGGTATTATGTTATGTGAACATGTGAAGCTTCACTTCCATTTAGGTATCTGTCTGATTGTTTCTGTTGCCTTTCCCAGTCCCCAGTTCACTTTCTTTTCCAGTTTGGACCATTATTTGTACTCCTTACGTGTCTTTCAAGCTTCACCGAAATAGCTTTTCTAATATTCTGTGGCATCTTTCTTCATTTGCTGTCACTATATAAGAAAGAGTATTGAAAGGTTATTAAACTGTTTTACCCAGAGAAAACTTTTCATAAGAAAACTTTGCATTGCAGAGTTCGGTATGAAGTTACGTTATAAATGGTGGTAAAAGTAGTAGTTATGAATGAGCTAAGAATTCTACATTAAAAGATAAAGTAATTTAAGTAACTGCTGCATTTAGAGCTATTAATGATCCAGCTCTATTTCAGCTGGTTTTCTTATGTGTTTCAACACAAGGAAAATGTGGCGTGTGTTTCTTAGTAAAAATACTAAAGTCCCCAAGTCAGTCTCCAAGGACTGACAGTTTTAGGAGAGATCTTTGTGTGATGATATAAATAGCAGGAGAACCTTTTGTGTGTATATGGAAACAGAAAAAGGGACCTTCTCTAGTCTTTTAGTTCATGGTTTTTAAACATTACCAACCTGATATTTTTTGAAAGATTTGTTATATTATGAGTGTCAGGAAATTTAGGGGGAAGGAAAAGCACCTTTTCCTAGAAAGTTCAATTAATAACAAGCAATAATGAACTACATTAAGTTTATTTCATTTGTTACCTTGTATACAAGTAAAGCACTTGAGCAGGCAGGTGGAAATAATCTAGCTGCATTTTGCTGACAGGTTTCTCTGTGTGACAGTTAGGAAAGAATAATAATGTAAGAGAATACATGTTCTCATGTATGATCTTACCACAGATTAGTGTTATTTAACTGCTTCTCAGGAATAGCAGCTGCTGTTTCTTTATAAAAGGAGATACTAGGTGAATAGAGTGAATCCTTAGTGTAGGCCATAACATGCAGAAATCGTTTTGTTGGTGTCTTTTATGTTTGCAGACAAACGAAGCTCTCCTTTTTTCAAGCCCCAATTTACCTCCGTGATTCTTTATTTACTCATTTCAGTCTATGTTGCTTGTGACTCTTTTCAGCCTGTCTGGAATTTCTGTTCTGACTGCCATTATTACCAAGCAAAAGGCTTTGCAGGCTGGCTCTGGTCTGTTTGTGCCTTGTATTTACTGTATAGGCAGGAATTACCATTATTTCACAAGAAATCTTCACAAGTTTTTTTGAAGTCCTATTTAACACTGAAATGGTTATAAATTGGGTTAGGAATTAAGAGGCTTTCAAAGCATCCTTGTCCTGAAACAACTCTGCAGGGCATGAATAAGTAACAAAGGGATTGTTTTTCAGTCAAAATGAATCAGCTGACATGAGCTTGCCTGTGAAAAATGTAGTTCAACTTTCACAGACACCTATAGGGGCTTGGGTTATATTTCTCTGCTGTTAAATTACATAAGAATTTAATTACTTCAGATCAATGACTATAGGCTAGATCAACATGCTCTAAAATTACARATCACCTTGAACATTAAGAGAAACCAGGAATTCTGTGTTAGAGAGAGTGTATTTATCTAGATTTTTATAGTATATGGTTCTTAGCGTGATACTAGGCTTGTGACCTGATTTCCTGAAGCCACAGTTTAGTTCTTCAGGATTTGACTATGCCTTATTTTAATATAAAATGCATTAAGAAGCCCTACTGATGTCTGCCGATTTACATTAACTTCTAGATTAGTCTAGGTCAGGAAGTTAGAGGGGAGTAGGGAGGAAATACTACTTCAGATTATTTTTAAAAAATATTTTCCCTTTTTCTTATACATCTACACTTATTAGATATGCATATAGAATTAATATTGTCAATTATGTTAAAATTATACTTTGGTACAGACACAAGTTTGTAGTTTTCATAATAAATATCATGAACATAAATTGTACTCTGGTGTTATTGTTAATCCAAGCTTCTCAATATCTCTTGATACTTTCAGTGTTGGCCTGGTCCGTATTTGTTGGGCCATTGAAGGCCCATAACACAATGTGATTTTAATGTAGCAGATAGTTGGATTTGGGTTTTTGTCTTCCTTAGAAAATGCTCACCTTAGAGGCCTTTTACTTCTAAGAATGAGCGAGTTGCAGACGTGTTTGTCTTAGGCTAATCCGTTTCTTCTGTTCGGCTGCTTTCACACTCGGCGCGCTGCCCTCCGCGCGCGGGTCGCTAGTTTCGTGGTCGGCAGCKCTCTGCTCCTGCCCGGCCTTGCAAGGAGGTGGCTGGAGGGGCTCCTCTGGACACTCCTTCAGAAGGGGCCTGTACTGCAGAGCTCTGTTTGCTCTTCAGCATCTGACGAGTGTGAAACCTGAAAGTTGGGTGTCTTCACGGGGATGCTGAGTACTTCCACACAGAGTTTCCTGTAAAGCTGTTGTTTTTGGCCAGCAGAAAACTTAGAAGAGCCTTGAGGTAAGCGCTGATCTTCAGCCTATCTAGCTTTTTGTGAGCTCAGTGTGCGAACTGTTTAGTATGTGCCCTGCTATGTGATGGTTCAAGTCTGTTTTCTGCAGTTACTCAGCAGCTTACAGGACTTCCCTATTGAGAGATTTGCAAACAAGCTGGGAAGGCAGTGGGGAAGTCTGACAGCATGAGGTCAATCCACTAGCTTTGGCAGTTAGTGTGTGAAAAGGTCCTGTAGTAGCACGAGTGATGATGATTTGATATTAATCTTGAATACCTCTAAAATGTTCTGTATTATTCAACTGCTGGTGGTGGTGTTTATTACTGCTAGTGCTATGGGAAGGTGATGAGACACCCCTAGAAACCTCTGTTAGAAGCSTCTCAGCACCTTGTGCTATTATTTCTGAAAGAGTTTGGTAACAGAGAGTGTTGGGAGATTTCAGCAGAAATTAGGCAAGATAATGTGATTGGTAAAAAATTAACACAAGTCGCAGCCATATGATAAAAGCTGTAAAAAGTTTTTTTCAAACCATATAAAGTGAGGAGAAAAAAAATAAAAGCAGCTCCTTATTGCAGGACTTGGTTAGATGTATGTCTCTGATGGGGATGCTTAGTCCTGTCCTATTTGCCATAATTTAGAAGTTGAAGTTGCTTTAACATTTATGGTTGTTTCTAAAAACAAAATCTGGGAAAAAAAMCGCCTCAGATTCAATTTCCTGAAAGTGCAAAAGTTACACTAAGTACAGGAGGTCTGCTTGTTTTCTTGTGTTAATTCTGGTATTCTAAAAGCGTGCAAATGGCATTTGTCTTTGGATTTACAAAAACTCTAGATATTCAGAGTTTGAATAATTTAAACTCCCACAACACATGCACTTTTGCTTTTCAAGCTTGAGTTATAATTTAATTAAAAACTTCTGGTGCATTGCTAGCTATTTAAATATTAAAATGTTCCATGGATCACTTTCGATTATCTACCATCATGAAATTCCTGAAGATGTCAGATTTTTAAGATTCCCAAAGTTGCACTTGGAATTGTCTGTTGATGCAAAGGGGACTGTGATAATTACATACATCCATTAGTATCAGCAGAGGAGATAAACTTTGGGGAGGCTTAATGGGCATGTCTCAGTGACAGCTAGCAAAGAACATTTGGCATGATTAAGGATGGATTTGAATGTACTTGAAAATATACTCTCATTATGGACGCCCAGTGGAAGTTGCACTACAAATGTTAAATTCCCCAGAAGAAGAGTTGTGTGGCAGGGAAGCTTTGAAATCCACTGTGGCCGTCATCCAAATTACTCTCTTCTCTTTGTGTCTTTCCGCTGTCAGATTCATTTTGTGATGCCCAACTTGGCTCCCTGCATCTTTGAAAAGAGGCAACCTGTTGATTTCTGTGTTTCAGATTGTCCGAAGATACATCAAGGACTGGCTCGAAAGGAAGAAGCCTCCATTTGGTGCTATCAGCAGCTGTGTGCTCCTGATGATCATCTACACAACCTTCTGTGACACTTTTGCCAATCCAAATATTGACCTTGATAAATTTAGCTTGATTATCATAGTGTTTATAAGTAAGTTCAGTCTTAATATTATCTCTTTTGTCAGTTAGATGTATACATTTAAAGAGCAATGTGTATAGGAGAGAACAGGGGAAAGGGAAACTGGCTTAAGTCTAGRGCTTGCTAGGAAGCTAAACAGGTTACCTGGCTTCTTGGGGGCTGCGTGCTTGTAGGAAGTTGTGTAGAATGATGAACCCTGCTATTAGGTGTGCCCGAGGTTGCCCAGCAGTGCTTTCTTTCTAAAGAGGCCCAGTACTGTTTCTCAGATGTTTATGAGCATGCTGCTGTGGCATCTTCCTTACTGAACAACCATACAGGAACAGCTGTTGCATTCCAAATAGGAAGAAAAGATTTGGGCTTGAGCTGCTCCTCAGAAATATTGTTACACCTTTCAAATAGTTCTTTATTACAAACTTAGAAACTGGTAGGGAATTTGAAGGTGTTGATATGTTTCTGTGGATGAAGGCACTCATTGGAGAGCTTATTTTAGAAGCACTCTTTTTCATTCAGCCTTGAATAACACACACGTGAGAATAGACTGATGGTATCTTTGCCATCAGTTAAAAATACATTTGCAGATCATTACCTCCCAGGGAAAAGCAGTGGTGTTCAGGCTCCGTTTCCTCTCCCACTAAGAAATTCCTGTCTTGCTCAGACTGTGCAGAGAAAGAAGTTTCAATCTGCTTGGAGGAGAGGTAACTAAATTATACAATAGTATAAATCACATCCTGTAAGCTCCCAAACTGTTAGATTTTTGGGAAATCATTATATCAGCTTCCAAAGCTGTGTGCATGTGCACATGTTTGTGTCCCATAAAAATAAGTATCATACATAGATCCAGCCTCCACCAAAGTCATTCAGAAATTTACCCCTGCCTTAGTGGGTAGTATTCTGTCTTTCTTATTGTCATTGTAGAATTTTTTTGATTATGAAATGCTGAATGTGTGAAAATATTGCATAGAGTTATAAAGGGTACTGTGTGGCTTATGGTGAAGCTCATTTTATTCAGAAAACAAAGAACAGCAAGACCATCTAAGAAACTTTTTCAAAATGGAGAAAATACTTGTTTGCATAGACACCTGAAGAGAGTCCACATCCCTGACGCAGTTAAATCAGTGTCAAACTGTAGGGGGAAAAGAAGGGTGTGGAAATCTCAAGCTCTGACTTACAATGCAGAGAAATAAGAATGAAATAAGTTTATGTCACTACGGTGGCCACTACTTGGAGAAAACAGGTAAAGTTGTCTTTTAGTGAAAAAATGCACATGATCTTGAACATTGGACAGGTGTCCTTGGACAGCTGTAGGGTGGTTGCTCCCATAGTTTCTTTCTTTTACTTCTCTCTAAGGCAGCTCTGCATTTGTGCCATGTGTAATTATACTGCACTTGCAGTATAATATACTGAAGATCATTACATATACATTTTTATTTTAAATATGTGTAGCTGAAGTTTCTTTGCAAGAATATTAATGTAAGCCTTGAAACTGATAGGAACATATTGTATGTTTGTTTTTTCTCTAAATTATTTATAAAACTAAAAAATAAGAAAGTTATGAAGATGAATGTATATGTTGTAGTCCAGAAAAGCTTTTTTTCTGTTGGATATGTTGGCTGGCTGTGTTTTGTGTTATACCAGGAGGTGAAATTAGCACAAGGAGTTTGAGATGAAACTGCATTTATTATTCTGCAAATTAATGTTTTCATGTAATTTTTATGTTAGTATTCTAGACACAGCAAAATAAGCACAGTGGATAATTGGTATCAACATGTGCTTATTGCTCTACAGAATTATACCTATTAAGAAAGAGATTTTTTTTTTCTCTGTACATATTAAATTCATTTACTTAGTTGCAAAAAATTACAAGTCATTCACAATGTATTGCTTCCTTAGTTGGTGAAGGAAGTATTAACTGCATACTGAGGTGACCTTTATGCATCTTAGGAAAAGTGTGCAAGAGAACAGGGAGTGTCACTGGCAGTAGTTAATAACTATGCCTTGTTATCCAGGTAAAAACTACAGTCAAATCCAAAGTATTGGCTTGGCCAGCATTACCTTGCAGGGCACATGAGCCTCAGTATGTGCACAGATTGGTCAAGGAAAAGAGGAAGGAGCCACTCCAGATTCAGCTTCTTTCCCTGCCCTTGATACCCATCCCTCCACCGACACCGTGCAGACTCTGTGTGTCCCAGAACCCTGGAAGGTATCGAATGAACTGGTGGACAGGAGAGCTACGTGCAGGGTGCACAAAAMCAGCCACACATGAAGTTCATGGAGCTTGAACATCTGCTGTGCCTGATGTATACAGGAATTATTCTTTGTCTCTGAGGGAATTAAATGTATATGATTACCTTCTGTTAATAGTAGTAATTCATCAGGAGAAGAGTATACCCAACATGTGAGCATATTTATTGTAATCATGCCTACACATTGTGCTTTCATTCTGTTAAGTAGAAATGGGCTAAGCTGAAATATCTAGCAGCTGGAGTGTGTCCAAGAGTTCTTAGGTCGTCAACCTAATAAGCAAAATGAGACAAATGGGTAGGCAGCATTTAGCAGTCAACTGCTCTGCTTTTAGGAGGTCAAGAAATTCAGAGGAGTTACCTGAGGAAAATCTTTTGTAGCAGTGGTAGTAGCTCTGGCTTTCTTGGATATATAATTGTAAGTAATTGTGCTTTTAGGCTTTATTGTCCAAATCACCACCCTCTAAGCCTTCATGGTTTTCTATCAATGGATTTCTCTGAATTGACTTGGTTCAGCTTAACATCAGCAGCCTAGGCTGCTCACCTTTAGCGTGGATGCAAAATACATGTATATTGCACACGCAGAGATGTCAGTGATCTTTTACTTTTGTGATGTAAGTTTAATTTTAATTTGTTTCTCTTCTCTTGTCAGTATTTTCTGTTCAACTGAGCTTCATGTTTTTGACTTTCCTCTTCTCTACAAGGTAATCGAACGTACTAAAAAAGAATGTTTGAATATTTATTACATGTGTTTTTTTGTGTGTGTGTGTGTGTAATGCAGTTTATACAGATGCATAAGGGCAAGTTTCTGGATAGGGGTGACCTCATTTAGTTCTTTTCATTTTTACTGCATTTTTTTTTCTGTTAGCATTTTGTAGGCTAACAGAGCAGGACCTGGATTCTGTCCCTTCTTATATGTTAATTATAGCATTGTTAAATCTCAATCAATCACTGCTATAACTCATCCTCTGAAAAAAATGGATTTGCACAGATGTCACTGAAGGTATAATTTGCCCTGCAGACATGCTGGTGACATATGAGAGAGAGAACTCAGTTTGACTTTTTACATCTTAAGATACATTTGCTGGCCTTCAGTCATCTTTGTATGCATCAAATGTGTTATGTTTAAAGAGTTTCTTAAAAGACAGTTGTCCTGAATATTTGTTTGGTGAAGGTGTTTTTTCCTTTTTAAATATAGACCAAGAACTCTTGGCCATTCATGCCTCAAAAAGTAGCACARTGAGAATGACTTATTGTTGCCTTGTCACTTTGCTGCTTCTGGCCTTGCTCTTAGCCAGAGGCAGTCACTTGTGCCCGTATCTGCCATCGTCCTCTGACTTAGGCTTGCTGGAGTATTTCCCTTAGCAGCGATCTTCCCTTAGCCTGGCAAGTACTGGAATACACAGCAGACTCCAGACATATATGCAATATAAATTACCCAATATCTGTAAGGAACGATTACAAAGGATTTGGCCAATTTGTAGAACCCTGAATGCCCCAAGTAATAACCAATTCAAACAGTATAATCAATATTTGGCATTTTAGAAAGCTGTGGCTAATTTTGAGCACGATCTTCCACTGGGCAGTAATGTACTTCTCTGTGTAAACTTCTACCCTTTCTTTTTCACCCACAACATGTAAACCTCAGAAATAGTTTCTTGGTCAAGCAGATACAGAAAATGACATATTCTAAGTAGTTCTCATAGTGTAGATTAAATATATTATGTAAATGAAGCATTTTTGTTAACATTAAGTACTAAGAAAAGAAATCATAGGATATTCTCTTTTTTTTTGCCTTTTTTTTTTTTTTTTTTTTCCAGTGGCGAGCTGGCCGCTTGCATGTTGAGTGTTTGCAGAAGTAACTCAGGCTGGAATAAAGTTGTCCTACATACAGCATGCTCAGAATAGTTCCTTTTCATGAGGGAGTATATTCATTAGAGACTTTGCCACAACCAAGAAACAATTCTGATTTAAAAAAAAAAAAAAATCAAAAACTGCTGTTCGTTTGTGGGTGGAATTATTTCTGGCACTAAAATTGATCAAAGCGATGTGAAGTTGCATATGGATCCTCAAAGTAATACATTTGATCGAAGATGTTTTAGGAAGGCTTTTGCTAACAGAGATTATTAAAACTCTTTCTTTTTAGGCATAACTCTGGTTTCACAGCGGCAGACACAGTGGCTATCATCTTCTGTTCCACACACAAATCCCTCACCCTGGGTAAGTCAAGAGAAAAGAGCAAGGTATTAATGTTCTCACATAGGGGAATTAAATGTTTATTGAAGAGGAGACAACATGATCTTTTCAACTGAGACTTCAGTGATTAGGTGGTAAGACACTATTACTTAGGGAAAATGTGTGTTTTTCTGCTTTTGTTCTGTTGATTCATCCAATATTGATAATATTTGACTTTTGTTCCTACAAACAACTTTAGGTATATCTGCATAGTCCCACAGTAAAGATATTATATCTCAAAACCAGGTTGCACAAGAGAAAATCAAAACATATAGTCTATTCRGAAATCACAGAGAAGCAATGCTGTCTTCTGCTTAATATGAGCAAAATGTGCATGTTTGTTTTAAGAAGTCTGCAGTGTTGTTTTTTTGACAGTGTTTTATTTATTAGAATTCATTTATCAAAACATTATTGAGATATTTGTCACTTACAATCCCTTAGTGATAATAAGATGTTCTGATGGAAATTCACAGAATACCACTAAATCAGAGTCCTGTTTAAAGTCACCTGATAGTGCTTCATCCCTGTTATGTTCTGTCAGTCTAAGGATTCCAACTTGAATATTTTCTTTTTTTCCTTTACTTTTTACTGTTTTTCGAAATATGAAAACGTGTCTGGCAAAGCGTATATGACAATACTAGACTTTTCAAAGCTCTTTGGTTGTACCTGTCAAAGATTAACACAGCTGGTGCTAATAATGGAGAAGGTAAGAACTCTGCTTGAAACAGGAAGAACGAGTCTGAGAGAACTTAGGAAGGTGCAATGTTTTCATATCATCTTAATATGGTAAAATTTTTGTTCAAGGTTTTGTTCTACAGCTAGTAAGTACCATGCTGCCAAATTACTAGAAAGTACCTTGAAAATCGGTGGGAAGGGAGGTAGTTCCTGAAATACAAGAAAAGTGCAAAACACAACTTCTCTTTTCGAAAGGAGGGACTGAGGAATTACCAGTGAGTTTAATTTTGCTTACTAGAAAACTACTGAAACAGATAGCTAAATAAATAATTTTAACGGTGCAGCAGAAAACAAATGAGTAACAGTCCCATAGATTTGTCAAATGTGTATCAAGTCAATCTGATTTCCTTTCACAGAAAGTTATGAGGTCCTGAGAGTTGGGGAGAAGTAGCAAAAGTTGCATGGCTTGACAGTATTTTGCCTTTTGATGCTGCTGTGTGATGTTTGGGACTCCACAGTTTGAAAAATGATGTGAAACAACTGCAAAAAAATCAGAAGAAAGTGACATGGGTGGTCATAGATCTCAAAAACATGATCCATGGGAAAGAATCAAAAATACATAAAAGGTTGTTGCAAAGTCAAAGTTACCTTTTTCATAGTGGACCTCATTAAGGAAAGGACTTCTACTGCAACAAGGAAGATTTAAYAATCAGTCAGGAAAACCTGCCTCATGTGAAGACAGTTGAACTTTGGAATATGTTGCCTACTGATGTCTTGGAATCTCATCATTGGAGACAAGGCTCAGTCAGGAATTAGATAGCTCAACTTGYTCCTCCCTTTGGGCAGAAGGTAGATTAAATGACACTTGATCTGCTTTCCAGCCACGCGTGCTATAAAAACAAAGCCTCAAAAAATAGATGAGTTTGTACCAGGAGGACAGTTACGTCTGTGTTTATAGAAAGGAACCTCCCATTTAAGTCATAGCATGCTCTCATACCTGCTGTCTTACTGATGTGCATATGAACCTAGAACACAACTGTGATGCTAGAGAGCAGAAGCTGGTTGTGTTTTACAGCAGCCTTCCCTCCTAATTAAAATAGTTTTATACACAAGGCATTCTGTAAGTGCCATTTGTCACAACACTCAGAAAAGAATTATGTTTCCTTTAATATTTAAGTCTTGATGGGGCTTTTCACCTGGTGAAAAGTGAGGACTTTTGGTCTCTTTCATCTGCTCTACCGAGCATCCTCCCATAGCTCATCTTGACCTGTGAGTTCTACACACACAGCTCAATCAGTGCACTTCTGTTCTGCTAGCATTCTTTTTTATATTTTGCTTTTTCATTGATAAGAGCCCAGTTCCATGTCCATAGCTTGCTTGATTTTTCTACAGGATTTTTCCCAAGTTGCTGCTGTCATTAGTACAGTCTGATCAACTGGATCTGTGTTGCATTTTGGAGAATTCTTTCCCCAAGTGCACTGACAGAAAATACATTACCACCTTGACTTCGGGTATTTCTATAGCTTCTTTAGGGCTGTATGTGCTTTTACTCTGCTGATACAGGTCTCTCTCCAACACCTAAGTGTGCAAACTAAAATGTAAGAGGTTGATGATAGAGTGCAATATTGCAGCACTGTTTCTTGTCTACAGAGTTTCATTTGTCACCTTCAGGTCAGACTGCTTTACCTTCAACCTTGAAGAACTGGTGCCTCTTGGAAGGCAATTTACCTTTCAGAGGGTGGGTTACCAGACGTCTGTCGTTCTTAGACTTTTCACTTTTGCACTTCCTTTCCTTAATTCTCAGTGCCTGCGTTCAGATTCCTGAGAGGACGAGGCCTGCTCCCATTGCTGTTTTCCCTCCCTGGGGTTGAGCTTCATCAAAGCTTTTTTGAGGGTTCCAGACTGCTACTTTGTGTGGGTGGCCCGCAGCAGCACACCCTGAATTGCATATTATCCTTCATGGGAAGCACTCTTTGTGGCAGTCCCTGGGAACCTGTCTTTGGTAAGCCTGAGGGGCCAACCACTCTTCTAGGTGCTACGTAAGCATACTCACTGTTTCAAGCTCAAGGTTGGTTTTTGAGGTCATTTCTCTCTGTTTGGTATTTGCTAGTACCGGGTCCATATAGGATAGAACTGCATAAATATACGTCTAAATATACTGCATAAATATACTGCATAAATATACTGTCTAAATGTGTAGGTTAATAGAGCATACTAGGAAGATGGAAGAGGTGGTTTATGAAACTGCCCCTGAATTGATAATATAAATGGGAATTGTAATTGTTAATCAGAGTAACTAGCATGTGTTCTTTCACTGAAGGTGGAAGCAGAGTAGACATAATTTGTTTTTAAGGATCAGCTATTTCTAAATGACAGTTGCATGTATGTGCAGCACAATCTTGTCTGCCCTCATCTCAGTGAAAGTAAGAAGAGACATAGGTATTTTGCCCCTCACTGTTTTAGTTGTTCTGTCACATTTCTCCTTGTCCAGAGGTGTTTGCTGTAAGCCACACAAGCAGAAAGCTTCTGTTCTCCCACAGCACAGAGGGTTTTTGCTCTCTCCTTGTCATTACAATGCCTGAAAGCCCAAGCTGCGCAGGGCTTGATTTCGTACTCGTTGTAGAGATCTGCTCTGTTTGTCTCCAAGATTGCTGTGGTAGTACATAAGTGACCCCCCAGCGCTTCTTCCTGCACTGTGGGATTGATTTCTCTCGACTTGGCAGGTGAAGCTCCAATAGGTACGTCTGGTCCGTTCCCTGTGGGACTCAGAGTGGCACCGACAAAAGTGGGAGAAGCACTGACAGCTTTAAAGCTTTAGAAGTGGTAATAGGAGAGGCATGAGAAGACTTTTATAAGTCACTTTCTCCCACACCATATTATGAAACCAGCTAATTCCCATGCAGTGCATGCTCATGAGGCCAACTGCCACTTCCACCGTTGAATCCATGAATAAGCGCTTGCTCTGCACGGAGATGAGTGCTGTCCCATATGCTGGGTTTTATTTTGTAGATGGAACAGTTGACACACTTTTTGTCTCACAGATCGGAGTACAGGGCATGTTTGTGTAMGGACAAATTATGCAGGATAGATGCCTAGGATTGCAAGTTAGTATTTTTGAATAGTGATGGGTACTTTCRCGGTTTTTAAATACATTTCGTATGTAGAAAAATAATGTTTATTTATATTTGGTTTAGCAAGTGGAAGGAGATGTAAACTTTCAAGTAGTGGGGATAAATGTAGTAAATGCCCTCTGGCATATTTGTTCTTTTTCTCTCCATCTCCCTGTTCACATATATGCACAGTACATGTGAGCACACACATATGCAGACATTTGATGCATGGCTTTTATTAGTGCATTTGCCATTGATTGATTAGTACTTAGTATTAGTACTTCTTCTATTGATTGATTGCAGATGAAGTGACTATTTGACCTTTAATTATGAGCCTTGCTATTGAAAATGACATTGAGCTATGGCTTCACATAATCCATCTGGAAAGCCCGACGTGATGCCATTCCCTGGAGTTCATTCAGTGAGAAGAGAAGAGGCCTCAAGGAAGTGCAAAGCTATCAGTGCGGCTCACCTAAAAAAAAAAAATAAATGCAGGGTTGTTGCTCACACTTACATAAAAGTTGTGGCCAAGTATGGAACACTATTTTATTTTTTTTGAGTGCGTTGCTAGCTAGAAGTTGCAACTGAAGTATAAAACGCAGAATTGTCAAAAAATATTTTTATTTCAGGTCTTTGTATTTATTATGTAAAAACATTTTACAAGCAGAAAATGGATTATTGCAATCTATTTTGGCTATCATAACTGCAAGCTTCAGCACTGTAAGTATGACAGACAGCAAGGTTTTTTATTTTGTTTTATTAAGAAAAAAACTTATAAATTTGGGTCTTCTTTATGATGCACAGGGCATTTTTCCTCCTTTAGATTTAATAATATAGTAGTTCTTTTGCCATTGAATTCTTAAAAGCAAAGCAGAGGATTAATTTTGCAAATAAAGGTCAAAGCTCTAATTTTCCTTTAAAATATATGTATTAATTTCCGTATTTTTTTAATCTTCCTACTGCATGTATGCAGCATGTATAGTTTATACCTGAACAATTCTTAAAAGCCAGGTGTATTGCACAAGTGGATTCACAGACAACTCGATTTTCTGCGGTCACATCATGTAGGCCACAGATAATCAGCTCATCCTGTTTTTCCCAGAGATCTCCAGCTGCACTGTGTATTTGTCATGCTCACAAAAACATCCAACTTGCTCACAGCTACCTGGAGTTTGTTCATCTTTTCTGTGGAARTCTCTTACAAGTTTTTGGGGGGTAAATAACATTTTTGCACAGCCTAAAACGTGGCTATTGAGTATCAGCTATGGCTTTGCTTCATCTGGTTCATCAAGTACCTAAGCTGTCTGAATACTGTACTAATCAAGAGTAGACTCTTATTGTCTTGTTATAGGAGGTAGAGGTGTCACCTCTCTTCTTTAGACAGAAAAATGCCGAAATGTGCTAATTTGTGTTAAAATTTAATCTCTTTGGTTTTTAAAAGGTAGCATTTCTTGTTAATTTTGTAAGAGACAGAAAGTGGTAAAATTGTTGCTGAGTTACTCACCATAAGTGCATATTCAGACCAAGGCCTATCAAACCTGTGGTATTCCTGAAATGTGCTGGCTTTTGCCTGCTCCCCAGCAGAGGATCGCCCTCAAGGTGATCATTCATCAAGGTGCTTACCATGGCTAGCTCTGGGCATGTGCATGGTTACACTAGAGATCTAGAAAGTAATTCTGGTTTACTGCTCTCCTGSAGTTTTCAGGAGTACCATTTTTCAGGACTGTCTTTTCAACTTCGAAATTTTCCTGTAAGTGCTGAGCAAGAGACATTGCTGTTGGCATCATGTCACCCTTCCTAATGTTGTTGGTGTTTGAAATCTTATGTTTTCTTACATGTTTGAGACTCAGTCTCATTTCTTATCTGAGTATATGGTAGAGCGATGCAAGCTAAAATCATCTGGCTACTACTTTGCCTTGAATCGGTGAGGATGATCCTTCTGAAGAAGGGAGGTGGGAGGAATATGTTTGAAAGGGGGGGTTCCCAGTGAAGGCTTTGTTTGGGCTAGTGTGTACCCATGACTTGTGCCAAAGAGCTAGAAGTATTCTGTTGATGCCATTCCTGCTTTTGAATTCCAGGGATTTTAGCAGTTGCCAGTGCCCTTCCCGAGATGTTACTGTGGTACAGCTCTCCACTCTTCCCTGTGAGTGCAGGGGACATTTTCTTGCTTACTGAATGGTATGTAGAGGAGAAGCTGTTCTGAATAGGGACTGATAAATGAGACATGCCTCCTTTGGCTGTAGGACTTGATTCTTTGGGACAAAATGAAAGGTTTTTCTCTTTAGTTTTTGTCCAGCAATTGCTTTGAAGAACATGCAAGTGGTTGGTTGGGTTTCCTCTGACACTGGGATTCTCATTTCCTCCATGCTCGCTCTCTGGAGGGCAAGAGCTTAAGGGATTCATATTACATTAGATGGAAGGGGAGACACGGAGCACCTGAATCCACAGTTTTGTAGCCTACCTTGAGAGCGGGTAGATTGCTGCTCCTAGCTCATCTATCTTTTTGAACCAACTAATTCTGGTTCTTACCAAGCAAGATTAACAAACAGGTTATTATCATGTCATTAGCTTGTTGTCTTTCTCACTGGATGGACCCCCAAGGAAGACTGAGAAATGTGGCTGTTTTCAGTGTGGTTGCCAGCCCAGAATAATAGCAAAACCAGATTTAGTATCAAGTTCTTTGTGATTGGAAATAGTGCAAATGTTTCCTATTTACACAGGCTACCTCACCCACCCATGCTGAGATGTCATGTTGTATGTGCACAGCGTTTCTGTAATACTGAACTCACCACTCACTTGATGGGACCTCTCCGTGAGGAATCAAGCTGAGTAGGCTGTGGTTGCTGGGAGAGGCTGTGTCAGAGCATCTCTCTCTTTTATTTTATTTAGTTATTTATTTATTTCTTCTCCTTGCTATTGGTATACACAGCTGGGCAAACACCTACTCACCAGTTAGTTCTCCTTCATATCAGAATGGCCCAAAGGGCTATGCTTTCAGGAAGGTGATAGACCTGAAAGAAGGARATATTGAGTCAAATGAATTCTAGCTTTCTAGCTGCTTTCGGTCATACAGTATCTGATTTTTTTTTTTTTATCATGGGATTCATATTATAGCATATTTACTATATTGCAGTTTACTGAGTTTTGACCTCTGTATGATTCCAGAAKGGGAAATACTAGAGGAAATTGGGGAATCTCCTTTCTTTTCTGACCTGAAACACATGTTTCTTTGATTAGAGTTTGAATGTGGCAAGAAATTCTGCACCAGCTCCCAGGGCTTCCTTTTCATCTGTATACTCTGCCAGTAGTAGGTTTTTTATTAATATTTAGAAAGTTTGCCTCCAGCAGTACTAAAATGTGCATCAGAGGACAACAGTTGTTTACCGTGTTTGAACTGAAGAATCTCACCCAGGAGATCTCATTCACTTGAAGTTTACATCTCTCAATCTTGACTTGCAGAAAGAGATCGATGAATAACAATTGTCATTTCAGAGTTGCACCTCTCCAATTATTTATTTGGTTGTGTGTCTTCCCAGATGTACACATAATTGGATCAGACATTAAAAACCAGATTGCAGGTTTTTAATGACAGCAAGCTCATACCTCTTTACAATAAAAAAAAATAAACACACATATCCAGCTGTAAAATGATAATGACACAAAAGCCCTCCCCACTCTCCCTCTCTACCAAAAACAGTTAAAGTTAATTTATCTACTTTAAGAAACTACATTATACTCAGCAGACAGCTGACAGGTTACCCTGGGGAAGATCCACGTTTGGACATGACTCAAGTTTTCTTTTTCTTTTTTTTTTNNNNTTTTTTTTTTTTTTTTTTTTTTTTTTTTTTTTACCTCAAGCTGGCAGAGGCTACAAGTGTCACCCATACTAAAGCTGTCGAGTATTGAAGATGATGTTGAATCTCCCTGAGAGATTTGCTTCTACATGTGCTGCTCTCAGTGCACCTTCTGGCAGCCAGTCTGAGCTGCTGACTCCAGACACTTTAAAAAAAAAAAAAGTGGGTGCAGAGATCTTTAGAGAGCATTAACACCACCAAAAATTATCAATCGAACAATCTTATTGCAGGCTTGTCTAGGAATCTGAAATAGTGCCTGCACATAATCTGGAGTCCTGGAGTTTTAGGATGAGAAGTTGTAGCCCTCTAATTCTAGATTAAATAGATGAAATGACACTGTTGTTTCAAAATGTTGTCTCATATGACTGAAACAGTGAAGCTTTTCTGGCTTTGTAACTTCTTCGCCTCAAAAAGAACAGATGGAAGAGAATTAAGGAAAAATTAAGTTAGTATTCCTGAAAGAAAAAAAAATTTCTTTTCCTTATGAAAAGTGGTAATCGTTTTCTTGCTTTACCWTTTATAATGAATTTCTTATTTCATGTTTTCCTTTGCTTCAAGTCTTCAGGAGAAAAAAAAGGCTTTTAATTAAAAAATATGATAGAACAGTGTGGAACATAATCTTTTCCTTCTTGAGTTTACAAATATAATAAGAGCAGTTATCAAACACATTTATAACTACATTTTTAATGGTAGATAGAATCAAAATCCACATATTCAAAACTTCTGTGCTGAGAGAGCTCTTCGCATCTCTCAGCATATATGTGGAAAGTGTAGTAATATAGTAATAAACACTCAGTTTCATGTTTTTAGGACATCAGTCTCTTCMCCAGGTTTCCATTTAGTTTATGGGTCTCACCTATTACGCTTTCAGACAGTATTGGCTAAAAAAATCTTAGAGAAATGGAGGAAGTGTTTAGATTTCATTCCGTTGGTGTGCACAAGCTTAGATATTGCTGAGGAGTTACAAGGAAGAAGTTTTTCTAGGCCTGCAGTGTATTAGCTGTGTGAAGAGTGACTTGATATCCAAGCAAAAAAAAAAAAAAGCTCTGAAGTGCTACGATAGGCTTACTGCATTCCTATGCCTGCACTGTGGTCCCAAATAAAGGATAAATTGCATTTTAAAAACGCCTTGTGGTGGATCAATTCATTCTCGAATACCCTGTTAACTAATTATTACTGTGGTGATGTCACAGATGAGGTGTTGTGGAGTCGAAGGCACTAGTCTTGGATTGTTGGTGTTAAATGTTTCATCGTGAGCAGCTGGTGAGATTGTGTGTGTTGCTCAGTAAACATCACTTCCAATCTGAATGCACCTCCTGAAAATCCAGAAATAGATCAAACTGTATGTTCTTTCTCTTTCTCCCATCTTTCTCATTTTTATTTATTTAAAATTTTGATGGTATCAAGATGTGCTGTTTCCTGTTAACTGTGCTTGCATTGCACAGGTACAGTTGATGTCTGTGCAGTTTCTGATTTCAGTTACTCGAAGAACTAAAAAAGAAGAATTAGGAAAAACTGCACAAAGCATATTACATTTTTTCCTTTCTGATTTTTTTGTTGAAGTTAGGACGGAAGAAACACCCTGTTCCTTATTTCTCTTCCTCCTTTTACTTCTTTATCCATATATTAGACCAGGACAGTCTTTTAGAATCCAGTGTGGATCTCAGGCAGCTGGTACCTCATCTCAGATGGTGAAATTCATGCAGCCTAGTGTAGCTGTATGGCCAATGGGATATAATCACATCCCTCAGTGGTTCAGGACAGTCTCCCCAACAATTCTAGTGCCTCAAAAGAAGAAAGTCACCTAGCATAGGGCAAGGAACTGTTGACTGTTCCAGTAAATCATTGTCCTTTCCCAGTGAGTGGGATGAAGGTGAAAATGTTGAAGATTAGGATCTATGTAGAGTTTCCAATTGACACAGGATTGCCCTCCATTCAGCAATTTTACCCTGCAGCCTTTCCAGGCTCCTTTAATCTCTCACTAGTCCCTTTTAAAACTTCCTCCTTAGATGTTTCTATTTTTACCACTTCATTAGCCTGTTTTTTCTTTCCCCTCACATTGAAAACTGAGCTGAAATGTGAAGATATACTGAGAAAATAGTCTTTTTTTAATGAAAATATTTTAAGCAGAAATCTTCACTCTATCTTACTTGTGGGCAAGCAAAAAAGGGAATGTAGTCTCAACTGCTGCATATACTAAATATAGCAGTTCCTTCCCAATTGGACACCCAATGTCTGACTTTTTTGACACTGACTTTTCCRGGGTAAGTACAGAAAAAGCCTGTTCTGGGAGCTTAGGCACAAGGTTTAATGCAGTATATGCCCACATTGACAGGCCTCTTCTCCATTTTTTTTTTTAAAAAAATATATATACACTCTATTTGACCTACTAATGTTCTTTTCACATCAACCCGAGATGAACCTTCAGAAAGACAGAGTAGTGCGGAGGGGGTCAGAGAAGCTGCCATCGTGGGGCTGCTTCATCTTATATATTACACTGGGAGACTGTGACAATTGAGATTTCTGAAAGATATAGATGAGTAGAAAAGAGCACTGAAAATCCACTGGCTASATTGTTTCTTCTAAGTATTTTCCCTGCTTGTGTGTGACAGTTGCTTTTCATTGTGATTTCCTGAACGACTTGTTGTTCCACAGCCCTGGTGTTGACCTCTTTGTTTTATACCAATYCTCTTTTTCTAAGAAGGAATGCTGGAGCATCTTGAGATTTGAAATGTGTTTCAGTAATGTGAGCAATAATGTTTTAAGATAAATTGTTTGTTATGCAGACATTTAAGGGGAAAAAGCCTATACCATAAAGTATGTAAGTAGAGCATCTAGCAGTAATTCTGCTTTGGGTGAGAGACATAATGGCCTGGGTTTTGATGGTAATAAAAATGTTCTGTTAAGTTCTCTGAAACCATTGCAATGTGATAGAAAAGAGCAGATGATGAAACACTACTTTGAGGGAAGCTTACAAATTCAGAGAGCATAAAATAAACATATTAAAGTAGAAAAAAATCTGAGTTCCAATACTTATTGTTTTATCACTTCCATCGTGGGTATAGGATAAAAGAAAACCCTTACTTGCTTGTTAGAAGAAGAAAGCTCTTACTTGAAGTTCTTACTTGGCAGATGTCAGTTGAAAGCTCTGCTATGGAATATGCTGCAGTGTCAAACTCTGTTGGGTAATTTTAGACAAATGTGTCATGTGTGACATGGAAATATGGCATGCTGTACATTAGTGATTTCCCAAGTGTTTGTATCAGGTAGTAATGTGCTGAGAAAGTGCTCTTTATCTCTCCACACTGTGTACTTGTAGAGCAGTGGGGAAAAGCTTTTGGTAGAAATTACTTTAGTCAGAAAAAGAATCCATTTACAATATGTGCCTTCTAACATCTTTCAGACAATGCATTGTATTAAAGAGGCATTTTTTGATTAATGTTTTATAAACATTTTTCAGCATGACAGCTTAAAGTCCCTGTAAAATTGTAAATGCGTGCATAGTGCTCACTTCCATAAAGTCAAATGCCATCTCATAAAGTCTAGTTGGATCCTGTCAGCCACAGTGACACAGAATCAGTACCTTGGAGCATTAAAATTAATTTGTTTCATTTATATTACTGCAGTGATAGCTAGATGAAAAGAGTCCTATATTTAAATTCTCTTAAAAATACCTTCAAATCTTTTAGGATTTTTTATTATTATTATTTTGCTGTTAACTAAAGGTAGTGAAGTGCAGCATAATATTTTCATGGGTCTTTTAGGAAGGTGACGACCAAATGTGAAAGCAGCGAAGGGAAGCAGGGGATGTGGGAAGCTGCRCGGGGTGCAAAGCTGCAGGGAGGATAAACAGCTCTTGCTTGAGTGGGTTACTTGGGAAGCTGTAGCCTTAGGTCTGGGCTCAACTGCAGCCTTGGAGCCAAGCTGCAGCACTCGGGAGCAAGGGAGCAGGTACAGGGCTTTCCTGTGGCAGACCTCGGGAGCAGTCCTCATCCTCCGCCTTGCTGTTGTTGCAGCTCTTGGAGGAAAGAAAAGCAGCTTTGCTCTTGCTGGCTGTTCAGGTGGGATAACTTCTTATGTGAAAGCAGAAAAATGAGAACATACTGCTGGTCATGGCCTACCCCACTTTTCTTCGTTACTGTGGGCCTGCTGGGAGTTCAGCTAGTTTGGTGGAAGTCCTTACCTTATACTGCAAGGGAGAGCAGAACCGAAGGTCTTGGGGAGCCAGGACAACCAGGCTAGGAGCACGGGGACAGAGAAGATGAAGGAAAAGAGAGAGAGAGAAAATACAAATGGTCAGACAGGGCAAGAGAGACTGGATGCAAGAGCCCAAGTGCAATGAAGGAACATGGGTAAGCAGTGACAGGAGGCGCACGAGGGAGAAACTAGAGGCAAACAGGGGAAATTCAGAATGAAGAAGCGGAATATCAGTGATGTTTTTTGTAAGGGATATTTGTGGAATGATCCGAGTCTTCTCTCTCTTCCATTGCTCCCCTTTTAAGTCTGATGAGATGCAATTTTCTCGCCCACCTATTTCCTTATCCTTTGGGGAGGATGGAGTAGAGCCCTAACTGAGGCCTGCTTGGTGAACCCCACTCCCAGCACCAGGGCTCTTCCAAGCAGTTTGGCAGCTCAGCACCTTGTTGCACCCCTACTTGGTTGCAGTGGAGCTGCCCAGGTGGGCAGCACGTGGCAGAGGCATTGGTTTGGATAAAAGGTGAGGGGGGTTGGTAGCCATGCAGAACTGAAAACTGAAACTTGAGTTGGGTGCCTGTCACGTGAGTCCTTGGGCCATCACAGCAGTCTTAAAACTTAGCTTTATATATATATATATATGTATATATATGTATATGTATACACTGATAGTGCCAGTGTTCCTTTCTCAGTGTTAATCAGGAAGAAGACCCATGAAGTCAGTGCATATATATATATATATATATGTATATATATGTATATGTATACACTGATAGTGCCAGTGTTCCTTTCTCAGTGTTAATCAGGAAGAAGACCCATGAAGTCAGTGCAATTACCCTCAAGTGCAGATGAGCCAGATTAAGTGACTCTGAGAAATCAAAGCATAATTATTATTTATACACATGAATTCAGAATATCACCGTAATGCTCCAGCTTGCAAAGGTAGGGAAAAAGAAGGAGCAACTGTGTACTTTGAGTAAACTTAAGAGAATTGTAACTAAACTAATGCTTTGTTTGGGTTTATATTGACGCGATTTAAAATTTTGTTTGACTAGTACAGCCCTGCCATGTTCCATTAGCACTGGAAGCAATGGGCTATAACAGAGAAGCCAGAAAGTAGTGGACAGCCCAAAATGAAGATAAACTAGTCCTTTTTGCTTAGTCTTTTCTGTCTGTCAGAAAGTTTTACACACATCTCACTTTTTTCTTTAATAGTTTTGTTGTAGCAGCACCGGTTCATGTCACTGATGTTTCAACCASTGTTTCTGTTGCAGCCTCTGTTAACACTGGATCTTTACCTCATCTTGAAAATATGTTTCAGGTCAAGACTTAGATCAGCCCTTTGGCTGTTCTTCTTTTGCCTGGCTTTCCCTCGCTCCCCCACTTTTTTGGCTCCTCCACTGGTTTTTTTTTTTTTTTTTTTTTTTTTTTTTTTGAAATGCTTGTGTTTTGTGAGAGGAAAGAAAGTCTGTTACAGTAGATTTTTCATAATTAAGAATTTGCATGAGTTAGTTATTTCTTAAATATTTTTGGTTCTTTTATGTTAGTCATTTGAAAGCATTAGCAATCATACTGATACTTGAAATTACTATGGAATTTACTTGAATTGCTATGGAAATTACTATGAAATTACTTGAAATTGCTATGGAAAAGTTTAGAGACTGTTTTTTAAAATAAATAAAATCTCAATGCTATTTTGTTTAGCATTGTGGTACCAGTACTAACACAAGTATTTGAGGCTGCAGTACGTGAATCTTTGTCATGAAATGTTTTCTGAGAGTGTTGCATATTGACTGCAAGTAGAAAGCATGTAAACAAGGGGAAAAGGCTTTTTACAAGGCTTTTCTTTTTTCCTTCATTAAACTAATGCTTACGTGCAAAAAGCATTACTACTACTTTTCAACAGTTAGTTTTCCTGGTGAATAATAGGAACTTTAATTGCACATTAGTGGCTCACAAAAACCTATTGTTTTGACATGTATTTAACTAAACTGTGAATTAAGAACCTCCTTCTACACAGTGATCTAATTATATTGTCATACTAATTATAGTATTCTATATTTATATTTGGCAACTTTAATTTTCTTTTCATAGTTTACTGAAATAGCTTTCCTCTGGAGAGTTTCTTTTTTTTTTCTTCCAGTCCAGAACATGTATATTAATTTAAAGATARTCTCAGTCAGTTTCAGTCAGATAGTTTCAGTCCATTCTGTTCATGTCTTTGCCATTAGTTTTCTGTATGTCTTGGGTTAGTCACTTTAGTAGTCTCTGGTTCTCCATATGAGTCCTGTTCAGTTTACTAAAGAGTTTTTGGAGCTATGGATGAAACTGCACTGCCAAAATACCAGGTACTTAAAAGCATATACATAGCATGTTCATAAGTTAAGAATCTAGTTTACTTTTGTGCAGTTAGAGAATAAAAAAGTTTCACTGACCTGAAGTTCAGACTAGGAAACAAGTGATAAAACCATTATCTGTTTACCAAAACAGCGCGATGGTAATTTGAAGTAAATTACACTTTTTAATGTAATGCAAATTACCTTTTTTTAATCCAAATACTGTCTATTTCCGTGCCTCATAAATTAGTGTTAATAAGAAGTAGCTTTATTGTTTTGGTGGTAGGTCTATGATGGCTTTTTTAGAGATAATTATTTAATAATACTGAAATTAAGTCTGCTAATCTATTTGATTTAGTCTTTCCCTGGAAATATCCACATAAGTAGAGGCTACTCTAATGGAGGCTAGATTGTTAGTGATTTAATGTGATGAAGCTAATTAAATTAATTAAAAGAAATTGTGCTATGGAAACACCATGAAGAGCTCAGCAAGCCTAGATGTGTGTCAGGGATAATGGTGCACTGGTGGAACAGTATATATTCAACAAATAAGTTGTTTCCTCACCTAGAGAGGAGGCAGCTTTTATTAGGGGAAACCTGGAGGGATGTTGAGAAGTGAAATATACCCAAGACATAGAGAGAGAAAAGCTTATATAAACACGACAACTGCGGTTGATGTGGAGCATGTACTGCCTGGGAGGTAGAGGGCATGTGCCACAGCTCAGGCTTTCCTGAGCTCAGCTGAGCCCTTAGCTCGGCTGAGAGAGGAGAGGCACAGAGCAGCTCTGTGAAAACTGTCGAGTCTGCTTCACTGCAAGGCTGGTGCTGGTGGAAGACTCCTAGAGTGACATTTGAATCAGGTAGACAATAAGGTATGTCCTCTCCTGAGGTACAGCAGCCAGTCTTGTTTGTGATGATCCAAGCGTCTGGTCAGGTGAGGCAGAGATTGTTAACAAGCTTTGCCTGCACACACTTTGTGGAGCATGCTAGCCAAGTTCCATGATTTAAATGTTCTTTGAACAATAATGTGTTTGAAGTAAACATAAGCTGTTTCATTACTGCAGAACAAAATCAAATTTAATCTTACATGTCACTTCAACAGGTGGGAAGATTATGCATGGGAAAGTCTAATATAATCAGCACTGTTGATTCCAAATTCAAGCTCGTAGGAAAAATAGCCTATCCCTAGTTCCAAACACTCACGTCTTCCAACATCTGGCAGCTTCCATGCTCCAGCTRCTCCCTAATTCTCTGTAGGCTCGGCCACTTCTTATTTTCACTCAKGTCTTTAGACCTTTTCTCTCTCATTCTCTCTCTTCTTAAACATAGATGTGGGCCAGAGCATGGAGAGCTTGGTACTTACCTGCAAGCAGGGAGTCTGCAAGCAAAACACAACCCTTCTCCAACGGTGGAAACACCAAGGAAAGGTTGCAAGCAAGAACTGAGCAGGGTGGTGAAACAGAGCACAGCAAGAGRAAGTAGCAAATAAAGAGTATAAAAATTGTTATGCTGTAGCAGAATGCATTTTACATCAAATATTCACAGAAGTTTGACAGCTATCAACATAATAGAAAATGTCTTCTATGATATTCCCCTACTCCTTCCTTTCTGACACTGAAAAGCTTTCTCTGCAGTGGAATTTTTGTCTATATTCTTCTGTTTGTTTGTTTGAAAATACTCCCGAGTCTTAATTTGTTTCCTTTTGGGTACTCTGGTGAAATCTCAATGCAGTATAAAATGTTTCACTGTGATTCCTGGCACAAAATCTGAGGTGYGAATCTGTGTCCTGTTTTTCTGCCTGCAGGGATTCCAATGCTGAAGATAGTGTTTGCAGGATACGAGCACCTGTCCTTAATTTCCGTCCCCTTACTCATCTATCATCCTGCTCAGATTCTTCTTGGCAGTCTGTTGGTACCAACAATAAAATCTTGGATGGTTTCTAGGCAAAAGGTAAGAATTGCTCTTACAGATGTAGAATGAAAAACTGCTGTGGGGGAAAAAAATACATAAGTCTAAAATTTTTCAAGTTCCTTTTTGTAGATCCCATGGTGGCAATTTATCTGTTTCTTTACCTCCTCTGTTACAGTGATAATCACAATGGCCTGAAACTGGRCTTTAACCCCTTGGCTCTGAAACAAATTCAAATACAGAAGTTAGACCTCTAGGAGCAAGCATTCAAATACAAATTATGGTCCACGGGAATGGCTCAGTCTTTCATTAATACTCACAGCCTTGGACCTGTCCTGGGGAGATGTCCACTGTGCCCTGGCATGGGAGCCTGGGGAACTGAGCAAAGCAAAAGCCTTTTGTGAACTGAAGARGGACTGAATTTTTCAAATGTTTGTTTACTTGGTTACCCCTTATGGCAGCAAGAAGTCTGTCAGAATCTATTTCACACCAAAATACAGTGTGGAATGACTGGTAGGATAGTAGCCTATAATCGAGAGATTTTCACAATGACATCAGTGATTCAAATTCTGCTTAGCTGCTTAGCTCTGTACTGACTGAAAGGATTCACATCTGCCAGCCRTTCTGTCACCTATATGAAATAATTGCAATGGGTTTGGTCCAGTCCTCAGAAGAGGAGTAACCATCTCATGGAAAGATGGTCCTTACAAGTGATTTTAATGCTGCCCTCAGTGTCCTGAGATTATAAGGATTAAATGGCTGTGGCAGTTGCAAGACCTGTACACAATCATTCAAGGTAAAGGTCAAGACATATATTATAGGAAGCCCAGTTCCACCAGCACTCTGCATTTTCTACTCGTCAGTGGAGACATTTAAAAAAAAAAGTCTTCCATGTTTCCAATTTGCAGCCCAGGCAGCTGGTCTTTTTATTAGCTTCAGTCCATTGAAGTCACATTGCTAACTTGACTGCTAAATTCTCCAAATTTGTAACTTTGTGAGAATCTACTTTCAGTTATCTGAATTGTAAAAAGCTTGGAAAGCTTCGGTTTTCTGGGAATTGTGCCCAGAAATCCAGATCTTGTGAAGATAATATCCATCTCAACATCCAAAAGTGGATATCATATATCACTTCTAGATACTGTTGGTCTGAAAGTCATGACAATTAAAAAAATATATATTTTTCCAAYGAAAATTATCAAGAGGCATTAGTAGACCTCATTAGAGATTGTGTAAGGGAAATTCTGTGTTGTCCCAGCAGAAAGCTGGCCTGCAGTTGACACCGCCGGTGACAGAGCGATCCCCGCATTGCTGGCTTCTGCCTGTCATCTCCCTGCTTCCCTGCTGCCAGCACAGGGAGCGTGGCTGGAGCTCGTCCAGGTGTCCCTCCTCCTCCTCAGGGCTCTGCTGGCCTGTTGGGGCTGCTGTCAGTTGCTGCACATTAACACAGCCTTTGAGCAGGGCTCAGGAAAGCCAACCAGTACTAGAGAGATTTAAGGTTCACCAGCACTAGTTTCTTATTCATTAAGCATCAAATAAACCTTCTGTGCTAATCAGACTGTAATGCAACCGTAAAGCTACTTTGGGGGATCGTTACTCTGTTGAAACTGTTCCTTCACTAGGTCTTCTGTATTATTCACAAATGTTATTTTAATTACTCTTAAAAAAAAAAAAAAAATCAATGAGGTTGGGTTTGGTACAGTTGCAATAAGTATAATAGAGGGTTGTGACTGGATAATGGTCTCCTGCTTTGAAAACAAACATGTCATCATCACCCTTGATGTTTATTTTCTCTAAACACCTTGGCTTCACTTTGGCATCTCTCTTGCAGAGGGAGGCRGTTATCCAGTCACGGTACTCAGCTGCAGTGACATTCTTACTTAATTATGAAAGTACATGTGATCTGCTTGTATGAAATTGAATTTAAATATTTAGAGGTTTATCTACACTAAGGTATTTCTAGTTTGTAAATACGGCAGCAGAATCTGCCAAACTACAAAGTAAAAATTGTTTCCCCTAACAAGATGTGGAAGGATGTCTCTCTCCTAAGTCTCTTGCTGAATAATATCCCAAAGTTTAATCTCGAATGGCTAGATTTAACAATAGTTAAATGCTGGTGTTTCTGAATGCTGGTGTTTCTGAATGGAATATAGTCTATTTATTTTTAAAGGTTTGGGGGTKTTTTAAGGATTTACATTTGTGCTAGAGTGTTTTCCACGTAGTGCTTACAAGCTTTAAATGTACAATATTAAAGGTTAATATCTACAATAGAAGGCTCATCAGATTTCATCTCTCAAACTGAAAATTGTTTGTTCAGCCAGTCCTCTAGAAATGATAGTGTCTCAGCCACTGAGCAAAGCTAGTCTGTCAGGGCATCTCCCCGCGAAAGCCATGGAAAACAGAGGTTACAAATGTCGGGAACTTCCCCACTCTGACCAAATGCCCTGGCAGGTCAAGGGCTGCTCTCAGGAAGTGCCATTCTGTCATGGTGCTCTGCAGGGTGCTCAGCACTTCTCATGACTGCAGATAGGAGCTGCAAAAATATCCTAGGGGAAGAGGTGACCCTCAGGTAACCGGTGTGTTGAAAACCCATCCTGCTTCCCATACTTTCCCTGCAATGCTTCATACCACATTAAAGGCTAATTGCAAACTTGCATGTACCCACTGCTCTCCACCTCCAGGTCCATCTGCTGCAAGTAAAGGCATGTGGTTTCTTTGCTCAGTGTCAAAGTATGCACTAAGAGGGAAGTTAAGCTACGGGCACTCCAGATGTCACCTGGAATCTGGTCTGGTGAACCTTACCTCTGGCCTGGTGAACTTTGGCTTACTGTTACCTCTTCTCTGAAAGGAAGACATAAGCCTTGCAGGTGCCTGACATTCACCACTGCAGCAGTAACTATCCTCTAAACAAGCTTTAAGCCATGCCTAAGGAGGCCAGAAAGCACAAAGATGCTTGCAAAAGTTTTCTATACAGTCTTTCCCCAGCTAGGTCAGAAGCTGTTGCATCTGTGCCACAGGTGTGTGTGTGTTTGCTTTGAGTTGAGACTTGGCTATCCCTCCAGCCCTTCCTGGCCRTGTTCCTGCTGTTTCCTTGTTAAGGCTCTCTCCATATGGGGAGGTTGCACTGGGCTACCAGGCAGCAAGTACCCTTACAAAGCCCGGATCATGGAGTGGGCTGCCACCTGCACACTGCTGCCTCTCCCCACCTTGCAGGAGGACACAGGGCATTCTGTTGCTACTAAAATAAAGGGCTTTTTTTTTTTTTTAAGTTCAAAAAAATGACTGTTTTTCTTTACTATTCGCAGGCACTGAAGTTAACCAGGCAGCCCAAAGCACCTGTGAAGGTGTAACGATGGAGGTGGCCCGTGTCACAGTGAATGTATATATGTACTATACTGTACACACAGACAAATGAGACAACTGGCTATCTGTGAATGTTGCTTCAGTGCATATTTTATTTTTATATATACATATATATATATAAAAGATACCTGTTTAAGTGCCTTACAAATATGTTTTTTGGTAAAAACATTGTTTCCAGAAGCCACTTTGATGGTTACTGCAAGAGGTTGTACAGTATTTTGGAGTCCTTTAGTTTTTATTTTTCTAACCGYGTGAATGGTCATAACTAGCAGCTGTTTTTCTTCCATTGCCCCTGCTTTGAAACCAGGGTGCAGCAGCTGTAAGTTTCTGCTTTAAACTAGCCAAATGACCAGAAGCCTATCCCACTGCTGGCTTACCCTGAGGAGGAGCTTTCTGAAGGTTTTTTTGAAGATTGACTTGAATTGTGTGTGTGATTCTGTTACACTCCCTAGTCATATGACTGTGACATGCCTTTTTCTTCTGAGTTTGTGTATTCTCAGCATGGGGCCATCCATTGCATAGAAGCTGAGAAGCATGAATTATTTGCATTTGTTGACACAGTTGTCTAGACATTCCTTCAAAGTTAATGTTTTTTCAAGAAAATTCTTTCAATTCCATTGTATGATATTGTGCCATTGTATATCTTAAATGCCTCATAAGCTTCTTCAAAGAAATGGTCTGGTGCTTGGGTTATGAGTGAAGTATTTGTGTTTGCAGCTAGGACATCTTTTTCAATTTGCCCCTGAAGAACACTTCTTTTTTCCCTTTCCTTCCACCAGTGCAATGCACAGAAACCTGCAGTGACAGGATTTAGGCTGCAATCTTTATTGTAGTAAACCAAGCAAAGTTTTTTTATACTGCCGCATGGTAATGAAAAACAGCTTGTGCAGACGAGAAAATTGAAGATTATGTTTTTGCCAATTAAAGAGATCCTTATAGTAACAAAGAACACTACCTTAGGTAATTTGATAATCAATGAGAACTTTTTAAAAAAATCAGGTGTTGCTATTTATAATGATATTCTTAAAAAAAAAATGAAATACTATTTGTGYAAGTAATGAGAAAGAAACACAGACAAATGTGTTTCCTTAGCCCTGCATCTCATGCAAGAGATTAAGGTTTCAGAGGAGTGCACTAGTCAGGACTCTTGAGATGTACCCATCTGCAAAAATTGTGCTGGCAATTGTGCATTAAGACATTGAAAGGAAAGAAAGAAATAGGTCAAACAGGGATTAATTTAAGTGCAGAAGTGTCTTGTGTGTCATGGTTAACATTGCACTGAGCTGCTCCATTAACTGCAGGCACCTTGGAACAGATCCTCAGCAGATGTAAATTATCGTAGCACCGATAACGCTATATATATTTACATAGTCTGTGTATCTTTTCTATGAGAATAGGCACSTGCAACTTATATCCCTTTACCTTAGTGAAAGCAATCATGTTATGTTTATCTAGTTTGTTGCTGCTAATTTAACAGCAAGAAATTAGTTTGTTACCAATCAGCAGTGCTTTAACTGATGGTCAGTGCGAAGTGCCTCTGTTGCCACCTATATGGGAAATTACCAGGGGTTGATAGCAAAGCCTTGTTCAAAGTCATCATCTCMAGTTGTAAGGAAATTGCATAAGAAAAGTACGTGACATGGTAACGTTCTGAATTCTCTTCTTTCCACATYGGGAAATGGAACTGAGCATAGTGAGGCTGTGAGAGGGCTGAGAGGTGCCTCCTGCCCCCAGTCTGCTCCAGGGCTGTGCTCTGTTCCCACAAGCCAGGGGCGCAAAGGACAGCGAGCCAGGGGCTCGCACTACGGATCCGCGTGTCCTGGACGGCATGCATGGATCCACCAGCAGGCCCGCCCGAGAGGTAACCGGAGAGAACAGCATGTACGTCTTGGCCCAGATTAAGGGTTCTCCTTCGTAAGTAGCCTAACCAGAGATTGGCTCCATGTATGTGTCAGAATTCCTTTGTCTGTGCTTAAAAACCTGCGCATGGCAGAGCGCCCCGATGCCTGGCAGTTTCTGTCTGTGCTCTTTCCCTAAATCTCCTGAATTTTCAGAGCATGTAAAGACCTAATCCCAATCCCACTGAAATCTGTGAATTGTTCTGTTGGATTTAAACGGCAAAGGAATAAGCCCAAGGAGAGTGCTGTTTGGGGTTTTTTTTCCTTCTTTTTTTTATTTGTTTGTTCTTTTYTTCATATGCAGACAGAATATAAGCATAGAGTTATTTCTTCCACTTCTGTGGTTGTATCTATGCCAAGTAGTCAATACACTGCAAATACTCTTACTGAGCTACCTCTGAGTACTGAATCTCTTGTTTTTCAGTACATCCAACAACTTGCTTCAATTCCATGGAAAACATCCTTTTTTCTTTGTTAAACATTTTCTGTGCTTAAGACTATTTTGAACTATTTTAAGAGAGTTTTGTTAGGTCTTCTACAAAGTCATTGCTKATTTCTTGGGGCAGCCTAAATGTTAAGTAGATTTTTTTCTTAAACCTAAATGAATGTTGGAGGTGTTGATCTGAAGGGAATATAACACGAAACTGAAATACATTTTTTTAAATACTTAATGAAACTTAATTATTCATATCAATTCTGTTATATTTGAAGACTGTTAAGCTGTTAGTTTTATGCCTTCCTATTATGCATTTATCTTTAATAAACAGAATGGTTTTGAATCTAATTTTGTTAGTAAGAAAAAATATACAATTGCATATCCTCTAGGTCAACTTTTTACTCTGTTACCTGAAGTTGTGTTCATTTGCAGATAAACCTTTTAATTTCTTTGCTTGTCCGTTTTAAAGAAAACCTGTAAACTGTATAAACATATTTTATCAACTAAATCTGGGGAAAGAAGGCCCTCTTTCTCTGCAGTTTCTTTCAGATGGATATAGAAAATTATAAATAGTTATACATTAAAAAAAGGGAGAATGAGAGAAAATTATGATCAGATAATCAGTGAATTAGAGAAAATTATTATCACATGAAAATTAATTGAATACTAGCATTTTTAAAGTAGAGGATTAAAACAGTTCTAAATATTTCCAATTTCTTAGGACTTTTAACTGAGACACATCTAATATTGATCATAATTAGACAAAACTAGTAGCAAATGAGAACTTTGTCCATGTTCAAACATTACAATTTTCTTGATCACTAACACTTCTTAGTTTTTACATATCTATAATCCCACCCAGTAGTATCAGTGGGGAGAAAAAAAAGAGCTTGAAAACAGTGGAACTGCACTTCAGAGTTCACAGGGATTCCCAGCACCTTTGTGTTGGGTTCCTCAAACATTTCTGCTCCCCTTCTGTGCTCTAAATTGAGAAGCGCAATCCTCCAGTAATAGGTGCAAGATAAACATCCTCCTACATGTTAAAATCAAGATCTATAGTATATGATATTTTTTATATATCCTTTACTTAGATTGAGTAGGCTATATGACAGAAAAGCCACAGTCCCAGCTGTGGACAGCTGTGCTTTGCTTTTTTTTTTACAGACCAAAAGGAGAGTAATCCAGTACTTTGATTTTATGAAAAACCCAGACCTGTATGTTATTCCAGCCGTCAGGGAAAGAGGAACCTGTTTTGTAACRTGTTCCCTTGTCATTATTTTCATCTCAGTTTTATCTCTGTGTGGTTTTTCTATGGAAATATCTTGACAGCAGGAGGTTAGAAAGCAAGATGAAATATTGTGTCTGCAAGCACATATATTTATGTGTTAAGTGCATACGTGCATAAGATACGAGCCGATGTGTGTGTGTAGAAATCACTAGTAAGGACCGAATCCCTGGTATACCTTTTTTTGCAAGTCTACATATGGAGAAAGAATTACTTTTCTGATGTTATTCTGATATTAAAAATGAAATTTCAAATACTGAATTGTGTTTTGTATTGAATCATAATCTCATACAGAAGCTCTGCAGCAGATGATTGCAGTATCGTATTTTTAAACTGGAGACTGTCTTGCACCTAAATAGACGTTGATGCATTCAGGARATACAATGTGGTAAGAGGCTAAATGATAATTTATCTATTTTGTTATAATCCAGTTGCATTTACTGTTTTTATAAAGTGCTGGAAATTAATAGAGTCCCTTGCAAACACGCTAAATAGACACGGGACTAAATGTGCCCTTAGTTGCACTTGCACGTCTGCAGCGAAAGGGCTGTTGGGCTGTAGAAGAGCCTCCCGAGGGAGGCTGTTTGAAAAGCCCTGCTATTGTTCTAACAATGTGCTCTGATAATGTAGCGTATGACGAGAGTAAATGAAGAGTATTTTACTTTACATTTGATAGCTTGCCCTTTCCAGCAGGTAACAGACCTAATCTCTCTTGTCCCTGCTTCGACGGGTGGCCCCCAGTCTCCTAGATCAAAAGTACAGCATCAGATTRGAACAGTGTCAGAAGAGGTGGCACCGTGTCCTCTTTGTGGTTTTCTTGCCTGAACCACAGATCCCTTGTGGTCATTATACTATCCACTCTTCTGAGGGTACACTCAGTTAAATTCTCTTAACTTTTTGTGCACAGTTTCTCTGAAATTCTCATAGCACGCAGAACACGCTGCAGGAGGTAAGCAAGCTCCTTGAGTAGTGCAGACAAGGGCTCTCCAGTGGCTCTAGATTTTCAGGACTGGAAAAAGCTGTGCCAAGGATTACAGGTGTAAGGCACCGCTCCAGCCAGGTCTGTTTCCTGCTGGAATCTGGAGCCATAGCAAAGGTCATGAGCAGCCTCTGAACTGCATTCCTGCCAGGAAGGGGGAGAGCGAGATCCTCAGTGAGAAGTGAAATTAAATTTGTTAGTGATTAAAAGCACGAGAGAGATGTGTTGGAAGCAGTTGGTGCCAATGAGGCCTCTCAGCTGCTCCCCTAAGCAAATTGCAGTCTCAGTGGAATATCAGCTTCTCAGTCCATCAAATGGCGGTAATTGAGTCTAGAGCTGATCGGAGCATGAGTCACCWCTTGGAGGCCAAATTTTCACAATATTTTTAGAAGCATTTCTGCAGCGATCTCTGCCAGCCAGTGACCTATAGAGTGACAGTGAAATGAGCAAAAGCTGCCCCTGAATCACACGGTGCTGTCTGCCACCTACCTGCCGACTGCAGTTTTGGGCTGAGAGGGCAGGTAGATCAAAGGCCGTGTCCTCCTTACAGGGAAAAGAGCCCTGCTGAGTTGATTCCAAAACCTGCATTTGCTAAATGAAATGTGTTCTTAGATGTTAGTACTCTCCCTGAATCCCAGAGAGTCGGGGCTCAGCTCACCTAAGAAAAAACATACAGAAGCCAGTGCCAGCTCTYGTTGAAAAGAAATGTAATAAATGAGAGCTGCGTGGCTACTAAAATAACCTCTTAACTCTTAGAATATCTAGTAGGTCCAACTCAGATTCTGCGTATCCCAGACTGAAGGCAGGAGAATGTTTAAAAATTGATTGTAGTCTGTGTTGGTAGGGACAGGGATACCTAACGCCTGCAGCGCATCTCYGAAGGGGCCGGTGCTGGTGCGTATCACCCACTCCTGGATGTGATCAAACTGGCCGCCTGGCACAACCATTWTTCACTCAGTTCATCATAAGGAAAGGACTGGATTGGGTGGCACCCTCTGTGCGTGGGCTCCATCTAGTATTTTAACAAAATCAAAGACTTGCATGTGCTAGCGGGCAGGTGTTAGTTCATCTCCGTAAGAGAAAAATTATTTATGCTTGTTTTCCTTTGAAAATGTTTCAAATTGTAAGGGAAATCAGCAGTCTTTTAAAAAAAGAAAAGCATGGGCTGCCTTGAAGGAAAGATGATTTCATTGATATGATTAAAAAAATTATAGAGGTCATGTGAGAACTGGCCTTTTGCCAGACGAATTGCAGAAAATAAAATTTGAGAGTCCCGTGACAATAATTGGGAATGAAATTCTATTGACAAAAGCTTTTAAAGTCACGTGCTGTGTCCATTTCCTAGCACTGTGACRGCAGTGCTTCCCAACCGGTGGCCTTTGTCTGCCACACAGCCCATGCTAGAGATGATACAAAAAGGTTTTGGATTTCCTGGTGCCTTGCTCGTGTGGCTTTGCCACCGCTAATGAACAGTGTTTGATGGTATCTGCAATTAAATATCTTTTCTCTATCTTCAACTTTATTTCTTTTTTTTAACTTTTCCTAGTTGCTAATAATTAAAAGCAAAGTCYGCTTGGCACGTTGGCACTGAAGAACTTCGCCTGTCCAAATCCTGGCTCCCGTGGTTTTTTGCTAGGCCTCGGAGCTTGACCTGTAGCTCAAWGTTTTCTGCATCACGTTCACCGATGGTCCTTTGTGCAACCCCACTGTGTGTATTGGTTGCATCTGCTCATCAACCTTCATTTCTGCTTGTTCTCCCCTTAGTCTTGATGGGAACATAAGCAACATATAAACAGCTAACAGGCAAGTACTAAAAMCAGGAGATTCTGGGAAAATCGCACCTCAGTAGAGCGTGTTAGGAAATAATTGTGCAAGCGTGTCTTGGGGAATAATTTTGCTGTCTGGATAACACCTTTTGAAGAGCCAACTCCAGCCCCTCTCGACCTTCTGAGCTGGTTTGGCCGGCATACTCTTGTGTGAGTAATATAGAAAAAATAAAATACAATGATACAAAATGAGCAAAWTTCAAATCCACATTGATACCCCTGGACCAAAGTCTCCACTCGATGCTGGTAGTAATGGCAACATGGGAAATGTGTGTATGAGTTACTACACAGTAGGCGTTGCTAAGGTCTTCAGCAAATGCTTGCTTGTTCTGTTTCGCAGTTTTGCTTTAAATTGGAGAATCTTCAGGAGGACCTCAATATTTTCCTTTTTAATATTTTTTTTTTAGTGAAATCTTTCAGACCCCTGTTTGTCTGAAAAATTAACTGCAGTTGCCAGACAGTGGCTCAGGACTGAAAGATGCTCTTAAAATGTTTGGCTTAGGGATTCACTGTTCTCTTTCCCCCAAACACACAGCCCTTCAAGCACCTCACAGAGAACTGTATAAACCCCCCGTAGAAAACTTGCATGACGTATCTGTTTAGCTCCTGTTCTCTGCTAAATGGCAGGATATCCCAGAAGCACAACAGTGCACTAAAAATACGAGTGGGGCACAATTTCAKCCAGCTAATAGGGTAACTCTCCTTGATGCAGTTCGCGGAGTGTTAATGTGGGAAGTCTGTATCCTTCAGCTCAGCTGTCCGTGAGCGTCGCACGCGGATCTCCGCAAGCTGCAGCCGAATCCCACAGCCGCGTCAACGGCCGTGTGGGAGCAGCGCTGMCCCAGCGTGCTTGTACTTCTGCCACCCTTTGTGCACAAACTGCCCTCCARATGTGAAAACGCGGCTGGGTTGTGATACGGGAGGTCTGTGAGGCGGGGAGGGGAGCAGCGGCGCTCCGTGGCGGCTCCGTGCCCGCCGTCCTTCGTGGCTCGCACCGGGTACCACGTGTTCGCGGTGTAGGGCAGCCAGAGCCTGCCCGTGGGCCGCGGGCACCCGGAGCTGCTGCACGGCACCCAGCGTTATCACCCACAGAAGCGCCCCGGCCATCCCRCTTAGAGTACCGTATTATTTAAACGTACTGGAATCTTGCCAGGAACAATATTTGAATGCTTTAGGTGTATCCGTTACGGAAGGTAAATACTGAATGGGGAAAAAAGCTACTCTCCTTATAAATCAGTAGGTATATAAATCATTATCTTTTACCTTCTATAATTTAATATTTATTAATATTAACATATATTAACATATWAACATATATTTACAAAACTGTTTTACTGGTTTAGCTCTTTATTTTCAGCAGCGAAGTCTCTCTGCTAATTCATCCTGTTTGAAGTAGATTTTCAGCTTCGGTTCATACGTAAGTATGTTCCATTCTATTGTGAGCTACAGCTTTCTATGTTTAAAAATCAAATTTATTCATGAGAGGTGGCAGTACCTTTTTCAGTGTTAGAGGAAATAATGCGAGCTTGGCCCGTTAGGGTGGTGTGGTGGTATTGTTTGAGTAGCTGCTGCTTGGAACGGGCCGATTTCTTCTCAGAAGCTCCCAGTTTATTGTCTCAGCAGCACGGTGTTTGCTCTGAWCAAAATCCCAGACGCAGCACACATTAGCAGGAGCAGAGGGGTATTTTCAGACCATAATTCCACTGAAGACTTTTACAAGCGTAAAGACAGAGAAGGGAGTTCCTTTTTGAAACTGACACCAAACTAACGCCGCTTGTGTTCCAGCCATGTGTTCCGGTGTGTGTCATTAAGTGACRCTCCTCTGAGTAGCAGTCAAGCCTTGAGGGAGATTTGTTTGTTTAAAAAGGCTTTATCTTTTTTTTTTTCCCCTCAAATGCATCTTTTCTTTGCTGTATTTTCCCCTGTCTTGCATGGGGAAATGGACTTCCACCTGAAGAACACTTTCCCCATCGTCTTAGCCTACGTTAAACTCACCCTGATGAATGGAAACTGCTGTTTGCACGGGGAAGAGCAAACGGGCCTTGCCAACCAGCCCCGGGGGCGCMGTGCGCCGCTTTCCTCGTGTTTCTGGTTGAAAATCAAAACCGTTACTCCCGAATAATCAGAAGATGGGAAAATCTCGGATCGGTTSCGTGCCCCGCAGCCACGAGCCCGGCTGGTGCCCGTCCCGAGCTCTGGGTCCGTGTGTGCCGGGGCCGGGCCCTAGGAACGCGTCCCGCCGGGTCCCCGCTGCGCCCTGCGGCGACCGGGCACGGCGCGCAGGCGGCCGGCGGCTCCCCCCGCAGCCTCCCCGAAAGCCAGAAGGGAAAAGCAGGCGAGCGAACGACGGGCCCGGGTCCCGCCCTGGCCCCCGCCCGGCCCCGGGCCCGCGCCACGCGGCTCCGGGGGCGCCCCTGCTCCCCACCGCCCGCCTCCAGCTCCCCCGCGGGGAATGGAGGAGCCGCGGGCCGCGACCCGGGGAAGATGGCGGCGGGGGCCGCTGCCCTGCGGGCGGACGCGAAGCGGTTCGAGCTTTAACGGTCGCGAAGCGCGGGGTTCGAGCGTTAACGGTCGCGAAGGGCCGGGATCGAGCGTTAACGGCCGTCCGGCCCGTGCCGCGCGGCCAGCCCGGCGGCGTTAGCGGGTTAACGGTTCCCCCGGGACGCGGCGCCAGGTGAGGCAGCGGCA
>PTEX01000230.1:360735-379128 GCA_003342815.1 Eudromia elegans | reverse complement strand
GGGCGGGGAGCGGCGGTCGGAACGCGGGCCCTGCTGCGTGTGCCCAGCGCGGCACGGGAAACGTCCCGGTGGACGGCAGAGTTCGGCGGTCGCAAAAGCAAACGTAAGCGCGTGTCAAAGCCTCTGTCCGGGCGGTTTCACCTCTGTGCAGGGCAGCAGTCACGGGTTTATCTTCATTTCTGTCTTGTTGGAAAAGTTACGTGGAAGAGGCGTCCGTGAAACACCTCTAAAAGCACGAGGAGCTGTGAATTTGGCCCTCCTGTCCCGTGGACACGTGTGCCTTACAGCAGCGGCCAGTGCCCGTCACCTCCCTGGTCAGGCTGTGAAGGAGATGATTCATTCTTGTTTTGGCCAAGATAAGGAGTTTTATTCCAGCCCCACTGCCCACCCCATTGGTCCCAGCTATGAGGGATGTGCTATGCTCACCCCATAGCAGGGTTSCTCGCATACATTGCTGCATCTTTAGCCCTTCCCAGCAGATTTCAGCACGAGGGGCTGATCTGCCTGCGGAGTCCATTATGGAAGTGGATCACAGTTAACTTGTGTGACAAGTAGCGTTTGTGCTGCATTAGGCACTGGGAATTACTGGTGACATTTTACTTGACTGGGTTAAATATTTTTCCACTTTGAGCCATGTGTTTGCATAATAAAGATCAGCAAGTCACATCTCCTATGTTTCTCTCTATGCCAGCAGCATAATGTCCTTGGTACCTGGACATCGCTTCCTAATGTACATCAACATACAGTGATATACAGCAAGTCTGATCTTTGACTTGCCTTTGAAATAGCAACACATTTTCTGAACAACAAATTATGCTTTGACATTAGAAGGTGGCAATCTGTAATGGATATTGCAATCTGAAGATTCAAAGAGACTCTCTGTGATCTTTGTCCTTAGCCCAGTAAGCTGGAGTCTCTCTCCCCTCCTACACATTATTTGATCGTGGTATATAACCTTGGGATGTACTAATAATCATTAGTCAAAGCTGATATATCCTTTATGGACCTGCCCGGCTAAGAGAGGGAGGTGTTCTCTAGAACAGCAGTAAATCAGCAAAACATGCACTTAAATATACAGTAAAATGTGGTTTGAGACATGATCCTTCATACATCATATAACAAAATGCTTTGCCGGGAGAGTCACACGTAAGCTAATGAGAAAAGAGTGCTTTGGAGATGAGATTTGAAAAGGGGAAATGATTCAGTGTCTGGGAGGGAGGCTGGGGAGAGACTCCAGATCAGCCCGTGGCACGAGGGCGGTTGTGGCTCCCCGGCTGGAGGCGCGGAGCTGGGGAGCTGCTGCTGACCGCTCCTGTTCGGGGCGCGGTGCCTCGGGAGAGGCCGCGGGACGGAGAGGGAAGGAAGGGAGCTCTGCAGACCTGGGAAGGGCCCAGGCCAGGTGACTTCCAGAATAAGCCCTGGCAGGGGCAATGGAGAGGGGCTGGCTTGCCCGGAGGAATGAAGGGGTGATTCTGCTGTTTACCAACTGGGCCTGGCCAGTCCCTTCTTTGGCATTGCCATTTTGCTGTTAAGCGACTGCCTTCTTGCAGCTGAATGTTGCAGGAATCCTTGCAGCATCTCCTCATCCTTTTACAGTCATTTCCCATTGTTATTTAAATCTAAGTGAATAAATAACACGTGGGTCTGCAGCTCAGCCAGCAGACCAAGGAGCTGGCCGAGGCACCCGGCAAGTCTGCAGGGGCGAGGAGGAGGACAGACCCTCATCCCTCAGCCTGCGTGCCATCTCCCTGGGARTGTGCAGCATGCTTTAGTCGCTGGGTTTCAGCCCAGAGGAGCGTGGCCTCGCTGCTTCAGCTCCTCTGGCCTTTCTCTCTTGGTCTGTTTGGTGTTAAGTAGTTGCAGAAACTGTGCCAGAAAGGCTGGCCAAGCCAGCCAGCCAGATGTCCATAATACCTGGGGCCTCATCCAACACTGCTCCGCGGAGAGCGCTGCTTTAATGTGAGAGCAGAGCCTGCCGTGTGGGGTTAGCCCGAGCTTGCTCGTCCCTGGGGACCGCTAGAGCTGGGCCTGCTGGTGTGGGCAATAGGTTTTCAAGCTGGGACACAAACCCTGTCTTCAAAAAAGGTTGATGAGAAAGCTCCCATTTACTTAATCAAATGAAAACTACTTCCCAGGGTCTTTTGCTGTGAGCTTTGTCTGCCATTTTAGAAATGACAAAATTATTTGGTGCTTGTCTTTTTGCTTACTGGTGATGGATGTGACCAGCTCAGGAAATGCCTGCAATGGCTAAACAGAGCCCTGGTCAGGTGCTTTGCCTAGTGCAGCCTCTCTGCACCAGGTCCAGTGCCACGAGTGTGTTGGAAAGGTGCTGRCCTCTGATAACTGAAGTTGGGTTGGGATCTTTAATAGAGGATAAATTAATTCATCTCCTAAGCAGAGAGATGAGACCAATTTTGTTACCATGAACAAGTAGTAAGAAACGGTGATGGTGCTGCAAGTTCCACATGCCAGACTGTTGGATTTAGGAGCACTGATTGGTGAGCAGTGAATATGGAGCAGAATGAGAACAACGACCCAGAAGGGGAAACCGAAAACAAGGAAGTAAGGGAGTGGTTAATGGGTAGATTGTCCAGAAGTTATCCTGAAAGCAGTACTTATCTCTACACCTCTTTTTGGTTTATCTTTTTAAGAACGAGTGAAATACCATAACTGCATCCGAAGCTTAAAGCGATAGGGGTGCATTACTCAAACTGCCTGTGTGGTTGATGGTCAGACAGACCTGCGGTAGATGTGCCTGAGACCCGAACGTGAGCTCCTTTTGACACCGTTTGTCGGTACGTGTGACGCAAAGCACTGTCGCTTTGCTGCAGGACAGTGGCCTCGTGCGAGGTGCTGGCTCCTTCAGGCTAACYTGCACTGCAGGAACCACTGCTGAAACAAAGCCAGCCGACCACCTGTATTTGGGMCCTACCTACAGAGCGATGCATGCACAGCAGAAAAAAAGAAAAGAAATTATTTCACTTGTCACCTAAAAAGTATTGTAATTTTTTTCTCCTAACCCTGTTTTTTTCTCCTACATCTGTTACAAATATAAGCACAGCTTATTTAAAGGCAAGACACTCAAAAATGTGGGGTGTTTGGCTGACTTGCCTTTTAATAAATTGAACAGTGCTTATGTTTTTAACGGCAATAAAATCTCTATCCTTCTTGTCATGGCAACTACAATAAATGAAACATCATTCAAAAGTGCCCSCCAGAATACAAGCACTTAAGGTCTTATCCAAGTCCATGAAGTTGCATGGCTCATTACTCAAGACAGAGGAGAGGGGTCCCTTAGAGCTCACTGTTGCTAGTTTTACTTCTGACAGTACTGGAACTGCATAAGTTTAGCAGATGGCATATTTTGGCTCAGCATAGTGTTGAAGTGCCACTATCCTAATATCCTAAATATCTCCACAGTCCAGACTGAGGCTGTCACATTCTATAGTCAACTTGGTAAAAAGCAGTTCTGAGCTRTGGGGAAAGCACTGGGGAAAAGAAGGTTGTGCTTTCAAAGCTATTCCAGTCTAATAATAACATTAATCCTAGAGATAGTGAGAGAGGACATAGGTGTTTGTAATTTATTTATAAGCAACTACATGCATCATAAGAAACTTTTTCAAATAATATGTGATAGTCCTTTAAATATTTAAGAATTTGTTGACCTATTTTCTCAGTTAATTAGGAATTTTGGGCTGCATTAACAATGACTTGAATGCAGTTTGCTTAAGACACTAGGTGCTACATTGGGTTACAGAAACATGGTTTCTTTATAAAGTACYGTGACATGGGAGGGGCACCCTACTGTAAGACTTACTTATACTTGGAAAGTCAGAGGCTTCCTAGTAGATAGTACTCCAGCTTATTTTATTGACCATGAAAGTGTTTGCTTARCATCCTTTTGAGCCCTGAAACACACATATTTCTAATTACAGCATTGCCTCTAACCTTGGTTGTTCTGCAATGGATGGACCCTGGTGTAGCCACTCATCTTCTGAAACAGCAATAATCCAGACCACCAAGCTCATCTCTGCAAGCTGGGTTTGTGAGTACACTTATTTTCTTTCTCATTTATTTTGTCCAAGGCTTGCTAGGCTTAGAAGTTGACGTGATAGAAATTAGGCTGTATGTGAACTGCAAAGCGTCTCCTCACTGGTCATGGTTCAAGAATATGGTAGAAGCTGAGCTCTTTCTGAACGTGTAAATCTCTATCAGCAAAAGAGGCACTGTGTTACTTTAGCTGCAGATTTCACTGGATCTTGTTTATGTCTCAGATGTCTTTGCTGAAGTCAGTGGACAGGTAGAGGGGGAAGTGAGCACTGATTGAGCATCAAGCATGAAGATAGCCACATAGCTGGAGATGGCCACAACACCCTGCTGAGCAGCRTGTCGCTTGTCCCACGTGCCCCTCTGCAGGAAGAGGGTGTGAGCCATTGGTGTCCTGTCACTAGCTGCCTGGCCCAGGGGGGCTGTTGGAGGCTGTGACAAAAGTTGCAGCTCTGCAGTGTTGATGTGCTCTGTGTTACACATCTCAGGGAACACCAGAGCCCCTCCACCAGCATAACTGAAGGGGTGATGACTGCTCTCTGRAAGGCTCCAAAATTTACATTTCAAGAGGATTGTTATCAGCACTATTTCTTGCTCATTCAAAGCTTCAGTAAAATAAACCTTTGCTTTCTACATCTGCTAGTATTTGGAATGTGTCAGGATTCTTCCTGTCTTCCAAGGGCCTCCTGCAAAAAACTGCACGGTCAGAGAGAAGTTTGCGCAAGGATGCTGTTAGCTCACCACCTGCCTTTCGCTGAGCACCTCTAGAGTGACCTGGGAAGGGTAGTGCTCAGGGTGTGTGACTTGCACACGGTGTTACTGAACTGAGTCGAAGTAAGGGACAAAGTAAATGCTGGTTGTTAGGCTTAAACAAGCTGCCTCATCARGTGCAAATGGATGGGAAAGGTTTTCTTCCATTTGCACCTGATGAGGAGACATGTTACTCCCCCAAAAGCGAGTGTCTGCCACCCTGTGCTTCGTTCCCATAGATCAATTCAGCAGTGTGAGGAGCACCTGCATTCCTCGGATCAATGTTCTCCTCTAATGAGCTATTGCTTTTTGTTTTCACATAGGAACTTAAAATCCATTGGCAAGTCTTTTGTGATCTGAGAAATATCAAATGCACAGAATCAAATGTATGAACTTCTAAACGACAGTGGTGGTTTAAATCAGTGGATTTTGATTCCTAGAAAGGAGAAGAAAGCATTGCAACTAGCAACTTTTGCTGAGATTAAGCAGGACACAACACTACAGTGCAGAAAATTTTCTATTTTTTTGATTGTACTCATAAGACAAAAGAGGAAGCATAATGGCTGCAAAGATGCAGTTAGTGGGCAGGAATACAATACTAACCTTGGTAAGCGTAACACCCAGAACAATCTACCTACTTCTTATATTTTCTTTGCAGCTGCAATTTAGCTATTTTGACTAACAAACACCTCTCTGAAATCACTGCATCTGTACTGTGACCCTCCCAAAAATATGCATATCCCCACCATTTCCTGGCTGGAATGTTTATCTATGGCTGCCTATACAGGAAATACACTGGTGCCTCCTATAAAGTGCATTAAGCATTAGCTGCCTTCACCTGYGCAGGCAGCTGGCTCACCTACGCGGCGCGTTTTCAGCGTTGCAGGCGTCTAGCTCCTGCCCTTCCTCGCGCCGCCCGGCGGGCTGACCCAGTCGTACTGGGCCTGCAGGAGCACGAGGCTGTTCTCGCGGATCCTGCGGAAGTGCAGCATCTCGCCGCCTTCCCCCACGGCGATGACGGYGCCGGCCGGCTCGCCGAAGGTCGCCTCCGTGCGCTTGGGGCAGTGCTGGGCGCAGACCCAGCGCAGCCCGGCCACCAGCGCCAGGCCCAGCACAGCCGTGCACACCAGGAGGATGCCGAGGTGYGCTGCCACGAGCCGAGCCCCTCTGCCGGAGCCTTGCCCCGTGCCAGGGCCCGCAGGCTCAGGAGCTGCTCTGGTCACCAAGGCCGGCGTGTTCCCCACCGCCTCCTCTCCGGCCTCCTCCTCCTCTTGGCCGCTGGGGTCTGTCCGCTCCAGCTGCAGAGCCCTTTGCCTTGAAGCTGATGACAGGTTGCTGGCAGGGTCCCAATCGCCAACCTGGCCTGTTGCCACAGCAGTTTCCAGCAAGCCAGTGTATATGTAGGGGGCAGAAGGAGAAAATGATGCATACAGGGAGGTTTTCAAGACAGGCCAGTTTGTAGCAGGCATCTTTGAAAGCAAACACRCAACAAAATAGCCAGTGAGGCAACAGGAAGGAGGTCAGTCAGATTTTCATCCACTAGCRGCTTCACTGTATATTTCAGATCTGTATTTCTCCTTCAGGCATTACCCTGGCCTTAGAATAACCCTAATTCATCCTCTGGTTATTCAGTAGCTTTTATGAAACGAGCTAGATTCAACATATTTCCTTCCATCTCACAATTGCCATGGTAGATGAGGCACTGGGAGGTAGTCCTATAGGCACAGGGTAGAGTGTGTTGAATGGGAAGAGAGGAAGGGCGAAGATGAAGATCACTGSTTAGTATTAAAAGCCTGTAGCTCCCATGGCTGTTGTGATGGTATTTTTCACAGACATTGCCATCACACACACACACAAAAATCGCTTAATAGACAATTCCTCCTTTTACCAATGCCAGGGTCAAGCTGAAAGGAGAGATATGATCTTCCCAGCCAAATTTCATGCTTAGGGTCACAGTGAGCCTATTCCACTGAGCATTGCCCTTCGGAGACTATGGCTCAGACAGTGGAGCAGGGACACCTAGAGGACTCCAGAAAACCTGTGACACAGGTGTTTTGGGACAGTCACATGTAGCTTCCCAAAGACTGTCTTACTTTTTCAGTCTATTAAGGCAGTCTGAAGCCTGCTGCCTCTCAGTGCTGTCYAACCACCCATTACAGTGTGAAATACTGTTCTTTTTGCTTCTGTGCATTCCTTGGGCTCTGCTCGGTGCCAGGCACCTAATTTTTTCAGTCACAAAATGACCACCACCCCATGCCAGTGGGTAGTCCAAGCTTTGCTTACAGATATCATCCRAAACCAACTGTGAGGCAGTCTTATAATCTGGGAGGCCCCCACTGAATTTTCCCCTTCCTGCTGTGCACCTGAGGCCCAGTCCAAAACCTGTGAAATGTAGTAGAGTCTTTTCCTTGGCTCCACTGAGATTTGGATCTGGCCCTTCSTAGCTGGCTTCTCTTCAGCATGTCCAGCCCAGCAGGCCTTTTCACACATCCATTAATTACACCAGAGAAGCTCTCGCCCGCTACTGTCGTTAACAGTTTCTAAATCTTGCTGGGGAACCAGTCTGACAGGAGCACAGAGCCGGGGTAGGAACCCTGGCAAGCTGTGAGCCAAAGTAGGGGAAGGTCAGAGCAGCCTTTGGGGAAGCGGCGATTTCAAAAGAAAGTGAAGGTGAAAGTAAAATACAGGCAGCAAATGAAGAATTTCAGTGGTTGGTCTGTAAATTGTAAAGTAGCTGGCTGGCAAAGTTAATGTTGCATCTGTATGGACCGCTTGCCCTCAAAATGGGAAGGTCATGTGGCAGGGTTGTATTGCAGGATTGGGGTCTTCAGTACAGAAAAAGGAATTTCTTTGCCTTAATTTGCCTTTTTTTTTTTTAAAAAAAAAACTTCTTTCTTGCCGTATTTCTCATTATTTTACTCTTGCAATGCTTTTCTGGTCTCACCTAGTGCAATGGCTCTTCCTTTCCTTTCGTCCTCTCATTTCTTCACTTCTTTCCACAGCTATGGCTGATACTCATGTTCCATGTCTGTCTTTTATTTGTTCTCTATCTTCTGCTTCTTTCTAAGTACTTCTCTCTCATTCCTTGTTGCAGGGGCAATTCCTCTCTTATTTTCTGGGCTGTAAACCTCTCTTCTTCCTGTGGTAATCTGCAACCCTGACATAGCTCTGTATTTTTCTTCTCTCCGTCCTCTACTTATCACATTTCCCCTACTAACACTGTTCCCCGTGTCTCTAAGCTGCCCTCGCTTTCTAGCTTCTGCACAAGTTCCCATCCGATTAGCACTCTTTATGCTCCACTCTTTTCCCTTGCCTGGCTGTCTTTTCCCTTCTCTAGCTGATCACGAGCGGGTCCTCTCCAGCTCATGGTTGCTCTCACAGCAAAGCCACCCACTCATCCAACACTGCTCCCATTTTACACCTCTCTGGATGCGCCCTTGCCGTGTCACCSCGCCTGGACAACTCTCTCCCCAGCTCGTCCCCTCCGCCATCTCCAGGTGCTGCAAGTGTCTCAGATTGGTGCTGCCCTTCACTGCCCACGAGCCCGAGCTGTTGGCGCCTCTGCCTTCCTGGCTGACCCGGTCAGCGACAGCTGTAGCCAGACGGGCCGCCCTGGCATGCGGTGAATTGCCTAGCGGTGCAGGGAGAGACGTTTCCCCTGCAAGGGGGATGCAGTTGCATCTGTACTGTGCAGCCCGGGGGAGAGTCACCTCCCGGGCGGGCCAGGAGGGTCCCAGCCAGCAGGTAAAGCAGGAGGAGCAAGGGTAGAACAAGACATGGAGTGCCCTGTGGGCTCAAGGCCATTCTCACCCTGCCCTGTTCTCACGGGGCAGAAGCTGTTTTGACCATAGCGGTCTCCACTRTGATTTACACTATGATAAGTTAGGACAAAGTGAGAAACTCTTTCTGGGTTTGCACCTTTCATGACAGCTAAAGGAGACACTAAGCTTTTCTGTCCCTGAACGGCAACTTACTTGGGCTTCAAGTAAGAACAATTTAAATCCTGTAAAGAAAAAGGTAAATGGTCTGAAAATAGGACATGGAGCTGCCTAAATATTATCAAGCTAGTTTTGAACTGCTGCACTTCTATGTAAAAGTACCCATTTAAACTGTCTACACTTTGTGATATGTGTTAGTGTGAGCACATTAAGGAGCATGTTTTCTTCTTRAGCATTTCAGTGCTTAGAGAAATAGGAAATTACCTTAAATGAAGTATAAGTTTTAGTCTTCATTTACAGAGCAGGCATACACTGACACCACAAATAGCTTTGAGCAGAAAGAAATGTTTCAAATCATTGCAGAAAATCAGCTTTTAAAGCTGAGGAGAATGCAGGACTATCCTATTCACAGAGAGATGTGGAACTTCAAAAAGTGTCTTTCCTGGCCTTGCCCAGAGAGGATGAAGTCTTAGGCCTCTGCTATATATGATGGCAAATGCTTATCAGAATCACTATGCCTCTGGAAAGATTATTTCAGTCTCAAATAAATGCAAGTTTCTAACCCAGTAATAWCCAGTAGCCTATAGTTATGGTCATGTCTTCATACAGAGAAGCTCTTAGAGATTGTTTCTACAGCGGGACTTTTAAATATCCAGGCAGAAGGCTCAAAGGGAGAAAGATAGATAAAAATATAAAAAATTCCCATTGAAATTTAGAAATCAGAATTTCTAGCAGTCTCRAAGTGGTTTTAGTCACTTTTGACACCTGCACAGAGTGCTTGGTGCAGTGATTGGTAGGAGCTTTATAGCCTTTCCGCCGGGTCGCGGCGATTTCTGTCCCCGGAGCAGGCAGCCTCCCGCCGCAGTGCTTACCTGCCCGCCCTCTGTGCATGTGGCACACGGGTGTGTTTGGCTGCTACTGGCAACGCTCTCTGTTCTGAAATACAGGAACAGGAAAGACAAGGTTGATACCTTGTGTCCATCACTCCAAACAAACAATCAAACAAAAAGCACAAACCAAGACCCTCCTGGGAGCACAATCTATTATGGGTACCACTTGCTAGAATAGCCTTGTGATACACACAGTCAACACGCACCATGCAGAGCCCTGTTTTTAATGTTTTAGCATTTATTCATATACCCATAATCTACGTCCCCAGTGTAAGACACAGCACAAAAGCCTGCATAGCCTTGACCCTCAAAGACTTCTGCATCATCTTGAGGATGAGTAAGCATCCTCAAGCAAAAATTTCATTGTTACTTTAAATTCTTTCTTTTCCCTGTAGATGGAGGAAAAGTTCTGCTAAGTAAATAATTTCTTTGAAACTTTGCACCGGTTTTTAGAAAAATATTGCAAGCATCAGTCTGACTTTTTGTCACATTTTTCTGGCACTTAGCTGGGTGTCTCTACCGAGACGATCACGGGAACGTTTGCTCTTTCTCTGAAATAGCRTTTCGCTGTCACCGTGTGCCATGTGCAGTCTCTGGAGGATCGTTGCTCAAAAGCTGGGCAAGCAAACACYTCCCTACCTTCCCCCAGAGCCACATCCCCTGCCTGCACGGGCCCTCCTTCAGCCACACRGAAACTAGCAGCAACTCCCTCCCTCCCTCCCTCAGCAGGGGAAAGAGCTCTTCCCCCTGTGCAGTCTGTCTCATGTGGTGCTCACGCAGTACCCGTCATAGGGGCTGGAGCTGGTGGAGTAGTCTTGGAGGAGGACGCTTGGCCGAGCGCTCGTGAGGCCCAGTGCTTGCGAAGCGAGTGATGGCTCCAGGTCTTGCCTGCCGAGACTGCTGCTTCCTCCGCTGCTGCTGGCCTCAGCCAAGGCGTCYAGCAAGGCCCGGGGCAGCAGCTGTGGGTCAGCGACAGGCTGCGCCTCCGTGCGCGCGGCGGGCCCCGTGCGCGGCTCTGCGGCCGCGGCGGAGGCGGCCAGGGCGCCCGGGGAGCCGGGGGCCGCGGTGGGAGACGTGGCACCTCGCCGAGCACGGGCGGAGCGCGGGAGAGAGCAGAGACACAAGTCAGCTACTTGCCGCGTTCCGTTTGTTCCCGGCCCGCATGGCGCTAACGCGCGGCAGCGAGGGTCGGAAGAGTGGCTCTTGGTTTTGCACCGCTGAGTTCTAAATAGCGACCCAGATGGAAGGCTACAAAGCTCGCTGCCCGAGTTATATTCATGCAAAATAATTAAAACTCAGACTGGGTGCTGTGCCAAGAATGTTAAGGAGCGTGTCAGATTTTAATAAGTCTAAAGTTGCAGGGTGTTTTACTGGATAGAGGCTGTATAAGTACTGATAAATACATGTCTGAAGGATAGCCTCATCTGGAGAGAAAATTTACTCATGTATTTAGACAGTATTGCAAATGGTACTTGCATGTCTTTGGGAACTGAGATTTTAGGTACAAATTGATATATTTTAGGGTATGCACTGACATCATAAGAAGTAACAATTCTGTTTATCCTTGTTGGTTACCTCCTTGGGCTGCCTGTTTTACCATGAATTCTGGCACGTCTTCACTTCAAGAAGTTCTTCGCAGCCACCATCGGTCTTACCAACAGGGATGTGAGTTAAATGGGCCTCTTGGCCACTTGTGTACAGCAGTTGCATGGGGTAAGCTGTCAAAAACGCTTTAAAGAAGCTGTCAGAGACCAAACACCTACCTTTGCTTGCCGTACCTGCTACTTGTGGGTCAGTGAATTCTTGCAAGGGTGCAGGCGTTAGAGGCTTGGCCGCCTTGTGTCCATCAGCAGATGTTTTGTTTTGCACTTGTTGAACTACAGTAGCAGATTCAATCTTTGCCCAGTAAACAAAGTATGACTGGACTACAGATATGCTGTTAAAAATATAATTATGCAAGGATTTACTCACTCTTTACCATTAATAAAACATCAGAACATTTAGCTAATCAAAAGGAATGCTTTAATCTAAAGGCAGAAGCAATGCAAAAATATTTTAAAGGGTTATTCTGTCACACATTTTATATTACAAATAAGAAATAGCAGGTCCCATAAGAAAGATACTGAGCAAAGGATCACTCATAATTAAGATCAGTCAAAAATGTGTGGGAACTTTAATGAAAAGAAAGCCTTTATATTTGCCATGTTGATAGAAGTGCATTTGGAAAACTTTGAATAGCTCTACTTATAATCTTCTGTAGGCAAGGAGACAACCGTGGTATTTACTAATTAAAAGAAGTCATTGTAACTTGTACAAACAGCAGTATAGGTAGAAACAAAATAAGGGCACTCTCCCTTAGCCCTTTAATATGTGAGCCAGCCTAACACTCCGCTCTTTGTCAGGTGCAAAATCTGCATTTTACCATCTTTAAGCATTCATCCTGACARCCTTATTTAAGCTGAGCGTTTTTTTGGAGAGTTCCAGCTCAGATGGCTCAGCTCTTTCTGCAAATGCGATAAAGGGAAAGCAGCCCTGCTTTTCCTTTGTTAAACAGTTCTTACGAGCTTCTTAATTCTTGAAAGGAATTTATTCTGATGCTGTGACACAAGTTTTGAAAGCAGGATTTACAGTGCCTGGGGAACACCTTTGTTAGGATGTGTCTTTCGCTGTTTGCRTTAAATCTGCCCAAAGTTTACCAAGTGATAAACAGTTGTGGGTGGGGGTGTGCACCTCAGCCTTGCACAGCCTCGGTAGGGCCCGCGGGGGTGCTGGGGCCGCCGCTGTGCCCTGGCTGYCCCAGGGGGCTCTCGGCACTGCCGGGCCACCGCGGTGGGACCACACATGGTGCTGGCACCATGGGGCYGGCGCAGGAAAGCACCGCTCCTCCTGCCCCTCTGAGGGAAGGGGGCTGCAGAACCCCCCCATGTACACTACCCGGCAGCCAGGCGGGAGGCAGAGGGGACGAACAGAGAGCACCGCAGAAGAACAGAGGAGGAGGGAGGAAGATGCCGGAGCAGGGGCACCGTCACACACAGAGGRAGGAGGAGACGGGGGCGGCTGCGGGGAGAGCAGGGGAGGGCAGGGAGGAGAGGGTGTCCAGGGTTTCCACAGAGAGGAGAATGGCCGGTGCTGGGAGCCACSGCTTGGCCTGGCATGGAGAAAGGGGAAACACCGTTAGAAGCCACTTTACGGGGTCAGGAGATAGGGAGGGAAGAGTCGGAATGGGTGCCTGGAAGCAGGTGTGGTTGGGGTTGAGTTATTTTTGCTTTAGTTTTCACATTGTAATAGTATTTCTCCAGTGTAAAATAAAAGGAAAAAAAAAAGGACATGCTGCGCAGAAACTTATCTGTTTCAATGAATTTGTGTTGAATCTCGATGAGATGCACAAGCCTCGGGACTCACCAGGAAGCTTTTGTTTGAGGGAGCAGCCAGGGATCTGGCCAAGCAGCTTCTAAGGGGTTTTGTGAAGTCAATACATAACAATTTCATCTCGTCCAAAATGAAAAAACAAAAATCACTGTGCTTCCTCTACAACAGCCYGTTAGAAAATTTTACCTCCATTCCAAGGGAGAATCAAAATATTTGGACAGTTTGGCACTTTGATGCAGAACGATGAGGTCAATTTTTGACTCAGTGCTTGCTTCCTCTTATTACTTGATTTAAAATAATATCTTTGTCTGTGATTACATCTGTTTATATTTAAGATTTTAAAAACTCTAAATACAAAAAGAAACAAATCACAGAAATTATATGCAACATTACTGTGTGGGCAGGGCAGCTGTGTGGGATGTGTTATTTAGGATGCCAGGCAAGTGATCACAGTTCTCTCTAAAGAAGATAGATATTTCTAGGGGAAATATTAAGTTCCCKTAATATTTCTATTTCCTAAGTATTTAGGCTGTCTTTTTCTGGTGTATTTATTCTGAAAAAAGCACTGACCATGTAAATGGAAAGGAGCACTGCCCACAGATAAAAAGAGCAATTTGTATATCAGGTGGGACATCTTTGTAGCACTTGATAAATATTTAACTGTATGGGATTCAAGATACATCGAACCACCATGTTGGACAGGTACAATGGAAAAATAGAGCGACCTTTTTAACTGTGAAGACACAAATTCTGGTTAGGAACCAATATGTGCTTACAAAAACTTGATGTCTCCAATGGGCTGGTCTGGTGCTTTCCACACGAAGGACAAGTTTCTCTTCAGGGTTTTGTCGGAGTGGGTGACAGTATCACCATCTTCAAAACAAGTCAGCAGTTTGGAACCAGGAGGAATAGAAATGAATGTGCCAGCAATGTCATCGTTAGAGAYTTTGCGAGCTTGAAGCAAAAAGCCCATAAAATCCCGGCTGCTCCTCACTGTCACTGCAAGACAAAAATGGCATTTGAAGGGATTTYTGTCATAGATTAATTGATTGCAGTGAAAATTTCATTGATACCACCAAAATCAGAAGAAAATCCCATGTAAAAAAAATTTACTGTCTTTGTCCCTACAGTCCTTCTTGAACATGCTAGATGCAGGGGGCTAGACTTCACTCTTGGTTTTGTAGCATGAAGTTACACTGATGATTTGCCTCAGTCTTTTTTCCCCTTCCTTCATTATAAGCTGCTAAGYAGATTGTGTTTTGCAGCATGCAGCTGTTTTAAAGAAGGAGGTTTGAGCACCACGCTGCATGCGTGCAAAAGATTGCATGGTGTCCATGCAGGGGAGTTAGTTCAAGTAGGAGAGAGCAGGCAAGTGGCCAGGCTGGAGAAAGGTAGATCTCAGATGTGTCTGCTTCTTCCTCAGGTGCAGCCGTGCTGGGCAGAGTCATCCTGCCCACCCTACCAAGGAGCCAAGGTCACCACGTAGACACTTCCAGGCGCTGTGACGGGATCCGGTCACTGACGGGGAGACTCGTGCTGTCCTTGGGCAGGCGTGGGAGTCGGACAGGGTCACTTACCTTCCGGAGCTGCTTCTCACGCGTCACTGCGTGTGGTGAGTTCCTGTGTGACTGGCACATGATGAGCTGAATGAAGCCCACCCAAAACAGCTAAACCTGTCAGCCACTAACATTTGGCCTGTGACRTGGTGAACACCTGGAGTGGGATGTCACCTAGGAAAACTTAGACAAACAGCCTGCAAGCACATTGTGATCCTCAGCCTTTCCAACTGCTGACAGAAATGCCCAGGTTGTCCTCATCTAACAGGTAAAGAGTCTCTCTAATTGCATTTGTTTCCATGTGGTGAGTATAGCTTTCACAGAGTCATGTGAGTCTTACCCTCTCCCCATCCCTTGCAGAGATTAACGGTATCACCAGAGATTAGTTATTGTGTGTTTCTTAGATGCATTCATCTGTTCTTTAAATGCATTTCATCTTAAATAATTGCTCCTTGGAGTACAGACCAGAAAACTTTGTTGCTCAGTACCCAGGATTTAGAGTMAAGGCTGACTGTGCTTTGAATATCCATCAACAAAACTGCCACACTAACTGATTTAGGGCTTTGCCCCTGACTATGYTAGGATAGGAAATCAGTTGTCATTCCTTACCTGGTACCTTGTCGCCGGGGAAGAAGGACATGTTGGTGTGAATAGTAACGTAGTTGTTCCTGGGACTRTGCAGCTGGACTCTCATGTGCTTGGGCATCATGTCCGTGCAGGCAGAAGGACTCGCTCCGTGCGAGAACGCAGCCACACATGAGACCAAACACAGCGTCGTGCATGCCCATCTGGTGAGGACTGCGGGGACTCTCCTTCCATCCTCCATCTTACATCAGCAGAGCAACAGGCGAGTTATCTTCAACGCAGTGACTTCTGGAGGCGTCTGGAGTCCGCAAGTGTGTCTGTCACCTTCGGATTAGCTGGGCTCCACAACAGCCTTTCCCACAGCCTTCAAATGAAGGAGAATAAATTATCTCTGTGGCATGTGGAGCCTCTCTGGCAATCCACAAATTTCACATTTTGAACTAAATTGTTGAGGCTGGGAGGAAGAGACCTCGCAGAGAATGCATTTCTTGTGAAGTCATCTGTTGAGTGAATAGCTGAGACACATTTGCTCTAAAAATTCTTGTTGTGTTTAGCAGGAAGTGCTCGCAGGTCAGCCCCGCGCTCTCTGCCGTTCCCTGCCCACGCACACGACTTGCCCGATGGGGAGGGAAGGGGGAACCCCCCATCGCTCAGGCCTGCAGAGCCACCCTGCGAGCTCCGTGCTGCAGCGAGCAGAGCTCCTTGCTGCGGGCGGCCGGCAGGCCCAGCGCAGCGCTGCGTCCCGCGCCTCGCCAACGCACAGGGCAGCCCCTCTCTGTCCCTCGCTGCCACCTGCCCGAGTGGCTGCACGGCTTCCAGCAGCCAGCGTGTCACATCCTGGAGCTTGGGCTGCCCGCAGCCKCCAGGATGTCTGTGCTAGCTATTCCACCCCTATCTGACATTCCAGCAGCACTTCAGTTCGTCCTTCTCTGTCAAAATTCYTTGTTGATTATGAGACATCAGAGATACTATCTTTGAAACTAGCACTAGAAGCCCAAGATAAACATACAGCCATTTTGACTAATGCTAAAATTTCTTATTATTATGCAGTATTTAATCTGTGCAAACATTTTTCTTGACATTACAGGAGTTTAATAATTTCTACATGACAGGCCTTTAGTATCTCTCAGATTTGGTGGCTGGCACAAATCATTTGCCAATCGGATGGATGGATTGGGATTTTATTATTCCTGTTTTAAAAGCAAYGATGAAGAATGATCGCAGAGTATTTATTGTGAGTGGTAATGTGAATCTTAAAGCAGGTTGTGCAGCTTTTAATGTAGCTCCGTCTAAAACCTTCTCAATGTGCCAGTTTTCCTGGCTTAGGTTACCTTTTACTCAGTCAGTAGTTCAGTAATCAAAATAAATTAGGCTGAGAAGGTCTAGCTTGCACGTCCATTTATATCACTTCTAAAACTTGCCAACTGGCTCTCAAAAACTGCCACTGCACATGAAACTCTCTGTTCCCAGCCTCGAGCAGGGAGCAGATGGATGCAGTTTAACTCTACTGTGCAGCATTATCCTTCCAGTCAGCTGTGTGTCAGAGATGCTCGTGGGGTTCAGAGGAGCCATCCYAAAATACTGAAGCCACTGCAGCAGTATAGGTGGGATGCTCTCACCCTCGAGGAGCCAATRTACCCCCTGGATACACCTCCATCTCCCTAGCTGGGCACGACTTCTCTCAGGAGCTCGTGGAAGTACCTCTGAGCAGCCCTTCTCTTCCTCTGGAGCTGCCCAGCAGCGGCCGTGCCCCCGGCTCTCCCGCAGCACGCAGCCCTGGCACTGGGGAGCAGGCTGTGCCGTGCTGGTCTGTGCCATGCTATGCTATGCTGTGCCATGCCGTGCCATGCTATGCTRTGCCATGCYRTGCCATGCTATGCTGCCCCGGGCTGTGCTGTACGGCGCGGCTTCCTCTTACCTCGCACCCCGCTCCGCCGCCAGCCCCGCTGCCCTGCTGCCCACAGTCTGCCAGGGAAACGTCCTGCCAGCGAAGCTCTTCGCTCTCTCCTCTAATGAGAGGTGCAGCAGCTGTTACTGCTAATGCCCGCGACTGCAGGAACTCTGTCAGTRCCCCAATCCAGCATTAATCGCGTTAGTTTTTGTCTTATATCCCACCCACCCCTTTTATTTTTTCCAAGTTTACGCAATGAAAATGAAGGCAACTAGCAAAGGAGGGGGYAGCACCAAGCCATGAGTTTTGTGTGGGGTATCCTGAAATTCCTTTTCAGCCAAGCTGCAGGAAAGGACTTCTTGTGCCCTCCACCCTGCGCTCATTCCCTGCCTACATTCCCCTTCCATAACTGAAGGTTTTGAAAACAAAGCCAACCCCTTCCCTGCGAAAGCCTGTGATACCCTCTGATCTGAATGTCTTACTGCTCTTGTTTACCTGGGAGTTATCTGACAGTAAAATTCTGCTGGAAATCATTGGACTGTGCGTGGTRCAGCGGCCACGCCAGGAGTAACCCTTAACATCTGACAGACCCACCGGAGCCAGGAAACCCCGCAAGAAGCTGCTGCCCTGTCCTTGCTTCACCCTCGTGCCCTCAGGTCGCTGATAAGAGCAATGGCTACTTGCCTTAGCCAAAAAGCTGGAAAACAGACACAGCTGCGTGTGTGCTGTGCACRGACGTGTGTCAACATCTGCTCTGTACGCCAGTAGGAAATCAGTGTGTTAGCAAGAGACCTGTTTTGTCGCTTGCTGACAGTGAATGTCGCAGATTCAGGGAGGGCATCTAATTCTAACGCCTGGTGTGTCACTGAGTCTCCAGCAAACACATGGAGAGGAGCCACTGGGTCTAGAGATTAGCGAAGCCTTCTTAAGAAGAGGGCGAGGGACAACAATGCTTAAGGGCAGTGTCTGTGGGCTGCTTTGGGCACTCTCAGGTGTCTCAGTGGCCAAGAGTTTCTGGATGTATTTGCTGGGCTAGGAAATTCAGTGCTATTTACACACACTGCTTCGTACTAGCTGCTGTGGGACTTCTGGGACTTCTGTGGACTTGCCTGGGACTTCTCTCAAAAACTAAAAGGCAGGCTTGCAGAATCCCCCACTGTTAGCAGCGATCTTCCCTAACCTGCAGGYGGTGTCCACAGCAAAACAAGGTGCCAGCTGGCTCCAAGATACTATCTCTGGCAGCCCGTGTTTCATTCGTTTAATTGTTTCAAAAGTATGGAACCTGGTGGCAGAGGTCTCTCCTCTGTGTTTCTGGGAGGGCTTAAATCCACTGAATTCCAAGATAGAAAGCTCTTCTTTGTGTGCCC
>PTEX01000230.1:296890-360130 GCA_003342815.1 Eudromia elegans | reverse complement strand
TCCTTCCTTCCCTCCTTCCTTCCCTCCTTCCTTCCTTCCATCTTAGTTATAGCAGGGGGGGTAGGGCAGAAAGAAGAGGAATAGTTTGCATTATTGCTTCTATTCTAGTTTGCCACTGTCCATATTTTATGTATAAAAAATGAGTATATTCAAATAATGCTATATTAATGAGTAATCCTTTTTGGAAACCAGGCTTTTTTGACTGTTCCTTATTAACTTATTCCTTAAGATACACTTCCTTTGCTTTTAATTCCAATGTAATGCAGAAGCAGTGCCAGACCTCTTGACAGTCTGTAGGGGAAACATTTGAACCCACCCAACCTCTTGCAGCCATTCTGTTACAGAGCAACAAAATCTGAAAACAATATTCCAGGTAAGTGTCTGCCCATGAACCACAGCATGGTGGCAGAGCACTGCGTGGTCTTCTTTAGATGCTACTGYGCCGTGGGCTGAAGTTTTCATTATGCAATCTCCAGCAAGGGCAGTTTCTCCAGTGTCTTCCAGCCGAGGGGCAAACCAGCACATGGGGAGCGCACAGCCCAGAGCAGCAGTGTGAGGTGTTCACCTCTAGAGCTACTGCTCGGGGTCAGCGCTCGGCATCGTGAGGCTGTGCCTCCAGCACAGAGACATAGGGTGAAAGCAGAAGAGCTTCCAGCTAATTTGATCCAGAACCAACMCAGCTGGAACAGTATAGGATGTAGCACACCACAAACCTTGCTCTGCTCCGTCTGCACCTGGAGCTAWCCAGAGACCACGGCAGCACGTTGCCCAGCAGGTATTAGAGCAGCTATAGCAGCTTCATTCCCAGTTAGCTCTGGGACCTGCAGAGCACTGCATGGACGCAGCTCTAATTGTGGGGCTGATTTGAAATACAGTCTTAGGCAGAGTTCATCCATGCTGTCTGCTCTTAAGCCAAGAACTCAGTGGTTTCAAAGCTGCAGCCAAACCAAATGTTACAATCATCTTCCACTTACAGATGGAAAAATCCTGTCATAGTCATTACTATGACATGAGCACCTATCAGCAGCCTTGAACTGCAAGTTCTAATGCCAGATGACAGGCATATGTTTCCAGTAAGAAATACAGTCCTCTGTATAGCCTTTGGTTGCATTACCCAACAGGACAGCATTGCCTCAGCCTTTTCTGGACAGAGCTTTGACCTACTGGAGTCATTTGAGCTCAGCCAGGCTCTGCATATCACTCTGACAATGGGGCCCAGACACAGACAAGAAAAGATCACATGTCACTGCTGTCACTAGAGTGAGTTTGGGCTTTTTTCTGACATAAATTTCTGTGTGTGTAGGAAGCTGGCCTGGAGAAGGGGATATACGGCAACTTACACTCTGCTAATTGTTTTCTTGGTGGTGTTTGCGTAGCAGATTTCTAGAAGAGAAGAAAACAAACCCTCAGCTGAGATTTTTAAAAAAGTATTAGTGAAAATAGTGCATGCTCCGTAGTAGCTTGATAACTGAGTTAAATTGTAAATCATGTTACCTGAAATTTCACCAAAGTAGTGCACAGGAAGATTGCAAACCAGTAGTATTCCAGGCTCTTTGATGCAGAAACTTGCTCCTGCTTACAGACTGCTTCCACAACTCAACACACCAGGTGTGCKGCAGCTGCAGTAGAGTGTATAAAGCAGACATGATGTAAGCAGCCCTGTGCTGTCACACAAGAGTAAGTAGGTGGCTTCAATTACAGCTTGAGAATCACTTGGATACTGCACCGTAATCAGGGTTATAACCAGTAAACACATCTTTCTGGTGAGCCAGTAGCCATCTCACTCCTTGAAATAATGTTTTGGGTTTAGAGACAAGCGGGCATATTGATCAACAAGTACAGAGGTTGGAGGTGGCCTCATTCACTTAAAAATTCAGCTCCTAAGTCCTTTTATTTGGTACCATAACCTGCACAGGTCAGGGAAAGTTTTCTCCTGTCCAGTTTCTCTGCCTTGGAGAACCAGTTTGATGCAGGCATTTCGGGCTTCAGAACTACTGGCTCTGCAATTGATTTGCTTGCAGAAAGGACAGGGAGCTGGAACCAGCTGCACACAGTGGCTGGCACGCTGGAGATGCAGACRTTGCTTTGGTACCATCATTCAAATGTTCTAACCCTGTCAACTTGCAAATGCGTCCACGCATTTTTGACTATTGTGAACAATGCAGCTTAAATCTACAGCTGTCAAGCTAAGGGTATTGCAAAACCTGTTTTGAGAAAAGGGTATGAGCCTTAAGACTTAATGGACTGTAACCAAGTGAATTCTTGGGAGCTGTTGTGCCATTTTAACATAATCAAAAAGAAGAATTCAAATAAATAATGTACAGAACAGTTTTCACTCACAGTTCCCTTTGAACTAAGAACCAGATGGCAAAAAAATTGTAGAAGTGACTGGTCATCAGAGCATATGCCTTTAATGCAAAGCTTTCCTAGCATGCTCTGCTTCTTTTATATAGGGGCAGCGAAGGGTGCTGGGGTCCTTACTACTAACCTGACTTCTGATTGTGCAGACCTCTCTACCACCCAGTAAGTAATTAGTCCCTTCCTCCTGCCTTGCTTTCTTTTGTGCCCTTACAATAGGGTGCATTGTTGCTCCTGGCCAGGCTTTTGTGGAAGGAGATGCAGCTTAGTTTGCCTTTCTAATCTTGATTTTTATGAGAAACTTTCTCACTGGGTGCAGGGATTTAGCATATCCAGAGTTACTGCTCTTCCTAGATGCCTTCTAAACTGAAAGCTTAAAAAGGAGCTAAGAGGTGGGACAATGGCCTTAGATTCTGAAGTGATCCTGTCGCGTGAAATTGCTACTTAGGTACGGAAATGCAGCTTTATTCTTTGAACTGCATGCAATTTTTTGTTTGATAATTTTGGATGCTCTTTTCTAAGACAAGTGATTTATCCTACAGACAAGTGCTTTTAAGTTGTTAGGAATGTGTCATTTTCCACCCTGACCTAAACGTGCTAGATACTTTTTCAGCTGATTATGATGTACTGTCTGCTCAATTCACAAGGAAAACTGCTTTGTACACAAATACAGGAGCATTACAATATGGTAAGCTAAACAACATGAAGGGTATGAACATTAGGATTTAATACTGTCTATGTGTGAAAACAGGCTTTTAAGAAGAGTGAGAATATAGAAAGACTATAGAAAATTTTAAGCATATTAAGTATAGGAATTGCATGTAGTTACTGTTAGTCATCCTTCCAACAGGAAGGGAATTTTAGAAACTGAGACATTTTTAAATATTGAGCGTTTCTGAAATAGTCTACTTTCATGTGAAAACACATATAAATGGGATAATTTACCTCAAATGTTCAATACTGACTATTCATAGTGTCAGACTGACTTACAGCTGGTATATTCTGATCCAGAACATTGTAAGCTAAAACAAAATCTAAAACCCAAGTTAAATACATCCCTGAATATTCTAACCCATTTAAAATGAACTACCTCCAAACATTATAATGCCTAATTGAAGATTAAATGTTCATTTAAACATAGGGATTGAAAACTGAATTAAGGTTTGCAATAGGTACATAAAAGTTAGTGAYTGCGGAAATTAGATATATTRGATAGCTCCTTTTGTTCCTTTTATTTAGAAATTTAAATGTGGATTGTAATGGTTCCTCTTTATCACAAAATTTCTTATTCATCTCAAAGGGTGAGCAGTGACTGCTTCATTTTTAATCACTAAAACCATACTCCCTAAMTTTGTGATCTAGATTACATTAAAAAATAACAGCATTTTGACTAGAGTATTTACAAGGTTAAGTGTTTAATATGGGTGAGTAGGCCATGCATTTAGATATTTCAGAACTACCCTTCAAAGCAGCAATTGCAATTGAAAGCAGTAATGTGACTAGGCTTATAGAAAGAGAAATGCAACTACAACAAAAATAGGGATGAAAGTCTGAAAATAAATGCAAATGCTACACAAAATATATAGCCTCAGCTGAGTAGGTGRATGAGGAGGAGAAAGCTGGAGGAGAAAGGGAGGAAGAACAAACAGCATTTACTCTTGAAACAGGGAGTGAAAGGAGTCGGTAACCTGCCAACTGAACATAATGACAAAACTAATGGAAAATTGTCTGCACCTCACCTCTTGCAGGCACATCTTTCTCTCTCTCTTTTTTTTTTTTATTTTTAAAAAAGAGAAATCAATTATAGAAGAGCAAACTGGTAACTTAGATCCTGAACCTTTTTTAAGCCCTTGTCAAAAAAAGTAAAATTGTTGAAGCATATTTGTAGCGTGGTGTCTCTATTTGTGTGCTCTGTAGAAAGGTTAGCGATTAATTGCAAAATAATTTGGAATTATATCCTGATAATGAAAAAGGCTCCCTTGGAAAACTGAAATATTACTAATCTTATTTGCATTAGAGCTATTGGTACTTGGAAAGAATGGACCGGTGTTATATTCACACAATTGTTTTGTGTTCATTCATCCACAATTAGAAATACTTCTGTGAGAGAAAAATAACACAAACTGCCCAAATAATAAAACACAGCTGCAGAAGACTCATTAAAAGAATGAGTAAATAACCTCACCAGGAGGAGTATTTCTCTAAGTGAYAACTTGGTCGTGAGCAACTAGAAAACATTCTGAAAAGCTGGCTGTTAAATGCAGTGCAACTTGGATTGAGGAACATCTGAACATCCACACTTTTTTTCCTCAGCTGACCTTAAGTAGAAGGACAAAAGATATTTTACAAACTGGTAGAAGCATTTATATAAAACTCAACTGGATTTACTCACTAAGCTCAAATTCATTCTCATTTCTGGCTAGCATGTAAAGAAACAGTATATGTATGGTACTAGGTTGGGGAGAAGGAGATGGTAGAGTAGGAATGGACCATCTAAATAGGACACACAGGATATGTTTCCCTAAGTTTTTTTTTTTTTAAGATTCCTTGTCGATTTTTCAGGAGTAGCCTTAGATGTTAAAATTGCTTTTTATTGAATAAATTCTTTGTGCTTTGTAGATACAATAAAAAAAAAAATGACTTGGGGTGTGGAAGGAGTGGGAACCACAGATAGCTGTGCTAGCATAAAACTCACTGCTTTGCACTGGTGACTGACTCCCACAGCTGGTACAACACTAACTCTTGGAGCTTTTCCATTTTATTCAATTCTTTCTCCACTCCTATTTTTGAATGGTCACTGCTACATCCCTTGATTCAAGTCCACAGTTCAAGATTTTTTGTATAATGTAACTGTTGGCAACTCAACTGTTTACCTTATGACACTCTACTACAGTTCGATATTTAAAACTGACCCTYTCTTTTCCAGAAGGGACATGTTATTTTTGCCAAAATATCAGTTTATCCCTTCAAAACTTCAGTTAAACTGTTGTTTTGCTATCAACACAAGGCTCTGATTTGCAATTGTTGCACTTGCTTTTCAGTCAATGAACTGTCGCTTTGAATTAATCTTGCAGCACTACTACATATTTTATTTTTATTTTTTTCTGTACAGTACAACAAAGCAGTGTTTTGAAACTGAAACAAAAAACCCCCAGAATTTTACATTGGTTTACATTTATTAAAAAAAGTGTATTTCACCTGTGAATTAACTACAAATCAAATTGAGCTCATAATTGAGATTCAGAAGTACAAAATACCCTCCTTCTGGCATCTTCACATCCTCCTCTTCTGTGTGCTGATGTACAGTACTGTGAAAAGGAGAAAGTAACACATAAGAGTGCCTCAGCAAAAAGGTACAGGAGCATGTTCACTTTAAACCTTGGTAAAATAAAAGCATGATGAAAATGAATCCAAATAAGGATGAATAAAGTCAGGAAATTTGTAAAATCATGTTTCAAAGAATGCTATCAGATATACACATAATTTCTTGTTTCTGTGTTATATTCATAGCAAAATTACACCCAGTAGGTGCAGGCTGAACAGAGGATACAACAGACTACCCTGCAGCATTACTGAGGAGGGCATGACAGAGCTGCTGACATATTCCACCTACTTTACTGGTGATACCAGAACATCATTTGCTGTATGCTTTTTAGGAGTGTTTTTTATTTGGGTCAGAACCATGAAAAAGTGCATTTTGAATACTCACAACAAGAAATTATACAAACCATGCTGCTATACCTATGATGTCTCATTTATCTGCTCTGCCTGTTTTTCAGTCTTCTCTCATCCTTTTTTCTAAGCAATAGACTATTTCCCTAATTGATTCTCCAGTTCTATGGAGCTGTCTGTTACTGTAGTCTTTATTTTAATAATCCAAATTCCCTGTAAAAAACTTGGAGTGTTCCTCCTTCCATGACAGAATATTGCTTTTCCCACTGGCACAACATTCTCCTTGACTCTTTATGTACTATGGAATTCCGTTCTTCGTTCTTTTATTTTCTCTTTTCTTATTTCCTCTTTCCTTTCCTCTCTCCATTTTCTTCTTGAGTAGTTTGGTCCAACTCTGCCTCATTTACCTTCTCCACTAGTCCCTTCATATCTAACTTATGAACCTCTGCCTACTTTTAAATATTCTGCCTGGTGTGCCCGTTACAGTCCAGTAAGGGTGTACCCAGTAAGGGTGATGCCACACTCCCATTTCAGCAGCCTAAGGTGCTCCTCAATCTGTAATTAAAARCAAGTCTGTCTCATAGTGAAGCAGGATGTTAATTGTCCACTCACTAGATGGGCACATCCAAAGGCTTGATTCTGAACTTTAAGAACCTGATTTTCTTCTATCAACATCTATACTGTATCAATTTAAAACACAGTTTGCTTAGCAAAACTCAAACTCTTATAGAGCAGAGGTCATCTAAGCAGGCAGTAAGTGCAGAAGGGTAAGCCTGCCAAACAGCAGGAAATACAGTTCTAAGGCAGGCTAGAAAAGAGCATGCTTCCCTAAAAGAACTTCAGGTTTAGAGAGAAAAAGGAACAGTGGAATGATTATGAGCACTGACACTGAGGAGAGGCATAGCAGAAAATAAACGTATTAAAGTGTTCAAGAAAGCCTACAAGCAGCCAGTTATACCTCAGCCACTCCTCAAATTTAGAAATAAACATCAAACACTACCTTCTTATGAGCAATAACACAGGAAGAAAGAGTTACCATTATTTCCTCGGATAAATGCATCTCCATACTTGTTCTTTAATTGTCCATTTACATATTCTTCTGTCTGTTCCAGAGCTATATTCATATACCCATCCAGGCAAGCTAGGACTCCTGAAGAGTGACAGGTTAAAAGTAAATCAAATTAAACATATCTTAAAATAACTAAAAATGCATGGTATTTAAACAATACAGGAAAAAACTTTCGCAACCAAATAAAAATCCAAGCTTGACCAGATGAGACAATTGGTCAGTGTTCTTGGAATTGAGCTAGGAGTGAGGAACCCTAGGATCCAACAGAAATTTCCTCACTTGATATGCATGGAGGAATCATTGAGGCATGACTTTTCAGAAGATCCAGGACTTCCACTTGGAAAGTCTAGGAAGATTTAGTTTAAACACGTCATATTTGTAAACATGTCAAATATTTGTAATATTTGATTTTTCTTTTGGTCCAGAAAATGAACATTTGGACAGCACTGTTCTTAAGAGAAGTGTTAATGTTCTCACTTCTTGCAGCCCCTGCTTAGGCTGCATTTGTTCAAACAGTGCTCCCTATGTGCAGGCAGTATAGTGGTATACTCTAAACTCTTCTTCAGTATTTTACATTCACCAGCAAGGGCACTGCAGCGGATCAGAACCATATCCACATACAAACTTAACTAATCTGATGAACAAACAGATTGTTTATRTAAGGAACTGAATGTGGAGGTAAATATATTTAAAGAATTACTCAGAGAATGCAATCTGACTTGTGAAACAGCATATTATACAGGGTTTTTTCCATTTCAACTTCACACACATAGGTAATACTTCTAAAAATATTTTTTTGTTTGGAATTTACCTAATTTGTTTATTTACCTTACATTAGAATTTGAGAAATACTGGGTATTGGCTGGAGTGGGGGCAAACTCCAGTCAGAATCCTCCTCTAGGMCACATTTTTTCAGACGTGTTACTGTAATATCTTCCTTTAAATAATTAAGAATTTAAATTTTCCTGCTAAACTTGAAATGGTTGGGGGAGTGTTATTTTCCTGCATGTGCTGCCATACAAACAGGAAAAAATGACTGTTTGCTATTTCATGCACATTAAAAAAAAGACCCAAACAAAACCACCGTCAGAACTCTTTCACTCCAGTAATCCCAAGTGTTCCAAGTAACAACAGTGAGCAAAAAAAAAATTGTGTTCAAAACTGTAATTGGACTATGTGGTGGATTTTTTAAAGCTATCATTCACTGGTCCATAAATAGCAGTATTTTCAGACCCTTTTGTTCCTATGATGTATTCACGCTTGTTCCAATCGCCGTCTTTTTCTCTGTATTTTCTCTACTCATAGGCCAGTAATGCCATCAAATACTGTCATAGACCACCCAGGTCTGTACTTCTATTTTTCTCTTCCATATACACACTCCTCTCTACACATAGAAATCACATATATTAATTTACTCGTTGATTACTTGTGTGCTTTTCCAAGACTTTTTCTGTTAGATCTGTGCACACCAAGCAGTGTATCAAGATACGTCACAGCTGCACAGCATATATAGCTGTGTACTGTGTGTCCTCCTCACTTTTGGCTGAAGCCAACCAAATTACACCTCTGAGGCAGGGATCTGTAGCAAGTCCTAACACTTGAGTCATTCCATAATAAAATGCCTATCTGTAAATCAAATCAATATCAGTTTAGAAACTTGGAATCATTTTAAGACTCTAGTCCTCTCTAAGAATACTAATGATAAGTCATTTTTAATCTCCAATTCCACCTCCTTTTCATTAGTTTCTCCAAAGCTTATTCTTTTTTCCTTATGTCATCGTTCTGAGATCTACATTCATGTACTCCAACATTTTGAGTCGATCTGCTTTGTTTGTATACAGAGCACTGCATCTGCTCCCACCTCCCCAGACAATGGAATCATGGACTTTACTCAGAGGAAGAACTTACCTCGATAATCAACTCCAGAATTTAATTTTACAACAACTGGTCGCCCAATGATTTGCTTTAGGAAGTCACTAGGGGTTTGCTTCCGTAGACTCATCTTGATCTTCCCTGGTAGGCTGTGCGATAGAGAAGGGGGAAGAAACATTCGGATAAGGAACTCTCAAACACAGACTTTAGGCTCTTGGTACTGACCGGCCATCCCCCAAATCTCAAGACTCTCAGTAGGAGAAAATGCCGAAGGAGATAAAAGGAGAACCTTAGGGGAGAGGTGGAAAGGCAGTTCCTAGGGGCACAGCATTAAGTTTGCCATTTGTCATTGTTATAATTTCCAAAGTTCTTGACAGGAAATCTTGATATCAAATCATTTGCCATGCTGTGCATCTTGTGAACTTCCAGTGCAGCCAAAGGCCCTGACTTTTCTCCTTGTTCAAACAGATTTACTAAAATTGCTGATTATTACACCTTTGGAGAGAGGAATCCACTACGTGTCCTACGTAGTGAAACAAGAGAAAGGATTTTGACCTCAGTCACACAAATATGAGCAAACAAGGAATTGGAAAGGATGACTTCCAACAGGTCATTTAACTGGCRCTAAATTTAGAATTAAGCTCTGTAATTAACCGCTGCGAAGGCCTCAAACGGCGCAGGGGTGTAAAAAGTCCTCGCATCTAGCTCGCAGCTTGCTGTGAGGCTCCGAGTCCGTGCCGCCCCCCGCCGAGCGCCGCTGTCTTTACCGAGCGCGCCGCGCCGCGGAGGCCCCGTCACCGGCGTGGGGGGAACGAGAAACCGGCCGCCCGCAACGGCCGCTCAACCGCCGCTTGCCGCCGAGCCGCGGCCAACGAGCGCCGCCCGCTACGGCGCGGCGGCCGGGACAAAAGGCGCCCGGCGGCGGAGAGCGTTTGGCGGTAGGCGGGACCGGCGGCGCGGCCGCCTCCTCCTCCTCCTTCCCCTCCCCATGGCCAGCGCGAGCGGCGGGCGGGCCGAGGGCCGTGGCGCCGCCTCACGGGGCGGGGCAGCGCCGCGACCGGCTGGCCCGGTGGCAGTTGAGCCGCGGCCGTTGGGGGCCGTTGGGGAAGGGCTGAGGTGAACGGCTGAGGTGAACGGCTGTAGCATGGCTGCCAAGGCGAGCAGCCTTCGCCGCGGGGCGAGGAGCGAGCCTCGCGGGTCTCCTGCGCGCCCACGCGGGCCGCGCTTGGCGTCCCCGCGGCGAGGCCGCGGCCCCGGCTCGCTCTGCCTCCCCGCGCCGTGCGCCGCGAGGCCGAGGCGGTGATGGCTGCCCGGCGCGTTCCGCTCGCCGTGGAAGGGGGATCTCGGCACGTGCCGGGTTGCTCTTGGGCAGCGCTCAAAGCTTCCCGCTTTCTGCTCTGAGCGGCTTTATGAAGAGATCCCAGAAACTTAGTCATCAGATGTGTCCACACGTTTGGCTTGCACGTGGAAAAGCTTATCAGAAAATACCTGTCACACTTGGGGCGTCTCCTTCCCCTTTGCTGTGACTCTTGAGTTTTGCTGCTTTTCTTAACAGGCAGAATAAGGAGCCAAAGAGGGCAGGGAGCCGGTTAGCGGCACTCCATCGTGCATGGCTTTCTGGCTGTGTTGAAAGTGACTGGGGCTRCAGGGAAGAAAATTCTTAAATCTTACATTATTTTAATATGTTTCTCCATTTCTGTTACATATTACGAGAAATTCTGCCTTACTAAAGACTGTAAGTCCCRTCTGTTTTAGAATTATGCCAATGCAAAAGCACTGTTGCTTTCTCATAAAACTTCTCCAAAACCTATCTGGGTGCTCTGCAAATGATTCGCCTTCAGGATCTACTGATACTTCATAACCAAAATTCTGATTTGTTAACGTCAATGCACTTTTTGTAATACATCTTGCTCACATTTGTACCAGAAAATAATGTCTCATTGATTTYGTATGAAAAAAAAAAATCCAGTGTTTAATTCCATTCTACTCTAATGAGATGCTGTTTGTCCCCGGATGAGCTTGTCTTACACAGGCCTTCTCACGTTTCAGTGTCCGTATCCTTAGTACAACTCCAGATGGGTAGGTGCTGTTCAGTTCATTTATCGGGTGAATTAATGAGCACAGAAGCTAAGTGCTTGGGTTTTCTTCCAATGTCACCCGAAGAGAACACGACAGAACAGGAAGATGAACTTGTGCCTGCTGCTTCTCCTCTCAGCCATCTTTTCCTCTCTCCTCCAGCCATCGCCATAATGTCCGAGAAGCCCTTCCTTTTTCAGGGATTTAGTACCATGACAGGAGTTAATCATCTGTGAAAGCTGCTGAACTAGATTTTTTTATTCTTCCATTATTGATTTAATATCTTAGTAAAACTATTCATTCTTGTGATACAAAGAGAATGTTCTATAGATTTTCAGAATACAAATTAGCAAATGTTTCCTTCTCTTCCTTTTAGAGTTGTTTACCTTCTCTTTTTAACAAGTTTGGTAACATTTGTTTCCCCCCACCCCCGGCAAGCTCAGGCTCGAGGCCATTGGAAGGCAAGGTCCGCGAAGCCAGSGAAGTTCACCTCCCGTCCCGGAGTTCAAGAGGAGGCTTGGTCGGGAAAGCCGGGCCACATTGTGGCCGTGTTGCCAGGCAACCATCATATTAATCAGGAGGATCCAACTGTGCTTGATTATATCTGGCACTTGAAGCAGAAAAGGAACCTAAAATAGTGCCCTGCTACGGAGGGCACGCTTACAAAGCTCGGTTTGGCCACTAGGCTTCAGCGCATGGTATTTTGAAGGAGAATTACTCTGTTTTTCATTATCATTGATCTTTGTGATAGAGACAAGGCAAGTAGATTTCATGCCTGGGCGACTGGCCTGGTAGATTTTCTTAACAATTTTGCAAATCTGACTGGGGATATTTTGTGCTTTAGGAGCCTTCCTTTTTTCCTTTTTTGTTTGCTTACTTTTTTTTTTTTTTTTTTCTTTGCAGGTTCTATTTCCTTTTTGCTAATCGCTGCTGTTTTGCCAACTGCCCAACAGGCTGCTTCCAAGTTAGGTTAGGCACGTATATGTAGCTGTGGCTTGTGTATTTATGCTTTTGCTGTTCAGTGCCAGTCAGCAAAATCCTTGCAATTTCCTGATTAATACTTTATTAAACTTACAGTATCTGYTTTGAGTCATAGGAATTGAGATTGKTAAGAGTTTTGTACCCTTAGCTTTGCTCATTCATGGCTTGCCATCAAGTCAGGAACCAAAATCTTTTTTTGGTTTTCTGTGGTTTGCTTTAAGTCTTAAAACWATCAATCTCACATACTATTCTTAGTGGTTAATTTTGTGACCTTTGTGCAATAAGATGAATATTGCTAAGCAGTTTGGTGTAGTGTGGCTTGCACCTGGAAAGTTCCTTTCTTGTATGTTCAGGAACATTATGTAATAACATCTGCTCAGGCACAGCTCAGAGAATGKCCTATTTCCTGAATGACCACATTGAAATGACCTCAGGAAGGTGGTCTCCGAAGGGCCTAAGTCATCCATATCCAATGGAATTGTTAAAGATTTCAAGGCTTCAAAGATGAAAATAAAATTAAGGCCCTATTGGCTGATGTTTCTACCATTTTTTTTTGTTTGTTTGTTGATAGATGAGAAAGGATTTAGATCTTAAAACTTGCATAGTGTGCTATCAGTACATACCTTTAAGTACCATATTGCTTTATTCTTTCATATTGTACTACAGTAGAGCTTTTTCAGCTCTATAACTCACTGAAATCTTTGCCCTTGTGTTTTAATCAAGATGAACTTGAAAGGTGAACATTGTAAGTGGTAGAAATTATTTATAATTTGGTAATAAAAGTTTATGTCTAACACTCCAAATTTCATACATCTGCTATGTGCTGGCCTTGAGATATAGAACAATTGCAGTTGCCTTTACATTTGGCCTTAGATGAAAGGTTATAAATTACAATGATTGAGTTCATAGTCATTCGCAGCTTGCAAAATTTCCATATTAACATCTTCACCTCAAACATAAATGGTTACAAAGTTACAAAGAAGAGTTGTGTTGGCCTCTGTCAACTGAACTTAATGACAGAAGTCTGGGGAACTTGCACTATTGCTAACTCTTAAATGCAAAGCCTTGCAGAGTCGTTGTTCAAAGAACCTAATTAAAACCTTACAGTTAACTTCAAAAATGAAATGGTAGTTGTCAGTCTTGCTTTTTCTCTTTAGTGCAATAAAAAACTGCTTCAAAGTTAAGAAGGTTTTACTTTCCCAGCTGCTTGAAATGAAAAGGATTTCCATAGAGAAAGATGGCTATATAACACAATGTGTTAAGAGTTGTCCAGTTCTTCTTGTGAAGAGAAGTTTACATAAGTTAAATGCAGAACAACAATCCAGATGGCAAAAGAATGACTGTGGCTGACTTTGAATTCAAACTAAATAATGCCCAGGCTGTAATCCAGTGGATGAAAGAAGATTCAAGCAAACAGCCTCATCTGAAAATTGGTTAGCAAAGGAGGACAAACCTATTCTGGCCGAATCATGGCATGTATCAGGATTTTAGCAATCAATTTTGGAACATACTTAGAGAAGAAAAAAAAAGTCTGCAAAAATATGCACTAGAATAAGGGGCCAGGAGTCAGTTCCAAATCCAGGGAATCTGTGTTTGTATAGAGCCCATGAGAGCATGCAGGGAGAAGGGTAAGTCTGCTTCCATGAGATAGTGAAGAGATAGTGGAGAAACTTTGCAATTCTAGATTAACTAAATTCCACTGAAGTCAGTGGAATTTTGCCAGTCACCTCACTGTACTGAAGTCTCCTTTGAAAATTTCAAAATATCAAACCAAATCTGTTGAGCGAAAAGCAAAATCATGTTAAGACTTGTAGGTTTGGTTTCTTTCTGTATGCTTTGCATTAGGAAAGCTCCTTGTTTGCTTTCTCCTAAGGGAGAACTGAGCACATTGGTATRTTGAGCTGCTCAACCTAACAAAAGGAAAGACACTTCACAGCAAGCACGCTGGGTGTTTTTCAGTCCAGAAATTGCTCCTGTGCCTGGGGCAAGGGTGGGGATTAGCATCTCCCCCAGCTCTGTCCACTTTGTTACGTTTGCATGTGAGAGGTCTTCTGCTGATCTCCTGAGAGCGAGTGAACCTCAGAAGATGATCACAGCATTTTAGCAGACCTYCAGGGAGCTCAAGGGAGAGAATGATGTGGGAACACAGCGCAACACTTTCTGTCCTTCTCCTAGACTTGAAGAAGATCCCGAGAAGCTTTTAGAGTTCACTCATTTCCCACAAGGTTCCTGGGAGCCTTCTCCTTGTCTTCCCCCAGTAGATAAGCATTTTTTTCCCATGAGCCATAGGAGGTTTGACACGCAGTTTGCGTGGAAGGAGTTGGTCCTCCCCAGCATTCAAGTGATACTATGTCTGTGGCCATGGAGTAAAAGATCAGAGACTTTCGTCCTTAAATGGAGACTTGCCTATCCAGTATTATTTGCCATGCTATGCTATGATCATTAGAGCTCCTGATTCCCAGCCATGATCTCAGTTAAAAATTTAGTGCATTTTTGAATCGGACCTTAGTCAAAAAATAAGAGGTCCRTGAAATAGACTTTAAGTAGAAGAGCCTAATAAAATCCTGCCCTCTTCAGGTTCTTATGTTGTGATCATCACCCCAAAATATTCATGCTTTCCAATATGGGTTAAGTGACATGATTAGTTTTTATCACAAGTTTCTCTTTTCTACTTTCTGTTCATTTAAATTTTTATTGTAACAGATTATTACATCACATGAAAATTGCACTTTCTGTTATGTTTAGTAAAAGTGGGAAGCTCCACTTGATTTTTTTTTTTACTGCAATAATTAGTTAGATTTTATCCCAAAGATCATCAAACTGGGCCCAGTTCTTTATGCTTAGACTTTTAAAAATATTTGCATTAAAGAAACACACATTCTCTCTTTTTTTTTCCAGTGTAGAAATCAATTCCAGATGACACATCAATGTAAATGTTTCCATAGCTAGTTTGATGATGTGAATGYGGGAGTTCAGGTTGAAAAATTGAGTGTTACTTTTAAGCACAGACACAGGGCTCCTGGTGTAAAGCATCTGCTTAGCAATCACCATCAGTCACTTGCATCAGTCGGTTTCCAGATCCTCAGAAATTCTCCTGACACAGCCATGGGACAAAGTGGATGTAAATATGAGTCAATCCATACCTTCTTCCAATATTCAGTGAAGGAGAAAGGGAAAAAAGTGTTCTGCCCCCTCTCTGTCCTGCTCTTACCCTTCCCATTTCAGGATGCAGCAGATGCCCAGGATGGAGCATCAGCTGAGCTGCATGGAGGCTGAGTAGCTTCACAGGAGCTAACTGGATCTGCCAGCACTCATGTTTTTCTTTTGTTGTTTTTTTTTTTTTTTTTTTCTGGCCTCTCAACCTGAGTTTTCCATTCGTCTGAACCTTCACAGGTGCTTCATATATAGGGAGGAAAAAAGAAAAAGTCTTGGCTGCTCCTTAGAAGTCTCAAAGTTTTTCCATAGATTTTAGCAAGCAGTGGATTATGAATCAAGCCTAAAATAAGTTTTGACTTTCTTTCCTTTTTTTTTYCTTTCTTTCCTTTCACATGTTTCAGTCTCCTAGAAATTGGAATATGTACTGGTATGAACCTGGAAGTGATACTGGATGAAGCAGCTAGCACAGTTAAAGTAAGTAATAAGTTTATTAGTAATAAATTAAGTTTTATTGACATAGGCAACAGGAAGAAAAGTATGGATAAGTCTGTGATATTTGAGGAATTTGCCTTGGAATATGCCTTAACAAAATATTGAAAAAATGGAGACATGAAAAGAGAGATCAAGATTTAAAGCTCTGAAGTTGAAACCCTTTTTTTTTTTTTGTGGCTGCTTTTGTGTATTTGTGCAATAGGCAGAACCTCCGTAAGCATTACTGAAATGCAGATAAAATCATAAAAACGAAATCGTGCTCRAGAGAAAACAAGCATWCAAAGGTGCCTCAGTTTGTGTGAGGAGAGCGCCGCCTTGGGTGTTAGCCAGCCTGGAGTCGCAGGTGAAGGCGACCGCGTCACTGTTTGCTCTGCTGGCCTCTCTYGCTGTTGGGGGGTCCTGGGAATGGGCAGGAGCGATGGTGTTCGCTGTGGCYGGCTTCCCGCAGCGAACCCAGCTTCCGGGGCCAGTCGGATCCTYGGGGGCTCAGTTCCCAYGCTTATTTAACTAACAGAAATTTGGTTCGATGCAAGAAGCTGTTTTTCTTAATATATTTGGGAGCAGCGGGCAAAATAGGAATGAAATCAGGATTGTGTATATATATATTTAAAAAAATATATATAGAAACAAATATTATATGTAATATATATGTAAAATATTCCTATTTCAATAATTTTAAGCATAAAGATTTAATCTACTGATAATGCAGGAAAAGAATAATAATCTATTAAATATTTAAATATTGGAGATTATGGTATAATGATTCTGTTCTTTCTGTGTCTTTCCTAGCTGCAGTGCTGGAGAGTTCAATTTCTTTAGAAAAAAAAGTGTGATTTAAAGTCAATGTTAGGTCACTCTTGGGTTATTCGTGAGCTGGTATTTTTTCAGTGGCCTCAATTCCTGGCCATTGACCATAAAATCACTGTTTCTSAGGTTAAGAGATCAAAATTGAATATGATTATTTTATAAGATAACAGCAGCAAAAAAAAAAAAAAGAAATCAAATAAGAGAACTAGAAACTGTATATGCATGATGAACAGTCTTTTTGGGAGTAAAAAAAGGTATCAAGTTTCATACTAAGTYACAAATTACTTTTTATCTGAGTACATTACGTAGCTCACTTGTTAATTTCATTATCTCTCAATGGATACACTAGTAAAAATAAGGACAGTTAAGGACAGTACAAGATACAGATTTGTCAGTGTGATCTGTTTCCCTGTCACCCAGTCGCAGGAGCCATCAGGTTTTTCAGCAGTAAAAACCTCCAATACTATATTCATCTCCAACTCCCTTTTGTTGACACATACAAGGCAATGTTCCTATGGCCTTGACTGCTTTTACAATAAAATTATTACTGGAAAAAAATTATAAAATGATATTTTTATGTACCAGCTCTTCCAGATCTGTSGTAACAGGCACAAACATTATCTTCCAAGAGAGGAAAATGACACAGGGAAACTGCCTCACTAGTCTGTGCTTTGTTTTCCATCTTCCAGGGGAAACTGCCATCTGTGCTATCAGTGCAGCCCCAGCAGTCCTAGGAATTGTAGGACCTGTAGTGTAAAAGCAACACTCATGTTTTTCCATCACCTAATGCTACCTAGAAGGTTTAGATGGTAGTAGGTTGAAGCTGTCCAGGCTACCTCTGATTAAAAATTGCTCCCTTGCCCTGCGAGTGGACACGTATGTGCAAAACAATGGTGAATGCTGAGAAGCCACTTGGCAAAGACAAGATCTCCAGTGATGAAACTGAAAAGGCTCCAGCGGACCTTTTGAGGAGAGATGGTACAAAAGCTTGTACAATCTAATAGTCCTTTCAGGCTTCTGTGGCCGAGAAGGTGTTRGTAATACTGTTTCAAAGCGATTTATAAATCCCTATGAATTGGATCATTAAAGAACTACAGCTGTCATTGCTGTGCTCTGCTCTGAGAGTACTGGGTCTCCAAAATTAATGGAAGAGGAAGAAAATCCTCTCTGCATTTCAGAGAAATTGGAAGGGAAGTAGTGATCTATAGGGAAAGAWAGAAGTGGAGTCAAGCCATGAGAAGTTACAGGATTGAAAATTAAGTAAAGCTAAAAGCTGTGGAGTAGAAACATCCTTTAGGAGCCCATAGAGTTAGCAGATACCATCCTCCCCTGGGAGGTACTGTGTGCCACTTGCTCCTTTTCTGTGTTTCCTGGTCCTGTTTTGCTTCCAGCTATATTGAGGCTCATTCTCCAGCTTCCTCCGTACTTTGGCCTGGCCTCTCCAGACTCTGTCCCAATTTGCCATCTCTTCAACTTCTAAAATTTTTCTATGTGCTCACCTTCCTAGCTCAAGTCATCCTGTTTTATTTATTTTTTTTTTTTAAAAAGCATATATTTTTCACTCAGGCACTTGTCTACTCAAATCTGACACTACTAGTTGATTTCACATAATACACACAGCAGAGACTGCATATATATTTCTCTCTCTGGATTGAACATTAAAATCAATGCCTTGGAGGTGAAAATTTTGTCACCCATAAATAAACCTCAATTCATTCATTTCACCTCCCTGTRTGGAGTATCAGCAATGGAATATGTCATTTGAAAGATTAAATTTGAAAATACTCTATGCTCACATGCTGAAGTTTCCTCAGTTGGAGAGGATTCCAACCATTTCATGCACAAGAAAATGAGGAATAGCAATGCAATTAGTATTCTCTCCCAAAATGGAGGAGAGKTTTTTTGCTATAATGAAGAAATATCTGTGACAATTTTGGCCCATTACAAATGGATAATCCCACGCTGTGGGGTTACAAACCCACAAACAATTGAGAGCTACACCAGCAAGGGATGCAAATTTCCAACCTGAAATAAGGAAGTCARGTATTCCACAGGCTACTCCATAGGTGTAGGATCTGCTCTCACTTGTGTGGCACAGGAGGTCTTTCTAGCCTCTCTGTGACTCAGTTTTCCTTACGGAAATCAAGAATTATCTGTCTAAAGTGCTTTCAGATAATGGATGAAAAGCATTACATAATAGCTAAGAATTATTAATATCCTAATGATGCCATGGGACACAATGATCAATATTTATATTTTTCTTTGCTGTTTAGGAGGTATTTTACTATTGAATGGTTTTTGGAAGTAGTATAGATAATAACAGAATGTTGTCACACTTCCATGTGGAACATACAAATCCTTTGGTATCTGTATAATATAAAAATGAAAAACAGGTTAAATTCCTGTATGTAATTTCTCTTGAGGCTAGAGGGCCTAAGTCAAAGGAAAAATCTAATGATTTACTCCATGACTATGTGTGAAATGTATGCATTAATAAATTCTACACGACTGTATGTTCATGCTTTGCTTGCATTGTTTTAGCAGCCTCAGTTTTTAAGGAACTGAAATAAAAAGGATTACTTTTTAAAATTGCCCTAGATTAAGTAATCCATACTTAAGAAATTGTATATTTATTTTTTAAAGTAACCTCATTACTACCAGGCTACTTTTTCCTTTTGACAGTAAAGCAGAGTGCTTATCTTCATATTTTCATAATGAAAGCTCCCCAAGCACAGGATACTGTGGCAGATTTACAGCCTTTGAGCCAGAGAACTGACAGGCATTTTAATATGAAAGGAGATATGATGTCTTTAATGTACAGTGATGTCACTTCTAACAAGGTAGAAGGCTGCTTTTTGCACTGCAATCACCATAAGAAGTGAAACCTGTCTGCTGGGGGAGTGACCTCTTAACCCAAGAAAAGGTCACAAATAATAGAAAAAAGAAGGGACGCTGCGTGCTTAGGTGGAAGGGCACACTGACGTTAGAGGAGCAASGTTGTAGTGGATGTGCATTAACTCCAGGAAGTTGGAGCTAGAAATAGTCTAGCTAGAGCTAACCTTGAGAACAGAAAAGGAAAGGATAATGAAAATCATCAAGGGAGTTTTAAACCAAAAGCTAGGTTGCTTTGAGGTGCTGTTGACCACCTTTTTTTTTTTCTAATTTTATTTTAGCCCACATTGATTGGACCTAATAACTGGAAAGTGATATTGACAGTGATATCGCCTGTAATTAGCTGACCATAGGTTATTTCACTTAGAGAAAGGACAGCACTCCAACCCCAAAATCTAGGTCTTTTATTCTTGAGTAGAACTGCAGATTGAATACTTTGTGAAATATTTACCAGTGATTTTAAAGGCTAATTTTAAATGTTCTTAAGATTTTATTGTGTAATTCTGAAGCTGCACTATCCTTAGATCTTGTATACAACAGTACATGCTTAAAAATCCCTAAGCTAGCAAGAAATCTCAAGGCCCAATGAATATCTTTYGGAAGGATTTGACTGGTGACTTTGGTTAAAGACAGGAAATCAACGTATGCAGGTAAATATACCTTTTGGAGATTAGTGCCTTTAAACAGAGATCCGAGAAGATTAACTTGGAATATCATGTTACTTGGTATTTTGACAGTCTGATGTTGAAGAACATATTAAGGGATGAAAGAGTGTTGTCAACATGAGAAGTAACTCTTCTGCTTTCCTATTATCTGTGCAGAAAGCTTAATTTTCRTGGAAAGTGCTTCTCAGCAGGATCTGAACAATCATCTCTTCCTAACTGGCATGCCAGGRCACTGAAACAGTAACAGTAAGGTAAGGAAAAACAAGGAGAAAGCCACAGTATTGAATAGGCGGTATAGTATTGTCTGGAGATGAAGTATTAATTTCAATATAGAGTTGTATGCCTGCATCTGCATAACCATATCCTCGACCTCATGAAGATCCCTGTCAGGTTCTACAGTTAGTTTAATTGGAATTTAGTTTTTTAGAAGTATATTCTAAGAGGTGACTTTTTGTTTTTTAATTTGTTCTGGAACATCTGTTTTTTTCAAAATGTAGGGAAGAAAAACTGCTAATTATGTAGAAATAAAACTCACAATTCAGTAGAAAATGTCAGAAATATGAATTATTTCATCTCCCCATTTTGAGCCTGTTCCAACAGTGAGGAAGCATTCTAAACATTAGCCCTGTATATACTTGTAGATATGACTTTTGTATTTTCCAAAAAGGAAAAATTTTGGGGAATGAAGTGGCAAAAAAGTTAGATTCCCTAACTTTACGGCTTCAAAGGTCCCATAATGGTTTTAAAAGATTTAGTTTGGGAAATGAAGGCAGCTTCGTGGACACACTGGAGTTGTGAACTGCTTCACTTTCCATGCTATCTTATATCTGTCAATATATTGGTTATGGCGCTTTGCCAAGGCCAGTTTCAAAAAATGGTCTGTCACATTTCTCAAAAGATAAAACATCCTTAGTTTTAAAAGAATTCAGGGACACAAGCTGATAGACAGGAGAAGCACTGCAACTCTAACATTTTTGGCTAAGTTCAAAAAGTGAGTCCTTAAATGGATAATTGAATTGACAGAAGGCTTTCACTTTCCTTGAATTAAGCTCATTCTTTCTCCATATGTAAAATTCATGATAGTTTAAACAAAAATTGAGGAACAAATTTAGGAAAGAGGCATTCATATGCCGTTTGAAAATCAGTCACAAATTAAATGCTTGTCAGGTGTCACAGGAGAAWTTTTAAGAGGTATGTTTGCAATTTAGCTCTAGTGTTTATGTCTCATATAAAGAATTTGATATGGTTTACAAGTTGTTTAAGAACATGCTCATGTGCTCACACATTCTCTCCGTATATATATTATTACGATTTCTTTTTGAGAAAAACAGATTTCATATATTTTTATTTATAAGTATGTTTAGTGCAATGTGCAATTACATGTTTATACTGCTCTATAAGTTAAAGAAACATGAAATAATATACCATGTACTTGAATATTGATTTTTCTTCCTTAAGTCTGGATTCTAACTGCATCCATTTTACATCTAACCAAGCTGCTTTTGGATTCCTGCCACATGTGCAGCATCATTCACCATTCTGTTAAATAACCAGATTGGTGAGAATGACATTTGACTTTTTAAARCATCTTCTCTTTATGGAGAATTAAAGGTCATAGCTGGAAAACGGGTCATCTGAGCTCAGTCATTTCTATGTATTTTGTTAATTTTTCCTGGGTAATGGTCCTTTCAAATTCAGATTGCATGGTTACTTCAGACTCGTGTATCAAATACTTCTCAGAAATAGCAGCTCATGGTGGGAAAAGACAGCCTATTCCCTTCAAGTGCTTAGCTCTATCTGTGAACTATTGGTATCACATGAAGATGGATTCAAGCTCTGTAGACACCTGATGCCAGGGAAAAAAAAAAAAGGTGCTCTCCTTGCCTGCTCTGAAGGACAGCTGCCTCCAGTACTAKCCACTTGTCTTGGAGGTCTGAAACTGGCTGAATCTGTTTATCAATTAGGGAGCCAGTGTTTAGAACAACATTCAGAGGATAATGGTAATGAGGGACCACAGTCATGGCTCCAGGGGAACATATTAGTATTAACCTCCGTGCTAGGTCATGCACTATCCCTTTTAATGAGGGATGTTAGGGCTTCCTAGACAGCTGCATTTTAAGCTGAAAAGCAACATAACCTCTTCTACCTTATTATGTCAGGTGGCAAATTTAAACCACAGTGGGCTGAATYAGGCTTGCTCAGCACTATAGATAATTTAATTCCTCAGTCATCTTTCGTCTTTATCTCCTGCTGAGATACTTCCAACTATAAAACAATAAAAAAAAAAGGAAAAAGGAAAAAAAATCATGTTAAGAAAACAGAAACGTTGTGAAGGTGTRTAGCAGAGTTCCCCTAACTCACCAGGGTGAACTATAGAATGGGGTGCTCTTTGTGAAGAAAGTAATAGAGGAACCTGAACACAGGGTGTGTTGTGCTTTGGGAAACATCTGCATGTGTCTGATAAGACTATCTTCAGAAATCTGCAATTGCCTCACCAATGTGTAAGTCCAGAAATTATTTTGGAGGGCTTCTGGTTGCCAGATGGAGATGTACAAGTTTGACGTAGCCTTCCTTTGTGTGGAATGCTTTTGCCTGTCTGTGCTTCCTTGCTGTTTCTTTTTTCAAATGTTGTATGTGTGCCTCCAGAAAATTACACRTTTAAGCTTTTAATGGAAAGTTTCCTGGGAACCACCACCTTGTACTCTGTTCCATAACGGGCTCACTCAAAAAGTAAGCTTGAAATACACCCTGTTTCTCTTCAGGTTTTGGAGGACAAAAGCCATTGATTTCGTTACCCATCAGTCGGGGACAAAATAGCTCATAGATCTGAATGTGCTAAGTCTGAGTATCATTATTTATGGTTGGGAGGCAGTATGATTCAGTGAAATATGCTGCTCTCCCCAAGAGTTACATAAGGCCTTGCTTCTAGTCCTAGAATTTCCACTTTGATGGTGCTCTGTAACCTTGGATAAACCACCTAAACTTTCATGACCCAGCTTCCCCCTTTTCTAAAAAGAGCATAATGGGACTTACCAATATAGTCAGTTTAAAGTGCTTAGAGGCAGTGGCAGGCCCTCTTTGCTGCCCTAGCAATAGCAGAGGCCTCTGAAGCAGGACAGCAGAGAGATGCAGGTACCAGCACTGCCCGTTCTGCCAGGAGCGGCAGCTAATGCTACCACAGCCTGGGAATGCTAATGCTACAAAAGCTAGAGAGCACTAGAAGCCCCTAAGCTGCCCAGCTACTGGCTTGTACAGCTGTTAGCTGTACTGGGGCTAACCAGATGTTGTGACTTTATAGTAAGGAGAAGCCTTTTCCTAAGGGCTAAGATTGCTAGTGGATATGTGAAGAGAGATACTTGTGACACTGATTTATGCAGTCTTTTAATTACRTTAAAATAGGTGTAGCTAGTTAGATGTTTGCAGTAGAATAAGCTTTTATGAAGCCAGACTAATGAATGAGCCCTTCTACACCCTCTGTAATCATTTGAGTCCCTCCCTTGTGTATAGATTGAAATTAAAGTAGCAGCCATAGTACAAGCTTGCCAGTACCTAGGAAACAGTCCAGTGCAGACCTATCAGTCAATGTCCTACTGATCATATAAAGAGARGTGGGGTAGGAGGGTGTCAGTGCTAAAATGTGGCCTTGGTTATATATTTGCACATTCTTCTAGAGCTAATGTTATTTTAGTGATACTGTCTGTAATTAAACAGTATTAAYAACCATGTGTTTTATTCAATTAAAGATGTTCTGGAAGCATCAGTCATATTTTTGCATCTGGTGCTTTCTAAAATATTCTTTGAGAAGGGCTGCAGTAGCTCTGCATGGAGATCAAAAGCYGGCTGAGAGATCTTGAAAGAAGTTTTAATTAGTAGAGAGAGAGGTCCAACATCAAGAAAAATATGTTGATGCTCTAAACTTTCTGGTTTTGACCCTCCCATTCAGTGAYGCCAGTCAGGGACAGGCCTACAGGAGAGCTGTTATTCTGAAACTGAGAAGGACAAGCAATAGCTTTTCAGTCATGATCTATTCCTGGTAGCTGGTGATTGATTTTGSAGATCAGAAAGTGCTTACCTTTTTTTATAGAGATAGAATTGTTTTCAGGGTCTAAAAGCATAGCATTACATTGCAACCCTAGGAGAGTGTGGTAGCGATGACTATATTTCAGATGCCCTTCTTAATCATTCAGATCCAAGGAAAGAACCTGCCTCGGAGCTGCCTGGGGGGCAGTGTGATTGGCATCGAGTACAAGCCTGTCTCCTGTTRAGGCTCTGGCGCTGGTCAGTGAGAAACCAGCTGTGATCAATGCTACCCAAACAGAGCCATCAATAACAGCAGAAAGCTGTGACAGAAAGGGACTGTTGTCTCACACCACAGCGTGCCTCTTGTTAGCAGCAGTGCCATGATCCTCAGCGGAGGACTCGGAGGCTAAGGAACAGAACGMCATCCATTTTCAGGATGATGGAATGCAGTTGTTTCTTAAAGCTCATGTGCTGTGTATTTGGTTATTTAACAGCAGCAATGCTGCTAAGTGTTCTGCCTCTTACAGTTGTGCTGTGTAACTGTGGAAAAAGTAAATAGTTGGCAGCTTAATTTAGGTTTTCCTAACCGTGCCCTTTACAGTGATTTGAGAAGTGTTTATCTTCCCCATATTACTACTTTGATTATATATTTATCTATGTGTTCACCATAATTCTCTTGTTATGTGGAATTACATATAATGCCTTTTTTTCTTTTTTGCTTCTTCATCTATCCAGTGCTTCTTTACAGAGTAAAAGGTGAGCAGGGCTATATGACCAGGATTCAGGACTACATATTGCCTACTACTAGCTCCACTGGCTAAATTCTTGCTAGCCCGATTCAAGCCTACTTGGCATTTTGGGAAAGGATACCACTTACTTAAGTGTTCTTTGCATGATGCCTGAGAGAGATTTGCTAAGTTTCTTAGAGCAGAACAGTTAAATTGAGCGCGTCCTGCTTTGGCCATTTAGGAACTAATTCTTAGAGGGGCCAGTCGTTATCAGTGGCATCTTTACATCATTTAGCATTCAGAAATAGTCTGTATACAACTGTTCATTTGTAGATCATTGTTTGAGAACCATTCATTTATGCTGCTAGCAAGTTTGAACCCTTTGCAACTTCAGTTTTCAACCTGTAAAATGTGGACAAGAAGGTTAACAAGGCTAAACACACTCCAGGGAGTTTTTGAGAAGACAATTATGAGTTTGCTACTGCTGTGAGACTTGGAAAACACAGGACATTAAGCATTGCAGTATCTGTGTTTTCTGGGCAAATGGTATCCAAGGCAAACTTACTAGAAGTTACTAAATAAGCCTGATATTGCTCTTTTAGATTATAAGTGCAATCTCATAGTTCTTGTCATTTAAGCTGAATGCCAGAATTATGCTTTTTTCCCTAACTGAATGATTCAGCACAGAGTTGTAATGAAAAGAGGCTATCTGTGAGATTACCCTTTATTTAGAAGTGAACAGAATTTTGAACTCAGCCTTCAAATGTGGCCAGCCTTGGTTTGGATTCAGCTTGTGCTGAACAACTGGCTTCGGACTTTGATTTCTTTTTTTCTTTTAATGTCCATCAATTATGGAACTTTTTTTTCCTGACTGAACGCATGTAAACATTTTGAGGCTTTTGTTCACTGATTTACATTTCATTCAAACACTGCTCATTGAAAGTGAAAACATGGTTGTGAAAACACAGTTAAGCCAGGTTGTGTCTGCTGTGCTCCTGACTGCTTGAGCTGGTGCCACTCTGGCCTCTGGGGTTACTTTCATGCTACCTGACCCTGCCTGACCCCTTGCCTCCTCCTGTTTTCTCCTCAAAACATATTCTTAAATGTATCAGCAGCAAGTATGCTGATTTGCCAATAAACAAAACCCAAAGAAAATACAAATATTAAGATTTATAAATATTTGAAAAATATCACAGTTGTTTTATGAATTGAATGATGTCCAGAAGTACAACATGTTCAACATTCACAAAAGYGACTCATCTAAATGCCCCTTTGAACTGCTGAAGATCTCTTTGAGTCATCTTTCCTTTCTCCATTTTAAGACTGTAGGATAGGAAGCGTGTCCATTTAATGTCTGCGTTAAAATGTAGCACGTCTACGCTAAAATATTTAACTCTTGTATTCGGCACTGTAAAATCAAATGATCACTAATTTCTTCAGATCTTGCCATGATATTAAAATTATCATAATCCCATTCCTTAAAAGAAGCACTGTTTTTACTGAACACCATAATGCAATTTTTAGAAGTGGATTTTTTTTCTTAATTTTGAGTATATAGTTTCTGGCGTGAAAAATAAGTAACAGTGAAAATGAAGCAGAGTTCTGTGGTGTCATCATTTTATTAACAATGCCATAATCATGGAATACTAAAACTTATAAGTGAAAAAGGTTTAAAAAAAATAAAGCAAAGCACTATCAAGTCCCAACACCACACAGCAAAAAGTCTAGTATGCAATTCACTGATGTCATACAAAAGATTTCAAAATGAAACTTTGGACTAAGAAGCTCATGGCAACAAAGGACTGGAAATGTTCTATCCTAACATTTAAAAAATGTTTTAAGGAGAAGGGCTGGAGCCCATCCCAACATCATCTCCATCTCCTGTTCATCTCTAGTCAGTAAGGAGTGCAGTAAAAATGAACTTGGTGATACCTTGTCTCCTACTGTCTCAGGGACTCAGTCACMATGCTGGACTGAGACAAATGCAGTCAGAAATCTATACAATAGCAGCTCATGAAAAGGTAAGACACGAAATTGCAGTTGGCTTATTCTTGGCTGGAACAAAGCCCACACAGTAGCTCATCTGACCAAATAGCCCAAGCAAAAGTGAAAGTTCTACTTGGGTAAAATTAATGAAAGCAATGAAGTGAGAGCTGTGTACTTTGCAAAAACTCAGCCAGAGGTCTGCAAATTCTAGAAGGCCAAGAAACCCTCCCAAGCAATTGTGGCTATTTGCATCCGTTAAGTCAAGTGTTTTCAGATTTGGGACTGTGCTCAATAGATTCAATGTAAATATAATTTTAAAAAAATTAGCTGGATGGATGATCTCTTAAATATTGAATTGTGTAAAGTGATGTGGATAAAAAAGTTTGATCCAACTTGAAATACGGAAGAGTTCATGTAACTGCATTAAGAACTAGACASAGTAACTGCTACTGACAATCACTTAGGTAAAACCTGAGCAGAAGTTTATTCCAGTTCATCATAATCAAACATGATCTACAGTGTACCATAGTTTCCATTCCAAAAAAGAGAAAAAGCTAGATAAGTATCTATCACTGTACTTGTTTTCAGTAACAAATWTATATCCTTGATTAGATAGCCTGACTCCCAGACAGTTACATATATTTTCCTCCTACTTGCTAGTACAGATAGTGCTGTCTCAGTTAGGTCCTAAGTGGAACAAAAACTAATTGATTKGTATAGACAAATGCTGTAATAGTGGAAAGGAAGGATTTGCTGCTCTATTTTTCTTTTTATCAATCMAGTAAAGTGTTAAGAACATATCAACATACTGCATTAATTTGCATCTAATATTTTCTGTCTTAAAACTTTCAGTAGTTTTTTTTTTTTTTTCCTGTTCTTAATTAGAGACTGTGGTTTGAAGTGGTCCTAACTTCTCCAGAAGCTTTCTTAAGTCATGCTAATCAAGACACATTTCCTTGTTGTTTAAGCCTTGGTTAAGATCATAATGTTAGTTCTGGGTATGCAGTTTGATTTTTTTTTTCCTTTACAGTTTCTGTTGGTGTCACAAGAGAAAAAAAAAAATCCATGTTTCCCTAAATTATAGACAATTTCTAAATTTGATTTTTACTTTGAGGAAATTTTGACTAAAACAAGAATCCTTGGCCTGGACTTTCAGGGACATTTGAAATGCACCCTGGCATATATATGAATAAATGATACTATATTTGTATAAAATTTCTGCTTATTTCTGAAATAGGACGTTTATTTGAAATTCTGCAGATACTTTTGCTGCGACTTCTTCCTGAACTCCTGGCTGCACCTAGCAGCCATGCCACCCTGCGCTTGATGGCACTGAGCACTGCAATTGGCTGAGGGGAGGCACCCCCTGTGCCCTGATTGGTCCTTACTCCAGCACACCCTCCCTGATTGGCTGCCAGCAGGTACAGCTGCCCTGCAACAGCCCCACCCTCTGCTCAGGTGTTTGGGGTTGCTTCATTCTGGATCCAGCCGGTTAGAACTGGATCCCAACTGCCGCTTCCTGTGGCTGCCCCGGTTGGGAGCAGGACAGGGGGCTGCTGTGCGTGCCGGGGGAGTGCTGGCAAGCCCCGTGCCTCCCTAGTGATGGAGTGCAGCCAGACATGACAAATCATGGTGTGTACAACAGTGCAGGGGCCTGCGCTTTGGTCCRGAAGGGGCTGCCTGTGGCGACGTGACTGGTGCGAAGAGAGGGCACGAGGTGACTGCSTGTGGTTTCAGTGCAAGAACTAGACTGTGTGCAAGCAAAGTAAGAGATGGTGAGTCAAAGTAAAGKAGTGTTAGTTCTATGTATAATATATCAATAGGCTTTGCGGCACTGTTTTGCATGGAGATTGTGGGTGCTAGAAGTTTGCATGAGCTCAAAGAGTACAAGATTATGGAACACAAAGAAACCACTGCTGGCACAAGGAAGGTCCAAGTCATAAACTACCAGATGTAGAAGATAGTCTGTGGAAGTATACACTACACTGCAACTACAGACTCCCTCTCTTTTTACTGTGCTTCCTAGGTATCTGCTTTGGACCACTGTGAGAGGCTGGAAACAGGGCCAGAAGAACCTTTTGTCTGGCTGGGTTCTACTGTTTCTATGCTCTTATGTATCTGCTGCTTTCTACACTTCTGATGGATAGCCACTTCTGGATGTGAATTTAGCAAGATGTATGGCTAGAACTCAACCTATACTCAGTACTTAGTCGTTGATACTAGAGATATATCTAAAGAAATATCCTTAGTAGTACTGTTGATTAACGTTTTAGCACATGTTTTATGATATTGATGATTCTGACATATGTAGCTCTCAGAGTTAAGAAATAATACAGAAAAAATCCATTTCCTTGACAAGTTTCAAGTTACACAATCTCCTGGCATTTGTAAGCTGCCTTAGAGGTCAAATCCAGTCAAATGTTTGTGTGGTTTATCTTGTATTAAATATTGCAGTAGTCATCTATCTGAGAAAGGTGAAAGGTTCACTGACCTGGAGACCTGAATCTGTGGTTCCAGTCAGGGAATTTTGCAAATTTACTGTATTATGCTTATCCTCTTAGAGTCAGACACTGTTAAAAAGATGGTGTTAAAGGTTCTTACATAGTAAAAAAGGTAGATAGAGAAGAATCACTCAAATTGTACTGATTTGTTAGCCCTGATCTTACAAAGCACGGAACGCTTTAAGTAATGGGCTCTGTTRGCTTCAGTGGGAATTGTACTGCAATAGTCAAAAATCAGAGGAAGTGAGTGAGAGAGCTTAGAGAAGGTTCAGAAGTGTCTTTGGAGTTCACTGATATCAACCCTCAAACCTTATCACAAGGGGATGCAATTTAGGGGGTTTTATTGCTCTCAGCTCCCATAGCTGTAGTAACAGAAAGATATTTGCTATCATTATACAAATGTGTGTGCATATATATATATATATATATGCCTAGCCTTCTCGACTGACAAGAATTTTAAAATATCGAATCCATTTATCACAGCACCAGAAGGTAAATAAGAGCCCTTAAGTATCACAGTGCTGAAGTAAAGTACATCTGAAAACAAGCTTACGATATTTTTTTAAATTCATTTAGGATTAGCAATTTTGGGATTTTCGGGCTTATTTTCTGCTCTTCCATTGTGCTTCCGATTTTAATTTTTGGACAGGAGAATTCCTATATGCACTTGCACATGGCAGTAAACTAGTCCTTTATGGAGAGGCATTAGAAATGACCAGGACAGCTTGTCTTGGCTGAGTTTGCTTCCAATGGTAGAGCATTCCTGGCCCTGTAATACAAATTTAGGTGATCTTCCCTACCACATTATGCTCTGCAAGATCTATGACTTAGTCCATTAGTTAGTGACAGATATTAATGTCTAACACTTCATTAATTTACACTGAACATCTAGTTTTAACAGAGGAAATCTAGAACAGTGATGTTCTGCATTATGCCAGGTATTATGAACTATGTGTTGCAATATATTGATGTATTCTCTACTACAGCTTAATTTGCTGATGTTTTCTGATACATTTGAAGTCATTTCACAAACTTGCTACAAGTGGTGGGATTGGGGTGTTACTAGGTGCAGCACCTTCTGCTTTTGGCTACTACCTCATTCAGGCTTCTCATATGCTTAATTAATTAGTATTATTTTTGTTCAAAATGATAGACTATTCTTTCTGGAGAAGCACTTCTTAAAACTTTTTAGAGTAGCTGTTCTGAACAACACTCATACTCAAAAGATGCTTTTCCAATTGCYTGTCTGGATTATGTAATCTCATATCTGAAAAAATGAAATTTATTATCAATATCTGAAATGGATTGCTGCTCTTGCTCAGTTTATTAATAGCTGTATCCATTATTTTCTAAAGAAGAATCTCCAGGGTCTTTGCTGTGATATAAGCATTAGTGCTAACTGTGCAGCTGACTGGGAAGGATGATAGTGTCCCCTGCTATTATAAATCTAGTGAGCTCACCTTTAAATGTCTGTCTTTATTCTCCCCTTTGGGCATTGTTCCAGTCACTTTTCGGCCTTTTTATTTTAAAGAAAAATCCTGTCCATATGGTCGAAGGAGGAAGAGTACTTGCCCTCGCATTCAATTAATGTGTGCTTTTTCTATATATTATAGAACCAGACTGCCATTGTGCTGGAGAGAAAAATGAGAGCAGTCTTCACTGAAAAACTAACTTACTAGCCCGCTGTGCACCAAACCAAAATAAAAGCCTATCCAAGGAAATACATATATCTAAGTATGCATACTCTGATTCACATAAATTGCCAGACTCTTTCAAACAGAAACATAACTTGACCTATGCAGTAATTAATGCCATGCTTACAGGGAGGGAAGACACCACAGTTCAGGCTGCAGCCAGGCTGCCTTCCATTAATAGAAAGCTCTATTATCCCCTCCCCCGRCACACATACTTAGCTTAGTTTTAAAAATTATGTTGTCTACAAAATTTCTCTGTCTGTTCTTAAGGCATAGCATTTTTTTTTTTTTCTTAAAATTTTCCATATATTTGGTGTGAGTTTTTCAAGTTACCTGATTCTAGTCTTCTCTTTCTCTATTGTTCGAAAATGTACTTCTTCAACCTTGGCAAATAAATTCCCTCTACCAGATATTGAGGATAATAGTTTTAATTATTGAGGATAATAGTTTTAATTAAAATATATTGATTGTTTTTATTCTGGACAGTTCTAACACTGATCTCCCTTACACTAGTATAAGCAGATTTTTCTTTTCTTTTGGGTTCAACAGGAACACATATCACAGCATATGTTATTTACTGGAAATTTAGGAAGATCATGACTTGCARTTAAACTGTGGAGATCATTGCTAACTGACTCTGTGAATCTCACTAATTCATATGTAAAAAATRTAGTGAGACGGTATCAAGAAAGGTAACCCTATCGGAGACTTTCAAATATGGAGATACTAACTCTGCTTCAAGGAAGTCCATGAATCGTAGATCAGTGGAAACTACAGGACTATACTGAGGCTGAATCATTYTATGTTTGCCCCATCCTATTCACTTCCGTAGGCATGTGTTATTGCCTTCTGCTGGGGAAGAGATACCTGGTGATACAGACCTTTGTTTTCATCAGTATGGCCAGTCATAGTTATCTCAAAAAAAAGTTAATTTTGAGTCATGAAGAAAAAAACATTCCTTTAGAACGATAGCAACATCTTTCTAGTCAATCATGCTAGGAATTCACTGTTCTTTTTAGTTTATTACAAATATTCAGTTATACTCTTTATATTATATGATCTCCCTTGATTTATGAGAAAAAGTCCTATTTTCAGGCTTTCTGGTAAAATATGTTGACAACTAAAATATACTGTGAAACCCTTGCATAATTTGAGAGAAAATTTGAGTTTTTCATTAAGAGTCTGAAGATCTTTTTTTCCTTTTTCTCTTTTTTTACTCTCCCCCTCCCCCCCCCAAAAAAAAATTACTACTAAACTTTGAAATGAAAGACATTGATAAAAGGCAAGGTACTGACTTGTTAAGAAACTGTTTATTTTTGTAATTTAGGAGTCCATTCAGTTATGCATGCTAATTAGTAAAAAAAAGAGGCTATATATTTTTAACTCTCTCCTCCCCRAATTGTTTGAAAATACTTTCAAAATTTGAAAGAGAGCTGTAGGATTTAATTAATGGCCTCTCCTTTCCAAAATGCYCCTAAAGTGTATCACGCAGAAGCCACAACTTGGATCCCAGCAGTTCCACTGCAATTCTTCGTGCTCTGTAAGCGTTACCAAGACTGAGTTTATACCATTTCTGAAAGGTCAGACCCATGCTGTTATCCCCATTTTCCAGTGAGGTAACTGAACCTCTTGCCAAAAGTCACTAAGGAGCACTGTTGCAGTTCCAGGAACAGAAAATGAGTATTAAAGGTTTTGCCTACATCCTTGATACTAGACTGGAGTCCTTTATTTGTAAACTAATTCTTCTCTTAGAAGCATTGTAAAGCCATCTGATAATATTATTGCTTAGTGTTGGAAGAAGCTTTGAGAATTAGAAACAAATAGTTGTTTTGGAAATGCAGAGATGGATTTTTCAATGGAGTAATTATAACTAAGCAGGAATGGGAWGATAATAAAAAACATTTAGAGGACTTAAGATCACAAATAAATATCAGTGACACTTGTTTGCCTACCATCTTAGWTGCTTTTCTGTATTTTCCCTAGGGAGGCTATGCTATGTTCATGAAAGAACTTTGGCATCATGTTGCTTAACTTTCTGATGCCTGGACCCTGAAGAACAGTCCAGAACCTTACGTTCAGCGCGGCATTGCTGGCTTTTGGAGGCAAGGGACCTCTRTGAAGTAGAAATTAATTTTTTAAAAGAGTATGAAGTCTCTGRCTCTTCCACTGATCTCTCTGGGTTTCAGAGATACTTCTTGTTTGAGACAGCTGCTTCTTCATTTAGCATCTCAACTCMGATACAAAAGAATTGCAGTCCTTGMAGAACTTTATTTTATAATAAGCTCCATCAGAAATACAACCTCTGACCTTAAAAAAAATKAAAAAGAATTTATTGCCAGAGTTTTAGACCACTTTCCTTGAAGATGCCCAAAGTGTAAATAAACCCTGAGGAGGTGGGCCATAAGCCAGCAGACAGAAAGAGAGAACTGTAGAAAAAGTTTATGGGGAGAGAGAAGCATGGTGCATTATACCTCAGGCAGTRCACATTGTCCTGACTTCGGGCTTTTTTAATTAAGGACATGTAAGAATTCACAATTCCAGACTGAAGGAAGCCCATACACTGGAACTCTGCAGCCTTGATCCACTTCTGCTTTAAATACCAGCCTGAGGAGGAACAAACTCGGCTAAACAAAAAATCAATCTGTAATTAAAAATCCATGATTGTACCAAAGTCTTTAAGCCTGACATAGTAGTTGGGTCCAATATCTGACTCTGGGAGAGGAAAATTTTAATACTGGGGTCCAGTCTTAGTACCCTGGAAGTGAAGCACTGGCTTACGGAAYGGTTAATGCACATTCCCCTCTTTGCTGCCTATAGTTCGGGCTCATTTGAACTTTTGTATCATTTCTCCATTATGTAATAGACTAGAGGTCACACATGTTACTCTGCTTTGAATAATGCATCTCTGTGAAACCCTAGTATCCCTGTTTGAAAATTTATTTCTTTCATTTTAATATTTTATCAWTTTTTTCCTAAATGGATGACCTTAACTAGTTGCAGTTCATTTCATTTCTTCTCTGCTTAAATATTTTAAAGGTTCCAAAGCACAAACATCATTCATGCAGTGTGTGACAAAAATGCTCAGCTTGAGCTTTAGATTATTTAATTGTAATTGTCAAGCTATTATTAAAATTGATTTTTTTTTCCCCCTTTTGCAGTTTTCCCTCTACCTCTCTCCCTTCCTCTTCCTTCCCATTTTTAACTTCTTTTGTCATATCTTTTAGGCTTGTATTTAGCTATATTGCCCAGTGATTATACATGAGCTCTGTAATATAGCGGTCCTACTTGTTGACAACAGACAGCCAAGAGCCAAAACCACTGCACGGTGGAGATAGGTAGCACATTCAGAAAACACCTCGCTCTGTAGTGAACATAGTAATTCATGTCAGGCACAAGTAGAGCCTGTTGCRCTTCTTTAGAGGGGAGGAGGAAATGATTATGAGCTACTGCCACCTTGATTCTGTGATGAACCTGGATTTTATTAAGCTGGAAAAGGGGTATRTTTGAATGGTAAATCTTCACAAAAATAGCACGAAAGGAAGTGATAGGAGTCAGCAAATATCTAGAACTTAGTTTGTCAAGAGTGTTGCACTGCTAGAGTGAAGTTTGGGGCGGAAAAAGATTCTTTGTAAGAATAACAGTCCTAGCTACTTCACAGACCCCTTTAGGTGATTAAATTCTGTCTTCATAGATTTCAGTATCACTTGGATGTGACATTTACACTTCCTGGCCTGAGCAACTTAGTGTCACTACATGCAGCTTCACACTGACAGTTCCTGCTCTTACTGACCCTTTTGATACATAAAATGCTTTGGGTTATCTGGAAATGAATGATGATAAAAGCTAGTCAGTGCAGCTTAATTTCATCATTGTTATTCTGCACTTACACTGTGAGAAAGCAAACAGAGATATGTATATTCCACAAAGTGATGTTTTTATATAAATTAAAACCACCAACATTCTRAAGAAATTGGACCCATTTCCTTGAGTGCTTTTAAAAGAACAGTAGCTGTTCTGTGTTTGCCAAATAGAAAAATGGGTATACAAGTCACTTTTAATTCTGAAGGGATTTGATTGTTTTGGAGGGGACTTGATTTATGCTGATTTTTACCTTTCTAATTTTCTCCATCTTTCCTTTCTCAGCACTGAAATCTTGCATATTTGTAGCTATATCAGAGGTTGTAATAACATGTGGATTCATGTTTCATTTCTGGTGTTTTTGTGTCATGTTACAGCAAAATAACCTGGGTTCTGCTTTGGTTATACRCTATCCATGCCAGAAAGATGCATGAAATTTTATTTCCTCTAACTACCACATTGAGGAAAGCATGAAAGAAATGGTACTACCTCTTCTGAGCTGGCTTTACCTTGGGTCATGTCACCGCAATGGAGGTAACTGAGGGTACTTAAAGCAGGCATCTCTGTCCCTCCATGCTGAAAAATGGGGGCATCTTTCTTTYTCAAGTGTGAGTCTTGGGCTGTACAGAGAGGTAAAAATGGGTTGAAATGAGTGAATGGATAAATGCAACACCTCTTATTTGCTCCTGGGATAGAGATCTGGTTCCCTGGATATCACTTATTTAGCCCAGTGATGTGTTTCTATGATAAATCTGTTTTCCCCAAAAGCATAGTATAGCTGTGCTGAAATCAGAATGAATACTGTGAATAGTTTCTGAAGAATACTTGAAGCACTTCTTAAATAGTAGAAATAGCCGTYCTGGTTTCTAAAAAGAATACCAAAGATAATAAGGGGCATGTCTGTATCTACAGGTTTTCTCAGATGGTGTGGCAGGTGAGGCTATCTTGACTCTGCAGGCCATTTTGCTAGTGTCATCTTCCAAAATTTTTTTTTGCAAACACATCCTTCTACATCCCTAATTATAATATTAAAAAGTATGAGTRCTAAGAACTTTCTCAATGCTTGTTTAAATCCTAAAGGATTTCCTTCAACTATAATGTTAGGCTAGTCGGAAAATTTAGAAACTAGGATGTGATACGTTACTACATTAGGGAATATGTTTATACTGCTAATCGAATGTGTGTGATGGTATTGGGAGCAGTGCGCTTCATGCTTGTTTTTAATATACTGGTAAACTGCATTTCCAGGTAATAGGAAAGACGAACAAAATGAGCTTAAAAAAAAAAAGTAGGACATACAAGAAGAAGAGAGAGAGCTGAGGCACAGAAATGGGAACACAGACATCTCAGTCTGATTCCAGTATTTGCTGTTCTGTAGTAGGGAGGCAGAGTTACTCTGAAAATCATAAATGAACTGTGGTGTTTTTCCAGAAGTAGATTTGCTTGAGAAATATGTCACTTTGGCCAAAGAGAAAATGCACTGCTACTCCTTACTTCAGCAGGGTAAACATACTCATGAATAGCAGCATTTTTCTGTGACTACAGCTGCTTTTTTTTAACTCTGTGGTTGAAGACCTGAATTTTGGGAGCTAAAGGTTACAACTTCAGATCCCAGTCGGCGCTTGCAGATACGTGTGTACATTTGACTGGAAACAGTCTGTTTGTATACAGCCATGGATCATTGCATCAGCACAAGTCAATTAGCCTTTGTGACACTCCATCRTCCTGTGAAATAATTTTGTGAATACTTCAGGGGATGTTGTCAAAGGGACAGTGCTGAGAACTACAAGACAAAAAAGAGTAAAGGTGGTAAAATAATCACCTTTGCCACAGGTTTCCAAATACTTCTGTGTTTACAGATACTTGAGCTCCTCTACGTTTCTTTGGTCTCTGTGGGGAAATACAAAGGGTAACAATTAACCTTTACATATTACAAACCACAGAAAGCAACAGAAGAGTCTGTAAGGTGGCATGCCTCATTTGAGCTTTCTCTGCTGATGCCTGAAGTGATAGATGTTTTGTTGAAGCCAAGATAGGTTGAGCTGAGCCTCCCAAATACAATGTATTTCTATAGATGCCTTTACCCTTTAAAGGCAGTGACACAGCTTTGAGCTGGAGTGTAAGAATCAAACCAGTATAAGACAGATATCCAATCATTTCTTAAGAATTTGACAGTTGCTGTTAAGCTTYATTCTTTGTCTTGGTCCTATGGAAATGAAAAAGTTGTATAGGAGGATTTTTTTTTTTTTTTTTGACCATTACTTGAAAGTTGAAAAAGCAACAGGTTATTAGTTTCTGTTTCTAAACTCTGTTTAGTTTGGTTTCTCCATGGGAAAAGCATGAGATTTTTTTCCCTCATCATTCTGGGTTTTGGATTGTTAGGTTTTTTTTATTAGCTTTTTCTCATATTTCTCACAAGAGAAGTATGAAATAGCCACTTTTCTGAATAAACTTAAATACAAGAAAAAGAAGTWTTTTTTTCTTATCCCTCCTGCCCAATTCTGAACTGTAAAAGAAAGTTTATATTACAGTAAACCTTATTTTACAATAAGTTTATAAAAAAGCATGGTGCTTTTTTTTTTTATCCACTGTGCTTTCCTTCGTTTTTCAGTGTTTTTCACAGAAGATTCTGTATGTGCCATTTCACGTAATTAAGAGGAGAAATTAGTGCAGGAGTGTTAAATGTGTGWGAACTTTAAAGGGAGACAGCAGAGAAAGACTTCTTTTTAGCCCGCTCCAATTGTGAGTTAAATATACAGCACTGTCATTAAASAGCCTAATATTGTACAATTTTTGTTAATATAGTAAAACAAGCACAGTTCCATTTGATACAGCTTCATTTATGATGCTTGATTCAGTTGTAACTAATAGTTATGAAAATTACCTCAGTCTGTTAGAAAGAGTTTAGCTGACACTAGCAAAAATGCCAAAATGTACTGGATGGCCTGGGTGGCCAGCTCCACATGAGGGCTGTGTCAGGTAGAAGTCTGGATTGCTGGGCAAGAAAGGAATGGACTTTGTGGTGGCACAAAATTGCCTTTTWTATTTCAATTCAAGCTGGCAACACTGGCCAAGGAGGGGAGCAGGAGTTCAGCTTGTGGGGAGGCGAGAAAGGCAACTCATTTGTCTAAGGTTAAGCATATGCTGTGGGGCTTTGGGAATGGTAACCTAGTGTTGTCCCTMGACATCAAAACCTGATTACCTGCTCTTACTTCTTTTGAATCCATGTGAGGCTGAGGCAGTGTCCCAAGCACAGGCAGGTACAGTTTGATTCTGGCCCYATTTGTTTAGGTATAGAAGAAGTGGTTGTCAAGGGAGTGCGAAAATGGCTAAGGTGAGAGTTGGCATCTGTCTAACAAGATGAGTGTAGATGTAATGAAGTCTAATGTGTTCATTGAGGAAGAATGAAGATAACCTACTAACTGTCCTGGATTTAGACAAGAACCTACAATTATTGTGTATTTAAAAGTTTGTACTCTTGTTCATGAGGAAGCTGAATAGAGTTGGGGGAGGCTCATGTCATAGCAGCATATATTATAAAAGATGTGTTTGACACATTGGCAAGTACCATGACTGAAATTACAGTTGAATTATGCAATTAGATTTTATTAACCATACATATTATTAAGGGTTTTCATTACAGAGGAAAGGATGACAGGGTTCTGGTTATTGCACTGACCTCTTCTGCCACTGGGAAAGAAGTAGAGAGGCTCTTCCAAAAGAAGCAATGTAGTTTCTATTTAACCTTTAAATAAGAAAAAAGGTCAAGGTACCATTGCTGCTATTTTATTTCTCTCAATTCTTTACCAAGCAGGCACTCTGTTTTTATTTAAATTGTATTAAATATGCACATATTAGTAAAATATAAATGACTGAATTATTACATATTTGCAAAAGAACTTGATGCTATATTTTTGGCAGAACTCTGTGAAGWATTGTACATGCATGCACTGTGAAAAACATCAGTCAGTCCTCACAATGATATAACTAATCTCTGGAGGCTCCTCACTCTTTCTGATACAAAAATTAAGAAAGAGGAAGAAAATCCTCTGACAGATTACTTTAGATCTCTGTAAAGATGTCATTCTCACGTTGATATTCACTTACCATGCCAAAGGAAAAAAGTGACCTTTTGTATATAAAACCTAGTTTAATAAAAGCTTACTAAACTAAGAATAAGATTTAAAAAAAAAAAGTGAAGAAATCAGTTGCCTCAGACAGACAACTGGAGAAAAGAAATACCAAATATTGTTCAGGTATCAATGTAATTACAGGTTTTTTTCTAATCTCCTTGAAGTATATGAGTTACTCTTTGCWTTGGGCAAGAGGCTTATTTGTTCTCTAAGCTTCTTCCTTTCCTTCCAAAGTGGAAGAGTGATCCTTTGTGGGAGGAACAGCCCAGTTGTTTGAATTGTTGCTCTGCTCAGTAGCAATCATTCCGTAGCTGCTCTTTCCTCGCCGGCTCCCATTGACTTCTTTCAGCTGCTAGCAGTACAGCTGCCCCCTTCCTCAACCTCGGCTTCTGCCACAACCAGAAAGCTGGGTATTTAAAAGGGCAAAAGAATGTTCAAATAGATTCTGGCATTGAGACCTCAAGATTTAGGAAGTGCTACAACCAATGGTGCAATAAAACCCTAATTCAGCTACTTGTGCATGTATGCCTWATGATAATTTTTAATGCATTATTGTTATTTTGTACAATGGGATGCAGAAAAAGAACATTGATTTTTCATTGAAAACTATTTTTGCTCTGGATTCTGGTCAGGAGCCTACCAAAATACATGCTGGTACTCTTGCCTATCTTTTACAAGCTCAAGCTCGTCTCATCTTAAAATGACCCTGTCCCAGTCTTTCTGCTTTAACTTTTCTCATTCTTTTTGCTTAACCTTAGCAATCACTCTTGAGGCTTCTCATCCCAATCCTAATTACTGTGAAGCTAGACTTAGTAGCTCTTCTGGGTCCCATTTCAGAATTTCCTCCAGCATTCACTCACTTGCWTTTCACAGTTAGACATATTTTTCCCAGTCCATTCCCAGTCTAGATGTAGTTTTTGTTGTGTATTTGGATGAGACGGCTTTCTCTCCTTTACTCTGTAGATTCCTGCARGTCACTAACATGACAAGAACCCTGTTTTACCTCCTGGTGTCCTTCAAGTTAAGAGTGCCYGTAATAAAGGATGCCCTTTACAGTTTCAGTACTTTGGAGCAGCGCTGTGATGATATATATTGAATAGTGTGAGTTGTGCAGTCAGCCCTCTAGGTTCACGCTTGCAATGAGGTTGGAATTTTCTGAGGTTTTAGGTACTTCAGTTCTAACAGCTCTTTCCTGCAAATGATGATTTTTTTTTTTTTTTTTCAAAGACTTATAACTGGGTTAAATTTGAGTGAATTTCTGAAGAAATGGCAGAAAAGCACACCTTTGATCCGCCTGTGAAATTTCAAGTGTCTCTTCTGGAGCCTGTGAATATAGAATACTTCAAAACAAAAGTTTCAAATACATTTTATAACATTTTCTSTTAGTCTCATTCTCAGAAAGACCTGAATGAAGTAGGCATCTGAAATATAAAAAAAAATCAGCGTAATTACTTAGCATTTGATAAAGTTATAGAGATGGATATAAAATATTAGAGCAGAAAGTGATGAAAAGATGCCATTCTGCATTTAGGCTTGAATGATGCACAGGACCTCATTGAAGAAAGAGTAGTGGGAGAGCTGCTTCTTTAGTAGCTGCCACAGTGCAATTAATGTGAAAATTTTAAAACTGTAGTGGGAGAAAGCAAACCAAATACAGYGAGTATACAGATTTTTCAATTCAAAGACAGGAAACTTATATAAAAAATGTGGCAAATTGTAAAAAACAAAATAAAATAAAGAATACAATGATCAGTCTGAAAAGCAAGACATCTAATAGCACCCTAAAGGCTGTTGTTATTAATATTAAAAGTATTAGAAACTGAGGCAGAAAATGTGCCACAAATCAAAAGGAAAACATGGGTGTGTGGCTCAGGGTGAAAAGGATGGAGTCTATCAAAGGAAGAATGTTGGCTTGTAAGAAATGGAAAGCTTGATCAAATCAGAACAGGCAAACCCATAAAATATGGCAGATCAAATTCAAAGAGGAAATTAAGACAGCCAAAAAGAGTCTGAATAGAGCTTTATGAATATTCACATTGATAGTACAAAAAAAAAAAATCTTTAAATACACCGAAAGGCAGGAAGCCAGCCAAGCATCAGAGAGACCACACAGTGGTGTTAAAGGTGCCATAGCAGATGAGTGAAGCTCAGTGAGTTCTCTGAGACGGTCTTTATTGCAGAAGCTGTCAGATTCCCAACCTTGATGCATTCTTTATAGCAGATAAATCACAGAAAATAAATCAATTGGCAGTAAGTATAAAGGATGTATTGGTCCAAATAGGCAAGTCAGATGTCAGTAAGTCACCAGTACTGTATAACATCCACTGAGGAGATGTGAAAGAATGCAAACATGAAACTGCAAGACTGTTGGCTGCAACGTGTAGTACAAACAGCCACTGTGCCAGAGGGCAGGTGGATGGCCGTCTACAAAACTGGCAAATCCGGTATGCCAGGAAGGCTCTAGATGGGATCTAGAGAACTAGAGACCAGTAAATTTACTGTTGTTCTTAGTATGAAGGTAGAGATAAGGAGTAAGGTCACTGAGCACACAGATAAACATTGATCTGTGGAGGAGTCCACTTGGCTTCTGTAGTGGGAAATCCTACCTCATCTGATTTTTTTGATGATGACAATAAATATATGGATAAAGACGATATGAATTCCAGTGGATACTGGACATAATATAGTGGGATTTCCAAAATGCTATGGCTAAGGCTTTCAGACAAAATTGAGTTGCTATGAGGCTGAAAGGTCCTTGTATGTACTGAAATTAGGTAAGGGATGGGAAGCTGGGAGTAAGCATTCATGGCCACTCCTTGGAGTACAGAAGAGGCAGAAGGGCAGCAGCCTTGTGAGGAGAGACTAAAAAAGCTGGAACTCTTCAGTTTGGAGAGAAGAAGGGTAAAGGGAAATCTGATCAAGGTTCACAGAATCAAAAATGTGATGGATTAGTWAAATGTTACCAATATCAGTAAGTTCAGAAAGGAATTAGACAACATCAGGAACAAGAGRTGCATATACGGATGACAGAATAACTAGGCAGGGATGTAACTTTCCAGATCTCTAGAACAACAACTGTAAATCCTGAAAGAGTATAAGGGAAAATGGTTTATTGTTAGCTRCAAATTCATGGACTCTTCCTCACTTGCTTTTCCATTTGTTATTATTTTGTTATTACATCTCCATGTAGGGTCAGGCACAAAACTTTCTGTGGAGAAGGAGAGCTAAGGGAAAAGAAAATAAAAGAGGAAGAAAACCCCAACTGACTGAGAGTTAAAAAATGGCTCAGGGGAACAGCAGGTTTTAAAAAGGGAAAGGATGTGAAGGTAACGGGATCAAAAATAAGTAGATAGAGAACTTGAGGGAAACATTGAAAGCAAGCAAGCAAGCAAACAAACATCTAATTATACCCCTGGCTCCCTAAGGAGCCTTGAGGAGTTTTGGGAAGCTGGTAGATGCTGCCTAGTGGTGCTTGACCTGGATGATAGGCCAAGAGAGTGGAAAGAGTTGTGAGGATACTCCACCCCATCTTTTCTTGCTGTCAGAGAGACCTGGGCTCAGTGGGCCATTGGTCTGAYCTCAGAGAATGTTTCTTATGTTTGAATGGTATTTTTGAAGGTATTCGTGGCCATCCTGGAATTCAAGAGAAAGAATTGTGTCAGATTCATCAGGGTCTTGCTGTAAAATTATTGTCTATTTTAAAGAAACTAAATTTTTTCATTAATGTTTTCCAACTGAAAGGAAAGAATAGGATACTGGATACAAGACAAGCTGAACATGGAAAATGCTGCTAAGTGAAATCTCTGGGTGTTGGCGGGTTTTAACCTTGAATTCCAGTGTAGATGTATGGTAAGTTTAACCTACTCAAAGTCAGTTTTTTTCTTTTAGTTTCTGTTTGCAGTACACTTATTTCTCTGAGTCCTACAGAATGCAGGTTGAAAATCACTACAGAAAAGATATTATCTAGGAAGTTACCTATTTCTAGAGATTCTTTCTGCAAAGTAAGAACAGATCTGCAAGGAAACTGGCCAGATGATATGCCAAAGATCACTCTGTAGTAATGTTTCTTTTGTTAAGCTGAAAAACTAGTGAAATGAACAATGCATAGCTGACTTTGGAGCTTAAGTTTTTGGGAAGATGCACATCTGTTCGGAAAAGGAGGAGGAAGGCTCCAGATATTACATAAGTGCTCCCCCCGGGTGCCTCTGTTCTTATCATTCTTGTCAAAGCACTGGGTTATCATCATTTGCGAAACTGAGTGACTAAAGAAAATCTTGGATTGTTTTGTTGTTGTTTGTTTTGTCATTTTTGTTTCTCTAGTGTATTAGACTACAATGCCTTTGTTTTTGTGGTTGTCAGGTGCTACTGTATCAGAAATAACAAATACATCTCATTTTTCCTTTCTCTAATATCAGTCAAGTACCACCTTGTGAAACATCTTCAGGTAGAACAAATCAGCATAGGTCTATTAAGGACAATTTAATAKATAGTGACAGAGAATATTATACAGTTCTTTTCCATGTAGGAAATAAATACAGTTGATAAAAAGAACTGTATCTTTTGTTATCTGACAATTATGAAGGTATTGCTGAAAAAAAAATTGGAGAGCATTTGAAGAAGAGAAAAATTAGGTAATAATTTGACTACCAAGATAATTTATATAAAAATGTGGCATACATCAGTAATTTTAAATTGTGTCATTTATCTTTCCCTGATGAGAGCKTATTGGCCTGGCTCTGGTAGTACTAATGTATAGTCCTTCACATACCAGTTTTGTTAAGAAATAATTGAAGAGAAATGCAGTTAAATTTTTTTTTTCCATCTTAATTCAACTGCCTTATCACTTTATAACTTTGAAATTAAAACTTTTAAAGAGAAATAATACCACACATTGCTAGAATGAAGCTTTGCAAAATTTGATGATCTTGATTCCCATTTACCTCACTCCTGCTGTAGTTATTCTGGGCACTGAAAATTTTTATGGGATTAATCTGTAAATAAAGTTATACCTTCTTGTGTGAACATTAGTGGTGTCACCAAAATAATACAATATCAGTCAGGTCCAGAAGGCCTGTTTGCTTCTGTTGTTTTTTGCAAAGTTTGTGTGTGTATACATGTAACTGATACAACAAAAATTTTAAATACTGGACATTGTAAATGAGGAAAAAAAAAATCTGCTTTTTTCCTCCTATCCTTGCAACTCAAACTCTTGTCTTACCTCTTCTATTTTGTTTTGTTTTCTCATTTTCTTCTGTGATATGCTCTTCCTTTTTCTTTCTCTATAGCTTTTGTTCTGCTGTTACCCCTGATATTCCAGCTGCTTAAAGTTATTTCCAAAATTGGCAATATACTATTACCTCTCAAATCAAATTCATTTAGGACCAGAATGATCATTTCTGAGGCTGAATATTATCTGGCCTTATGGGGATTGAGGTATACAACACAGCTCTGCATGACTAAAGGTACTGTAATCTGGACCTTTCTGTTTGAACAAATATTTTAAAATATTTTCAGATTAATTACTTTCCCATTTTACTTTCTATTAGGGTGAGTAACTTAACAGATTAAATTGGGTAAAATACAAACATATCAACCTTTGTTTCGTAGAACTTGTTATCACAGTCCTTACCTTTGACTCATATGTCAGCATGCACTTTCTATAATTAAATATGTGAAAGTCCTTTGAAGTAACATGTACCAGGTAGGATATTCCTGCCACCTGTCCAGGTAATCCATGTGGAGAGATAATTGGGACTTCTGGAAACCAGAGAGGTCTCTGAAAGTGTTCCTGAAAGACTTGCTTAGCTTCTTGAAACTTTTCCAAAGTATATTGTGTTTTATTTGACTCATTCTAAAAAGCACCTTGGTGTTACATAAGCTTGGCAGTTKTAAGTCTTCTGTTAGATTGATATGTAGAGGCTACAATAGATGTGGCTAGATTGAGGTCCCCTGAGCTGCATGTGCCTCTATAACAGTTAAAGAATGGCATTGGTGCTGGCGTGCAGCTCACCTAGCTGAGTCCCATTCCTCGTGCAATCTCTGCAATGCTCTATCACCACCAGCTTCTGAACTCMTCCCATAGCCTCATTGCTCAAGCATAGGATAGGTGTCTTGTGCTCTTGATACAATGAGAGTTTTGATACAAAGTTTAGAGAGCTGAGGAGATTAGACATTTTGGGCAGATTGTGAAGTTCTTGGGTAGATAACATTTTTAAATGATCTCAACTACAGTAAATTCTTTTTGAAGCTATATGATCCTCAAATTACCAATACAAATGAGAATACAATGAATAGTGGTACCATATCTTTACAGGGAGCACCATATTTTTGTGGCAGGAAGGCATACCTTTTACTCTATTAAAATGAGTAAAAGTCTTCTCCTGGGCCTTGTTGTCTTTTGATGGTGTCATCTTCTGAGAAATACATCATCAAGAGAGCGCTTTGCCCCAGTAATGTATTACATTAATRCATCTGTTGCTTTAATGATATATTAGTGTAATACCTTATCAGAGTGATGCATACCAATGATCTATTACTCAGAAGGTGATGCTCTTCAGGGAATGAAAGAATTCATGGGCATATCAGTGTAATTATAGAGATATAAGCCAATATACATTACACTGCAAGCTGCTTTCTGAGAACCAAGAACACCGGTATTACGTTAGCCTCTTTGGTACTGTATTCAAGTGCCATAGTACCAGATTAGGACAGCGGTGGTTGTTACATCTCTTTTAAACTCTTTTAAACCTTTTAAATATACTAAGAGCAACTATCATTAACTTGAGGTCACTGTGAAGCAGACTGTATCCAGTTACATTTTTTTTACTATATAGCAATACAATACTTACTTACCCAAAACCATATGAAACCAAGTAACATTAACCTCCAGGCAGTCTGAAGAACATATCTCATTATAATAATCTGGGCTTCATCCTTTGCCTCACTTYAATTATTGTCCATTCTCAAACATTTCCTGTTACATGATAGTTGAACTTCAGCCTGTTATTAACTGTAGGTCTCTTTAATCTTCACCTTCATTTTCTTCATCATTACATTTTTTTGTTGCTTTAGCCACTGAAAAACAGATGAAGTTAGACTAGTTTACATTGCTTTACATAGTATGTTAATTAGATATTCCAAAATACCATCCAGAGATTGTTGCAAAAAACTTCTACTTTTTAATATTTATTTGTTTTTATAATTTTCACTATAGAGGAGAAAGATGATATGAAAACTCAAAACTCAAAAGATTTTTATTGTCATCCTTATCTTTCTCATTATTTGTTCCAAACTAGAGACATTTCTGTGACAGAGGATCACAGCCACATTTTGACTTTTGACATGTAAAATACAGATTCTCTTRTTTACTTTTCCTTTAAATACACCACACCAAAACGTGAAAAGCATTGTTTAGTAGAACACTAAACAATCCAACTTTTTTATTAGTTTACCAGAGGAAGGAAAGGGTCTGTAAGTATCTGCGGAGGTTTTGCGAAATAATCCAGCACAAAAAAATTTGTATCTTATTTACAGACACAAATAACAGAAAAGGAAAAGCAAACTATTTATTTACTGGAAAAAAATTCTTCTTTACTCTCTCTTCACTAGGTTCACTGCTAGTGACAGACATTATTTTAATTTGTGCAGAGGGTTTTTTAAATGACTTCAAGGAATGTAGTCAATTACAGAGGATGGCTAGTAAAGAAATTCAGGAAGTACATCCAAAGTGGCAAGAAGGTCCTTCAGCAAGATACAGTGACAGATTTATTCTCACCAAGAAATCTGCAAGTTACCGATCTGCCTTTTTTTTTTTTTTTTTTTAAGTCAATTTCTTTATCCAGCTCTAGAAACCCTAATCCTAAATGGTCAAGGTCAGTCTAGAAATCAATATCCTACCTGGCAGTATAATTGCTTAAGTCACAGTATCTAGAATATTTGCAGCATTTCCTGATCTTTTTGTCTGAGAAAAGAGGTTGTTTCACTGAATATTCACTAATTTTCACCAGTACTGAAAATCTACAGGATCTAGCTGCTGAAGCTTCTGTAGTATAGGACTATAGAAGTGTGATCTACCACAGTAGCTGTTCCAAAGCTTTATGTGTTTGTTAACACATTTAATTCTCATAAATTGTAGATAAGCAAATAGTCCTTTGTTTAAACTGCCTTAGGTCCTGGGAAATGGGAAGGGATAGATTTGGTACTGGAATAGTGACTAATAGGTGAGCTTTTGATAGTGTTGCTCTTCATGTTTACATACYTACAGAGCTTATGCCATAACATGTTGCATTAACTTATCATATCTAGTRTATATAGGGTCACAACAGCCCAGCAAGGTGGGGGATATATGAATGGGACTTGCAAGAGTAAAGTGGTATGTTCAAAACTTAACAGCTTACAAGGAATTGCAGACAGAAAGTGTGGTCTTACCAGTATGGCTTTAATGGCCATCCAGGCTTAGGCAATTCTTGTCCCTTTGATTTATGCTTTGGCTGAAATAGTTTGCTGAGTCTATAGGACTCCATCTGAATGGTGAGTGGCTTTTTTTTTCCCCTGAGTGAATGTTAGCAACATCTGTTGTCCAGTCTTGTTCAATGTGAGTGTTTTTGCTAGCATGTTGCAGAAAGAAGAATGAGTAACAAGATGAGTGGCAATTGCTTGTATCTGCTCAAACTGTACTGTCACTTAATATCCTGCACTGCCATGTTACTAGGCTTTGTGATAGCTTATGCCACAGTATTCCTTAGTGTTAAACGAGTAGTGGAATGATGGTTGATTTCTAAGGGAGCTGAAGTATGCCTTTAAGCTAGGTTTAGCCACCTACAGATTTGATGATTTAGGCTAAACTACTCTTTCAGTTTCTTCTGTAGTCCATGGAGATACCAAAGTTTCTTCAGGGCAGTTGATCCTGCCTTCTGTAGGATAGGGAGAGCTGCAAACTGGTAGCGCTTAATACTGTATTGCAAACTATCTCTTTTATCACAGTGAACACTAGTGAATACAAATTTGTATTTGCTATCTATTCTTTAGGACTGATATCTTCTTGTAATTTCAAAAAGCTTTGATACAAAGCCTGATGGTATTGCATGTCTGAAATTCTGTCAGACAAAACTAGGTTAGCTGGAATTGATTTAGGGAGTACAGGTGGCACACAACCTCTGCTAGAACCTATGTTCCTGTGATATAAGCTGCTACCTACACAGCGGAGTTAACAGCAAAAGCTTAGTATATCAACCTATATTTTGTATTCCTCTACTTGTATTCAAAAAAGCCTCTAGTACATAACAGCATTGCAGACCTGAACTGAAAAGTCATAAGGCAGACAGGGAAATCAGCAGAAGTAAGAGAAGGAAGTGGTAAGGCAGTAGAAATGGGGCAGCAACTGCTTAATCTGGATGAGGAGCACTAGCTGAGTTTGCCTGATACTGTGTCCTGATACCTGGACTGCAAACTACAATGGCTAAGGTGAAGGTATATGGTTCATTCTGCTGACTCATTTGTTTTCTAGCAAAAGGATGGAAAGAACAGTTGGGGACAGTAAAATGTCTTTATTTTTTGAATAGTTAGGTTTGATGTAGGAGACCTGGAATAATTAGCCTCTACAAGCAAAACTCTGAGTGTGAGCTGTTTGGTGAGGACTTTGTCACTGGTTGAATAGGGACCAGAATATCACCATAATTACTAATTATGGCAAGTATGCAGCAGTTGTGCTGCTGTTTAGCGGAATTGTTTGCTTTTCTGTCAGTGATAGAAGTAGGTTCCTTCCCTCCCCCAACTTTCCAGGTGTGAAGAGAAAAGCTCATATATCCTTTGCTTAGAAAGTAGGATTTGGCTGATGAGGATAGATGTGTGGGAGAGGTAATCAAGCAACTGAATGGTGAGCCCTGCATTGCTTTTTTCTTCATGTCCTCAGTCACTGTTTGCTGACCTAAGTACATTAAATAACTGCATAAAATATTTGTGGATTTCCTCTCAAATAGAAAGGCCTGTTAAGGAAAAGAGGGACTTGTAGAATGCTGGTGCTGTATCAGTGGTAATGCAGACATTCTCAACTCTTCTGCTAGCTTCTGCTTCAAAGCTAGCTGAATTCCAGAGATCTGTGGTAGTCAGTAAAAGATATAAGAGCCTAGAAAATGAGTTCATAGGATTGGTGGCTCTATCAGATATATTACAAACAATAAAGTTTGAGGCCATGCCTATTAAAAATCTGAAAAACTGTTTTTCAGTTTAAAGAGGAAAAACAAAACAAAACAAAAAACCAACACTGTCTAGACAAAGCACGAGGAACRGTGTTGATTTATCAGGAATTGGTTTTCTGTGACAGTGTTGATTTAGCCGACAAGCTGAAAACCCCAAACCAGAATCAAGTTTTATAGGCACTGGTCAAATGCCCACTTCCTAACACAGAACAGGAACATACCTAATAGCACTTTGAACATCAGGTTTTGATTCACCCTTTTTGCTAAGCTCAGGTTTTACACACACATAAACAAAAACAAAAAAAAAAAAAATATTTCTACCAGCTGTACCTGTAAATCTTGGTCACTGGATAAACACCTTGGTTGCCACCTGGCTTTATATCAAAATGACATCTGGTGCACACATCTGGTTTCCTTCAGAAGGAAACTTGGATGCGTGGGGAGAAAGTGTGCTGTGAGGTTTAGCCTGGTGCCTGGAAGAACAGGCTAGCCCTGCAGTGAAGCTATAGCTTGAGAGAAACTGATAGGAAGGTAGCAGAAAACAGCAAAATCTTGTTATTTGATCTCGTCAGCATATTGAGCTCTGGAATCGTTACTGAATGTTTCCTTCAAATACCTGGGAAATGCTATCGCTATTTTTCTTCTATGGAAAAAATTTCAATGAATCATTGAATCAATTAAAGGTAAAACTAAAAACAAACAAACAAAAAACACTATCATAAATTGGTGCACATTTCTGTTTACCCAAACCATACTTGGGGATGGCTGTTCAACAGTTGTTCAAAAAACAACTACATACCCATAGGATTGGACTCCTCAAAAAATTCAGTGGTTGCTACTGTTTTATTCTAAATGAAGGGAGGGAAGAATTGATTGAGGAAAAAATTGATAATGCTTTCCTTGCATGTAGCAGCTGGCCGCTGGTAAAAGAATGGCAGCATATGGACAATCTAGGTTCACATTCTTTCTTGACAGAACTGGTTCTGACCCAAAACTCCGCCTGGTTTATAAAGTGTGGCCATGATGCCTGATAATTGGCTGTGTAGGGTGGGAGCACTTGTTGAGAAACACGTAAAGTCATGAACTGTCTAGGGCCTTCAGGAACCCACAGTTCTGTATTCTCCTCTAGAGGTGAGATTGCAAAAAGACCCTTAAAAGTTGATCTTTATTTGTGCATTTTGTATGAATTTGTGCAGTTTGATTTTTTGTTTGTTTGTTCATTTGTTTTCCTCTCCTCTCAAACATGTCTGCATCAGCAACTATTACTATGACCCACAATGTTAAAATCAAATGAGCAAGTAGAAGGTGCAAACCTGGGGAAATCTCTCTTCATTTTCAGTGAAAAAGCAGCAATTTTCTGGATGTTCAGTAAATAGTCACCAGAAAGATAATGAAAATCTTTGAACTAAGAAAGGTTAGTAGTGACAACTGGGMAATTGTTAGCACTTGAGTCCGGGGTGAGCTGCACCTTCTTCAGAGTGACTCCTTTATTTTTAGTGCGGTGTCCTCCAATTCAGAACTTTAAAAGCCGCTGGCTGAGGATTGTACCGACTGTTGTGAGCTGTTGAGTTACAGTGGAATAATGAGGGAGCTGCCGGCGTGCGCGTCTCATCTTTGGCAGGATTGAAGTGAAACAAAGGTAGTTTAGTCCAGCATGTTGTACTTGCCATTGTAACGGGCGAAGAGGGTGCGCAGGAGTAGTTAGGGAAGCTAARTTGATGCGCGATTTATTAACCTGATCATCTGGGATTATATAATAGCTAATATATTGGTATGTAATATCTAATTTTTGTGTCTATCTCTTTCTATACGGCTGCTGAGGACAGTATGCATTTTAGAAGCAGTGACCTTCTGAGCTTCCCTGATGTGTAGTAATATTACAGGAATGCTTTGTGAGGAAGAGTCCTGGGATGGAAATTACAGTACCAGAGCTTTTTTCTTTGGCAATCAAACAGTTAACAATATTAGCACTATGTATTTGACTGGCTTGAGAATAACAGGTAAAATCTATATCTCTAGTAGAGCCTGATTTGTATCTTGTATATCTCAGTTAATGCTGAGGAATCCCGCAGCTATACTCAGGTTTGACCCAAGTTTGAGTTACTGCTTGAGTACAGTGGCAGATCCACTGTGGGCTGGGTGAAACTAGTGAGGTGACAGATAGGAAGGATTAGACAATAAGGCTTGTAAAGAATCCAGTAAAATGTATGGGAAGACTTTAGAAGTTGTGCATGGAGCATACTATGCTTACTGTGTAGCTGTGGTTATTTTACTAACATGAGTGGGAATGTTTTAATTAAGTAGTAGGAAAAAGTTGGCTGCTAATGTAGTGGCATCTTTGAGAACGCAGTGAGACACAAACTGAGCCTTACAGAGAGGACTATTTGGCAGTTTGAGCTATTTTTAAAATGGTGTTGATAAATTCTTCTAAGTAACATTTTTACCCAAACTTTTGTGCTAATTTACTCCCAATCTGATATTAGTAGGATGTAGCTAAAGACCTGTCTGAAAATTTGTAAATGTCTGGTTTCTAGTAGAGACTTGGCACATGAAATTTAAAGGGGCAGAAACAGTAATAGAACAGGCTGTTATATGTGTTTCCAGGAGACTTCTTGTTATGGTTTTTTATTTGTTTTTTTAATGTCACTTTTTTAATGTAAAGGAAATTAAACGTTTCCTCAGCATGAAAACCATGTTGAGAACCGGTGTGTAGGAATGGGTAATAAAAACAATAAAGCTAAAGTTAAGGCCGAAACCTCCCTAATACCCTTTAATATCTCAACACAATGGGGCATATCCTTAAGTCACTTCCAAAAATGCACCCTATTGTGCATGCTAATGAGATAATTTATTGCCCGTTTCATTGTGACTCGGGCTGCCCGGTTCAAACTCCGCTTTGGCCTGGCAGATCTGCAGCGATGAGTTTGGCCGTCCGCTTCAAGGCGGCTCTTGCCGTGGCCTGCAGCGCCTGGAGGCGGCCTCGCGCCGCAGCCGGGAGAGGCGCGCGCTGGGGCGCGCAGCCCCTGCCCGCCCGGCCCGGGGCAGCTCAGAGCGCCCCGGCGTGGCCCGGCGGCCGCCCCGGCCCGCCGAGCATGCCCAGAGCGCGTCGCGCCGTGATGGGGGGGGGCCGCAGCTGCCCCGCTCTTAAAGGGAAACGCGCAGCGCCCCCGCGCCGGCCCCTCCAGAGGTTCCCCTTGCGTGCTCCACTCGCGGCCAAGAGACCCCGGGAGGCCGCTCCAAGGCTTCCACGTGAGCGTGTTGGAAGCGTGCCCACCGGATGCCAGTGTCCTTCGGCTGAAATGCCTTGAAAAGGTCTGGTGATTTTCAAAAGGTGGCAGTGTCTTAGCTTGATTAAATGTTGAGTTTATCTATGCTCAGTAAGATGGAATGAAAATTCTCACTTTTTTTTTTTCATCCCTATACCCATAAATAAGTTACTAACTTATCTTAAGTGTTCTTAGCCTTATCACCGGAAACAAAGTATTGGGCCGTAAGTAATCCATCTGTGTTTGTGACTGTTACCCTGAGCGTATTGACACAACCTTTTTCCTCATCTGACTTTCTCTCCTTTGCAAGAAGAACTTTAAAGCAGGAGTTAGAGGATGCCCCTATCTGAAAGGGCAGGCAAGCAAGGCCTGAGAAAGTTCTTGGTCTCTGATGTGGGTTAAGAAGCACCTTCGCTCAAGGCTTTTGCTAGCACACTTGCCATGTTTGGGGTCTGAAGCGTACTGTCCTTTAGGACATAGCTCTACCACCTAAAGCCCTTGAAGATCCCATGCTCTTCTGCTGTTCTCCCATGCCAAGTGGCGACATCACATATTACCATTTTGTCAATAAGGCTTTGCTGTGCTTGTAAAAACAGAAATCTCAGTTGTCCAAGCAGCATCTAGAAGGATAGGGCACCTGAGAGTATAGGAAGCACCACTGGGGACAAGCAGTTTTTAATGGGGGCCTAGAGATTAGCAATTGCTGGGAGAAGATCAGTTTAAAGAGGGACAAGAAAGGAGAATTCATTTTGAAAGCTAATAAACAGAGAAGTCTTCATATTACCGGATACTGTTGAAGGCAGTTTGAAGATGGGAAGGATTTTGGTAGGGATGATTAGTTTTAGCAGCAAATGAAACTAGTGGTTTTAAATGAGATAGGATGGTCAATAAGAGGAAGATTATGAAGTTTAAGTGTTTATAGGTTAGGAAAAGGTTCTGGAGCAAGGTGAAGGCTCATGAAGATAAAACTGGTGTCATTTTCAGCATGAGAGAAACAGGTCTTGTGGAGATTTCTAAGACTGTCMACAATGAAGGGATTCTTTATACTCTGAAGAGCATAAGAGCTCTCTACGTTGTTAACACTCAACAATCTAAAAACAAGGCAGTGGGAAACAGGTTTTAATTACATATAGCTCTGTGGAAAGATATTAGAAAGATATAAGTAGACTAAAAGCTGTGGAAGGATGAGGATAGTAGGGGCCCAAACTTGACCTGGTTTCCTTGACTGGCTTACCCAAAGGGACAGGATAGTAAATATGTCTGATGTGGTATGACAGCTGTGGGAACTGAAGTGGGGCCTTCTTCCTAGTAATTCCTAGCTATGAAAACAATTCTGGTTTTTGACTTTGTCTACCATGTGAGTAAAAGCACTGCAATACTGGAGCTGCCTCCCTTTTGACCAGCTTGGTGCTATTCTTGTAGGGTGTATGAAGAAGTCAGCCAAAGTGTTTTTTCTACTGATGGCAGGTGTTTGTTCTGTGGAGCAGAGGCCATCTAACTCGTAGGTGAGACCAAGAAGACTTACTTGTTTTCTTATTAGTTGTCATTCAGTGTGTTGGAATGAATGAAAACTTGCAAATATAATAGCCATCACCAAGAAAACCCAGCAAGATCTTATCTTAATTCTGATGGGTCTTGCTCAAACCTGCTGCCTTMTTGGACTCTTTCCCTAGTGGTCATTTGCTTTGACTTTTATCTTCTGATTGATGATCTTCACGAGACTAAGTGGAAGGTGCTTACTTTTTCTGGTGAGACAGGAAATAGTTCTTGTTCTTTTGCTAACTTCCCTTGCGTTGATTTTACACGGTRACATCCTAATGCATGTAATATGGTAGAGAGAGAGGTACTTTTTTCCCTTATGAATGCCTCTGCTTCTCTGTTCTGTACTTTCATATCACTAGGTTTCAAACAGACAAAAATGAGTGTTTTCTACCAGGTTTACAAAACAACAAGCAGATATTCCATCAAGGGTTTTCTAGTGTATTTTGCCATTTCCAGACCCTCAGTTCTGCATTTGTATAGTTGCTTTTTGAGGAGAGGAGGAAGTAGAGAGCTGAAAGCTCTACCACACAGTTCTGTCACCTTGTTTGTGCAGATTGTGCCGGTGGGGAGAAAAGGGGTGTCTGCGTGCATGTTGCATGGGTCCATTACTCCCTCTGCAGGCAAGAGCATGCTATTCTTTGGTGACAGCCACCATGATCTGTAGGGAGTGTGAACATGTTGGGTCTTGAATAACACTGCTGGAATCACTGGGTGTTTCTCACTCTGTACAGCAGTATCTGTCCAAAAAATCCAAAGAATAAGAAAGGAAATTGTGCATAAATTTTAGTTCTAGGTAAAGGTGGGAACTTTTAGCCAACATAAATGAGGGGGTTGAAARCCGTATGCTTATTGGTAAAAGGAGAGAGTTGCACGGAGAGAAAAATAGATGTAGATTAGCAAAACAAGTAATTAAATCTTGTGACTGTCACTCTTGCGCGTGGAGACTCCGTGTGTTGGTTATAATACTTTGCTGGGAGCAGCTGCCTTAAAATTTTACTTTTGACTCTGTTATTTCACTGTCATGTGCTAATGTTGGAAGCAGACTGGCTATTCCAGTGGAGGTAATCTTCCACAGAAGATGGAGGTAATCATACTTTGTAAAAGACAATGATATTTCTCTGTTAGTGAGTAGCCCAAGAAAAAGACAGCAAAATTTCACTGCGTGTCCTAGAGGATTTAAAAATACAGTCACTATTCTTTCTGCTCTGTGGTTATGTTATAACTTCGTTTAGCTTGTAATATCCTCAGGATATGAACCTTGTTGAGGGGAGAGCTCTTTTCTATTAGAAGTTAAGTTTTGGAATGACTAGTGAATGTTTTCTGTAAGACAATAGCTCTTGAGCTAGTGGAAATTTTAGAAAATATCTATTTGGTTTTCAAAGCAATATGGATATTATAAAGGTATTCTTGGTAAAGATTCCTAGTTGCTAAAAATCTGAGTGGAATATTTGTGTTTTGTAAGCTATTCCCATAAACTTAGATACGGATATTATGATTAGGAAATAGGAAATGCTAGCGTAACACTATTTTCAGCTTTCTATTCTCAGTTTCACGTGCTGTTTTACTCAGTATCACACATGTATGTGGTCCATTACTTAGTCATGGCTGTCTTGCTGTAAAAAACTGCTTGCTTCTAAAACTACTAAGCTGCTTCTTTCTTACAAGACTTTCAAATTCTCCTTTGAAGAGGTAATGGGTTCTTAGGACCCTTCCAAGGCTGAAAACAATTTCAGAGATAGGATCTCTTTACTTGACTGTAGAGCTTTGTGCAACTCGTTCTGTTAACCGAGCTTGCAAAATCTTTAAAACTCTACCCCTGACAATGTTTTCATCAACCTCCGAGGAAAAGGCATTTCCACAGAATACTTATATAACTACACTTATCCCTTAGCAGGGAAAATAAATGGTTGGAATATTTAATTTTTAATTTAATAAATATTTAATTCTTTGGTAGAATAGTAAACCTAGATGGAGTTGGTAGTGTCCCTTTTACAGGACAAGAGAGAGAATGTTTTAGTTAATTTCCTCAAACGTTCCACTACAGCTGGAAGTGAAAATTTTGAGATGGCGTTACATAAATTATGACATAGGTGCAGAAAGAAAGAGGAAAAAAGATTTCARATCAAGGGAAATACCAGGATTGTTGGCCTTTTGATTTGTTTAACTCATAAAACTAGTAATTCAGTTTTTGTGTGTGATCAGTTAGACTCGAGAAATTCAATACACAAGTGTTTTTTACCTGCTGCTTGCAATGCTTTAACTGTCCCTAGCTAGTGGATACCCAAGTGATGTTTTCTCTCTAGTTTCTCCCATACAGTCTTGCACTCCCTGCTGCTGCCTCTTGCTGGTGTTTTCCCCTTATCCAGAGGCCAACCTCAGCCCCTGTATCATTGCTTGGTGCATATCCTGCCAGCTGCATACCGCTACTTTCTTGTGTGGAATTGTAAGCTGCCTCCCTCCAGTCATTATTCTTTCCTTCTTCCCACTCACCAAGTTTTGTGGTACTGTGTGCATTTTGTTTCTGTTGCTTTGCTTTTTATGAACAAATAATTTGCATCTTACTGTAAACTACAGTCTCTAAAACACTGTGGATTTAGTATTTCTGAAAAAAAAAGCAACTAGAGGCAGTATCTCTATTGCACTGTATGAGCAGGTTTTGGAGAGACTAGACAATTCCTGGCATCTCAAGAGACAAATAACCTTTTCCTATGTGCTTTTCGGTATGATGGGGAAGTGCCAAGGCAAGAAGATACTCCCTACAGGAGAGGACGGGCCACATGACTTCATGCTCAGTAGGCAGTGGTGACAGCAGACTGACTTGCAGCTCAAACCCTTCTGCCTGCCAGTAGGTGAGGACAGATTACTGAAGACATTCAGCATGGTGATGCATAGCTGAATGCCATGTGAAATTCGTCATGTCAGGCAGGTGAAGCGTGTTAGAAGTTTGATCCCCAYGTACTCGTCCTTACCTTCATGTGTTTCCTTTCCCTGCATGTGTAAGATCACAGCACCATCATGTCTTTCATGTCTGCTAGTTGCCCTTCTGTTTTTTTCTCACTCCTTTTTTCAGCTGTTAAAGTATTGTAAAGAAGCATCATCGGTATTAGTGCCAATAAAGTCCACTTCTGTGCCTTCTTTCCTCCTGCTCTAAATCTGGTGAGAGATGAGTCTGGTAAATGCACTTGTCCTACTTGGTACATGAGTTCTTTACGCTTTTGCCACATCTCAAGGTCCAGAGCAGTCTCAATAGTACTCTAGTGCTTTAGCACTAAACTAGCCAGTGAATTGAGGGACCAGAACTGATTTCTCTGGGGAATTTGCCACCTGGCTGGTACAGCAARGACTGTGCCTCTCAAAGTACATGTAACGAGCTGCTTAAGAACTTAGACACACTTTCATTTAACAACAGCCAAGGCTTAAAATGCTCTTGCTTTGCTCCTAAGTTAAGCTGAAAGACTTCACACTGGGAGAGAGGAGGAGGGCAAATATGTTCTGCTTTGCCACTTTGGGAGTGGATGCARTGAGCTCCACTAGACGAGTGTCGTGTTATAAACCATGGCATGTGTTTGCTAATGAGCATGTGGCTAAACCTTCATTTAACTGGCAGCTAACAAAATGTTAAAGAGAAGCAAAGTGACAGAGGAAGCTTGCTATTTCTCACTGAGGCTTAACTTAAATCATTGTTATGATGGGACAGGGCTACTGATTTGGAGGGATTGTAAAGAGGAAAGTAGTACAAAAAGAGCAGGATTCAGCCTAGTATTTATTCATTTTGTCCACACTTGTAACTGTAATAGCTCTGAGTCGACTAAGTAACTAAGTCTTCTCATCAAGTCAGAAATTTCTTAGCATTCAAGTAGTAAAATATGATTTTCATTTTTGTATAKTTAATCTGTACTGCAGTATATTTCTGCTTTTCAAATTTTCAGGAGAAATTCTACATTTCAAATATCTAAGATCTAAGTGTGTTTGATAATTATAACCTCGAGTAAGGTTTTATGCAAAGTGTTCTTACAAGAAAAGAGACATGAAGTGATAATATAGTGAATTATGGAAATGAAAAGCTAACTGCACTTATAGTAAGATAAGAATCACAAAACTTTCTCTGTAAATCTAAAGAAACAGTAGTGGTTGAGTGGCAAACAGTAGTGGTTGAGTGGCAATAAAATCATGCAGTCACTAACGTGGTCCTTCCCTGTACCTATAGTCAATGTGTTTCTGGCCTGCAAAGTGTAGGATTTTTTTATCAGTGTGGAGGTAAAGTTCGCAGCTTCCAGTATTATGAGTGGGGGTMATTTCTTTTGGTGAAACTGGAAGTTGTACTGACTTTCCTAAGTAGTGTGATGGACAATATAAATGCTATAGATGCTCTGAAGAGTATTAACATGCTAAAATTGCATTGCAGTCCAAAGCAGCTTGTGTTGAAATCACTATAAAGTGATTTAGGCTAGTTTTCCAGGATTTGGGCAAGATACTGATAGACCTATTCATAGTTTAAATGAGAGATACATATTATATTGTACACTTTCTTCTTGATGCCTCTCCACACTGAGGCAGCATGCCTGTACTAGAATTTGTGAGGCTCTTGATATTGAGGGAGACTCTAGGTTTGAGGTGCTGTCCATTTTTAAGCATGGTATGGACAGCTAAAGAGTGAGAAAAGCTGCCAGTGATTTGAAGAGTTTCACCTTTGTCTTGGTTTTTATGATAGTTTGTTGACTGTGGTCCTTCCATGTTGTTGCTTTTCATCTAGGGGGTSGTTGTGGTGGAAATGTTGTTTAAAAACTCTGGGGAAGGAGACCTTAAGTACCTTTTTCAAAAGGATAGACTATGACTGAAAGGCCTACAATCTCCTRGTTATGCAGCTATACAGCCCACTTTATAACTCTTTATCATCTGTCTCAAGATGATCATCATCAGATGGAAATGACTTGGGTTTTGGCCTCTTGAAAGGCTATTTGATGGCTCTTAGCTTTATTATTATGAATCTTTCTGCTTACCTTTATTTTACAAAGCATTTGCAAATATGGGTGGGATTCATGAACTGTTACCTTATGGATTTGTTCTTCTCCTTGTCTCTTAAATGTCTTAGAGTCTTACTTCCTAATCAAATGTTAATTGTTTGCAAGACTGATTCTTAGTTACTGCCAAGAGTAGAATCATAGAATACTTAAGGTTGGAAGGGACCTTTAGAGGTCATCTAGTCCAACCCCCCTGCACACGCAGGGTCTCCTAGAGCATGTGGCACAGGGTGATGTCCAGGCTGGTTTTGAAGATCTCCAGAGAAGGAGACTCCACCACCTCTCTGGGCAGCCTGTTCCAGKGCTCTGTCAACCTCACTGTTAAGAGGTTCTTCTTCAAGCTCCTGTGGAACTTTTGGAGCTTCAATTTTTGGCTGTTTCCTCTAGTTCTGTTGCTGGCTATCACTAAGAAGAGGCCAGCCCCATCCTCCTCACTCCCTCTCTTGAGATCCTTGTACACACTGATGAGGTCCCCTCTCAGCCTTCTCTTCTCCAGGCTGAAGAGGCCCAGCTCTCTCTGCCTTTGCTCGTAGGGCAGGTGTTCCAGGCCCTTAATCATCTTTGTAGCCCTGCGCTGCACTCTCTCGAGTAGCTCCACATCCCTCTTGCACTGKGGAGCCCAGAACTGCACACAGTAARTATGCACACAGTAGAAATTGTCATCAACTGAAATACGAAGAGCAGGACTTTAGACTATTGAGGGTGTCAGTCCAAGAACTGGGGCCAGATGATATAATGTCAATGATAAACATTGCATGTTTGGTGGCAGATATTAAAGGTAATCTATAGGCAAATGATGCTGTCTTCTATATTCAACGGGAAATTAAAGATGGGAGTACCATGGAAGAGAGCCTGTGAAGCCTGAGTATCTCCCTGTTACATTCTTAAGAGCACACAACTGACCTCATGGTTATACAAAACCATCAGGTTTTGTTTGGGCTGTGCTTTAAGCAGAGGTGGCCTACTACTGTGGTTAGGTTAGAGACCTGAGAACTGCTTAATATGCCCCTGTTTTTCCACTCGCTATACTTTATTTATTTATTTATTTATTTAAACTTGGCAACAGAACTCTTAAGGTTTCAAAAACAAAATGAGGACATCGGTTACTTTTTAGGTGTCTGGTTAGCAGCTTTTTCAAGGATTTGTCATATTATATGAAGCCAGTTTGGTTGCTAGATGGACTGTAAGGATTTTAAGAACATTACATCGGTTATTACTGTGTGTAACCTTATTTACTCCATTTGTTTCATTTTTCTTATGTAAGTGAAGAAAATATTTACTTTGCTCAACGGGGGTTTCTGAGGCTGAACTTAATTCATATGTGTAACTAGGTTTGGTGTTTGGAAGGTGCCATACAGTCATTACTTATTAATAGAAGGACTTGCAGAAGTAATGCATTATTTATATTATCTGTGGAAGACTTGCAACTATTTTTTGTTTGGACTAGAAATGTTCAAAAGTATGGTCAGCTGACCTCATTTACTTCCCGTATACCACCATACATTGAAAGTAAAAGATTTTTTAAATGGCAATGTATCATCAGTTTTCTTCCTTAAACCAAAGTACAAAATGAGAAATTAGTACTGACTGATGGGCCTTTGTTTTTCTGTGTAATGGTTGGATAGGACATCTTGAATAGGACCATATTTGGAGTAATACAATTAATTAGGATAGGTATGAGACACCAAGTTATTCCCATATGGAATACTTCCTTGGGCAGAGTTATATGCTCAAGGTTAGGGTTTTTCAAGTTTCTCCCTGATAATTCATTCAACCATTGGGATTTCTTCTACTGTGGAAGAGACTTACAGTTTGGCCCTACTCAACTCTTGGACAAACTCTTGGGTAGTCTGTTGCAATCAAGGTCATTCTCCAAGAGGTTTGATGCTGCTCTATTACTTGTCAGTTCCCATGGCCCTTTCAAGGGGTTGTGTTCCTGCAGTGTCTTTGCAGCTACCTCAGCTCCCCTAAAGGGGGTTTCAGATGGTGAAGGGGAAAAAAAATCAGCATATTGTAAATTAATGCTGACAATGTCAGCATTAATTTATGCCAGAAATCCATGTAGGATAGGGGGGGTGGAAAGAGTGATGATGCAGAAGGCAGTATTTCCTACCTCCTCTTCTCTGCAGAGCACCTGAAGAAGAGCTGCTACAGCAGCTGTGGATAATAGCACAGAACCAGTAYGTTTTCCTCTCTCTGGATCTGCTACTTCGTGGCCTCCTGTGAAAAATGGAGCATTTGAGCAAACAGTCATTGCTTGCAAAGCTGGGTTAGTTGAATGTAGTTGCCATTAAGGTGTATTTAATTACAGGTTTAGTAATGCAGCCTCTATTAAAGTTAACAGAGTTATGTTGCCGAGGGTCTCGGGTGTGTCAAATGAGGGTTTGTGAGCAGTTGTAAATAATAGTTCTGAAATTTTTAGATGACWTTACTAATACTCTACAAATCTGCAAGAAAATGGCAGAATCATGAGAGTAAAATGCAGATCCAGCACCTAGATGTGCAGAGGGAATTCTTATGCTGGTTGCAGAATAGATTTGATCATGAGCAGGTGTAAGGAATTTGTTTGGATTCATCTCCACCTCCAAAAAATCTCCAGTCCTGTTTTTCTGGTTTTTATTTCTGTATTTTTTAAGGCACTGTGTTACGAAAATGAAGTATGTTACCTGTATTGTGAGATAAACTAGCTGAAGGTGGATAGGGTGTATTTTGTCTGTATTGAAAAGAAGATGCTCCTTCTGTGTATATGTGTGTTTTAACTTCAGAATCATATGTGCATGTTAGTGAACCTGAGACTCTCCTAGTAATATGTTTTTTGATCTTTACTTCTGCCCCAAGTGAGAAGGCAATTGCAACTGTAAAATGAATATGATGTTACTTGAAACATTTCTAATGTGAGGTGATTAAGACTACATGTTAAGGTTTTTAAAGATCTAGGCTGCAATTTTTTTTTCTAGCCAGCTGTTTATTTTTTTAAGAGGCTATTTGAAGTTAGCAGGATAAAATATCATGTGATAAAATGATGAGTCAGATTGTCAAAACCAAAAAAAAAGCCATCCCTAACAGGGATACATGCTAGAATAATGCTTTTTTATTATTATTTTGCAACATCTGATGCGTGATTTTGATTATGTATTCTGCTAAGTTCAAAGTTTCCTCACACAAAGAGAGAACTGTATGAAACAACCGTGCTTCAAACCATTTTACTTCAATTGTGGTAGCAGGTTTTGGAGTTTAAATCATTAACAACCTCTGTGTGAACTTTTATCCAAATGACTGCAAGTCACAAAGCGAACACTTCTCTTTCACGAAGTGCCTTTTGTGCTTTAGTGAGACCCAATACCTTTTCCATTTTTTYCCCCCACCTTCATGTCTGTCTTTGAAGAAAGATGTGTGATTTGTGAAGTAATGAAAGTATGTATCAGTTAATGAAAACTGCTGTACTGAGTTCATAATGCACGCTGAAATTGCTTCAGGATAAAGCTTCATATACCTGCMTTACAGCGGGCAGAAAAGTAAATTTCAGAAGTCCGGATTGCTGTGTGCACTGTAGGAGTATCATGTAGCAGTTAAATCAACCATTAGGGGTGACCTAATCTTTTTATTTTTTTCCTTCCCTCCCCCCCGCCCCGCAAGGAGTTGTGATTTTCAYACTGCCTGCATTTTTTCCACTTTTTAGAAACTGCACTAGGAATGTTCAGAAGCTGATCCTGAAACAGTGTATCTACATAGTAACTTACCCAGCTTCCTTCCCTGCTTATTTTATATACTCAATTTGGCATGGAGAGAGTTGTAAGTAATTGCCCTCCCCCAGACTGAAGTCCAGTTAAAATTAGCCTTTTCACATTGGATCTTCAGAAGCCCAAGAAACACTAAAGAATTCTCTTTGCAATACTTTTTTTTTTAGTAGACGAAGACAAAAGTGCTAATTAAAAAAGGAAAAAGCCATTATTTTTATTTTCTTTATTACCAGGAACGTGAGGGAATTACAGTGCGACTGGTCGAGACACAAAAATCCTACTTTCCTCCCCCCTYCTTTTTCTYTTCCTTTTCTGAGCGCGCACGGGGAGCGGGCGAGGGTCGGGGGCAGCGCATCCTCCGCGCCCCCGCGGAGCGGAGCGGAGCGCCGCGCAGCGCCGCGGGCAGCGGGGGCACCTTCCCCTCTGCTCCGGCCGGCTGCGCGCGTGTGTGCGGCGTGTGCCCGCCCGCCGGTGTGCGCGCGTGTCCCCGTGTGCCTCGCTGCCGCCCGCCCGCC
>PTEX01000230.1:278157-295865 GCA_003342815.1 Eudromia elegans | reverse complement strand
GGCGGCGGCGGGAGCGCCGCTCCTCCCGGCCGCAGTGAAAGGAAGGGTCAGGCGAGGCGGGCGAGACTCGCGCCTCGGCGGCGCTGCCCCAGACGAGAGCAGCAGAGCACAGGGCTAAAGTGCATCCCGATCCTCGCCGCCTGCGGGCACCCCGCGCACGCACACACACACGCACGCACACACACACGCACACGCGTCCCCTGACATGGCTCGCCCTGCCCTCCTCCTCCGCGCTCCCTCTCCCCCCGTTCCTGTTTTCTCCCCTCTTTGCGAGACAGTTAACTTTTCTCGTTCTCTCTCTTTCTCTCCTCCTCCCTCCCCCCACCCCCTTTAAGCGCTCCGCAGCTCCTGAGAGGCAGGAGGGAGGGAAAGGGACCTAAAAATACCCTGCCCCTGCTTGGCCCCGGGTCGCTTTGAGGAGAGCGGCGTGGCCGGAGGGGTCACGAGCGCGTCTCGGGCACATCTGCCCCGCGCGCGCCCGCGGCTCCGCGCGCTGGGGCGGGGGTGGCGGAGCCGCCGCTGCCGGAGCTGCGGGCTCGGTCACGGCGAGTTCAGCAGGGCGGCCCCGGCGCGGGGGGCGCTGCTGCAGCCGCGCGGCGGGAGATGCGGGCGAAGGCGCCGCTCTCGGCGGCCCCGGGGGCGCTGCCACCCGAGCCGGGGCCGCGGTGTCGGCGGGCGGGGACAGGGGGCTGGCAGCCCCGCAAGTGTTCCTCGCTGCTCCTCCTTTCCGCCGGAGCCGGCGCAGAGCCGGGCTGGAGCTGTGCCCTCCCCCACCTCCGTGGCCCCCGCGCGGCCCTTTCGCTGCGCGCCCGCTAGAGGGGCCGCGCCGGCGCTGCGGCGGCGCCGGGGGCAGGGGCCAAGCGCGGGCGCGCGGGGCCCCGCGTGGCCTTGGAGGGGCGTTTCGGGGTTGGCCCGCCGCGAGAAGGGCGGCTCGGCCGGGAGGCGGCGGGCGCGGGCGGCCCGGCGGCTGACCTTGCCCTTGCCCCTGCCCCGCTGCGGCTGCCCTCTGCCCGCCCGCGCTGACGTGACGCGCGGCTCCATTTTGGCTCGCCCGGGCGCGCCGCGGCCGCGCGCGGGCTGTGGGGCTCGGCCCGGCCGGGGCTCGGCTGCCCCCGCGCCTCGACCTCCTGACCGCCCGCGCCAGGAAGAAGTCACGGCTGCTCCGGAGCCGGGCAACAAGCGCCTGCATTGTGCAGAGCGGTTTCTTTTCCTTTCATCCTTTTTTTTTCTTACTTTTCTTTTTCTCTTTCTTAATGCCTGGCCTAATTTGCAATTCTTTTGGATTTTTTTTTTTTAAATTATTATCTTTTACTGATATGTGAAGCTACACTGTCTGCCCCACACAAATACCACTCTTTAAAGTGTGATTTCTTTATTTGTACTTAGAGATACTTTTGGACAAATATAGTAATATATTTGRTAATTTGGGAAGAGTTATAGGAATTCTGCTACATCTTGCATATTCATAAAATGACAATAAATTTGTTTCAATCTATATGAAAATGCTATAGTTTTTTGGGGGGGAGGAACAGTATATTCTTTTAATGTACTCCACGTGAAATGAACTTTTATTCTACAATTCCTCCTGTTTTTTGGCAATACAGTTCTTAAAATAACAGCATGTATGTTTTTCATTTTAATGTATTAACAATAGCAGGAAAATATAAAGTCCACAATGCGCGTTCAGAAAGAAGATGGCTTTCACCATTCTCAACTCTGCCCCACTGTGGAGTTGATGCTGTGATTCAATCTTAAGTATGTTACAGGTTGCAAGTTCGCGAATGCTCTCCAGTGTACCTGACTGGATAGCTGGTTTTGTCATATGTAGTATTTTATGGAACAGTGTGTCACTCTGTGATATATTTGGACTTTGCTGCAATTGGTTTGGAAATAAATAATAAGATGTCTTTACACAGACTTACTTGCATTGTAACAAGCGTAGCTTCTTAGGACGAGTCCTGTGGACTGTAGCRTAGCTTAGGTAGGTGTGTTCGCAGGATCTCTAGGCCCTAATTGTTTTCTTACAATTGTTTTCTTATGTGTGCCCAAGAATTGCACCTGAAGAGTGCTGTAATGCGTCCTGAAACAGCAGTAAACAGGGACTGCTGATAGGACCCTGACCAATACCTTCAAATACATATATAAATACCATTTGTCTCTGTTGCTTTTCTCCCCGCTGCCTCACTTCTCAACCTGTCTCACACCATAATTTTCTTTTCTGAGAGTTTGTGAAAGAATGTTTCCTCTGAACTGCACAAATATGAATTGGAGGTCATGAGCCTGAAAAAAATTAAAGTTTTGGAAAGTTTTGAGGGTCACAAGCAGTTGTTCAGTATATGYGGACTGCTGCATAGCCTTATGTATAACAGTCAATACTGTGTKGGGTTTGATTCTGTCCCAAAGACTTAACAGCAGTGCACTTTGTGAATGAATGTTATGATACCCTTTATCCATAGCTCGCATTTGCTACAGAGTATCAGACCAAATGGGATGCTGCATTCAGGAATYTGAACTATACTTCTATCTGAAGAATGCATTTATTTTAGGACAAACTATRATGGTATTTTCTGTTGGATTTCTTTTGTTAAAGAAGGAGATCAAGCAATGATAAGATACTATTTTCAGTATCAAAAACTAGATTTGTGGGAGYGAGGGAGCATAACTCTTGCCTTCATGGTCAGGTGTAGTATTAGATATTTCAGATACTGTTGCAATTTTCYACTATTTCTATAGAGTAAAAAAATCAACCTCTGTGAAGCTTTTTATTATTTTTTTTATTACTCATTGTATTACTAGAGTGTAAAGAAATACAGATAGAGAAGAGAATTAGGAATTACTGTAATTGGTTTTTTTTTCTCATTTCTGCAGCTTGATGAGAGACTTTCTGTGATAGCAAGGGAGAGTGTTTTGGACAAGTTTTTCAAAAGATGCTCCAATGACAGAAAATTATTTTCTATCATTCTGCATTCAAAAGTTGGCTCTATAAATCAAAAGGCTTTTACCAGCAACAGGAGTCTTTCTCTTTTAATAGTGTTTTTCACCCCGCTAGCAGACACTGCTTGTACAAGGGGGAAGCTTTTAGCACTTTGTGTTTACTCTTTTTAACCTCTCATCACTGCAGGGATCATGATATGGCTCATTGTTGACAAGAGGATCCATGCAGGGAAAATTATTATTCTTGGTGTTATTAGGTTAATAATTTCATTGCTATCTCATGGTTGTCCTGATGGTGCTATAATGCACCTTTCAAATGAATAGCAGCCTTCTGGTGGGTGAAGTAGCATCCATACTACTCCACCTGAGAACACCGATCATACTTTTGTCTTTCATTACAGTGAAGAGGTTATGGAATTTTTGGAAACTCTACAGAGTGGTTTTTTTTACCTTGAAGTCTTGGTGTTGCTAAAATCTCACTAGTCTTTGCATGCTAGAAAGTCCTCTTTTGCTTGAGACTGTCACTTGTCTGAAGTCACACAATGGTGGAATATTACTTAGTGTTGTCTGATGGTACAAAGCATTAATAAATCATGGTGCAGGAGTATAAACTGAACTTTCAAAGAGTGAATGGTGTGCACAGAGCAATTTAAGTTTTAAGTTCTTTTGAATTAGATTTTGGAGAAGGTGGGAACATAAAAGGTTATAAAGCACAAACCTTTTAATTTGCGCAATCAAGAAAACCTGCTCTGGAAAAGTAAAAATTTGGAATGGGAAGTGTATGAATGTGCAGACAGAAAGCAAATTTTATTTTTACATTTTTAAGTAGGTGAAGAATGCAACTTAATCTTTGTAACAGCGTGATTGTTGTCTTTTTCATATGTAAGAAGACAGGAGTAGGAGGAATTAAGTTTAAAAAAGAATAACAACAGCCAGGAGGAGCTTACTGTTCAAAGTGAAATATTAGTAATTTCCTATAATTTAATCAGACCAGATCCCAGAGCAAGATAATGAGAGCATGACCTACAAAAGAGGACTTTTTGGAAGTTAAAAGGGTTTCTAACATGGAGCTTTAGAAGGCATGTGATTTGTCATGAAGAACCATAGAGAGAACTTTTTTTTTTTTTTTTGCATTTCAGAGGAATTATAATGTAGACATTAGATGGTTAGGGAGAGCTAATTTGGCTTATTCCAGGATCCCTTTTACTGCTACAGCTTATTTAAACTCTTCCAGAGTCATGATTTAAAAGTATATCTTGTAAATAATATTTTTTGCTGTTTCTGATGCACCATTTTCTGCTGCTAGTTTGTCACGGATAGTATTTTTAATTTGCATCATTTAGGTTTAAGTGTTCAAAATCATTAATGGTGGATGGAGGCTGAAGGCGTCATGTTTTATATAAAAATGTTGCGCAATAACCCCGGACTTCAGTGTAGCTGAAGACTTCAGACAAGCTGTCATAGACTCCAGTTTTCAAGGAAGAAAGGGAGTCCTCTTTCTTTCTGCCTCCTCCCCAAAGCAAGACTTGTCCTTTTATTCGCTTTTGCTGCTTGTATTTTTGTGATATAAGGAATAATAGGTGATACTGGACTGAAGAAAGAAAAAGTTCMACAAAGCAGATGTTGTCACTTTTCCCAAAGGTTTGGTTGGTTTTGAGAGTATTCCTGCTATTTTTTTTCTGTCTTTTAAATTTTAAATAATAACACAGAGGCTTGACCCGGACTTCAGTTGAGGGGATGCGTACTGCAGGGTAAATCAGCACTGGATCTGCACATATGCACTGCATTGTGGCTCATTTTATGAAGCATTCAGGAGTGTGCCTCTATAAGCGCACAAAAATAGCTGCTTTTTTTTTTTTTTTTTTTTTTTTTTTTAGTTTTACAGACTCAGGATTGTAGTTTGGGAAGTATTATGCTTCCAAAGAGAGTCTTCTCTTTTTCCTGCTATACCTTCAATGGTGTTGCAGGTTGGTCTGAGCAAGTTTGCGGGTCGGTCTTTTGTCTAGACTCTAAACATCATGGAGGCTCAGCCCCAGCTTATCAGCTTTGTAGTTGTAGTCCTAAAGTTTCTTCCACCTCACTTGTTTGTGGCATAATTACACTGAAGGGGCAAATTCCAAATTGAGATCAATGAAATACCTGTTCCGTTTTGTAGGACAAGTGGAATTTTAATTATTCACACATGGAGTCAAAATTTGATTACTTTGAAATCACCAAAAGAGTTCCCCTATTTTGTTTTTGTTTGTTTTGGAGAAACAGGCAGAAAGGAAGGAAAAACTGAAAAATAAAAAGGACTTCATATAAGAAGTCCTTTACCTCCTTCTTTTCAGCAGTATGACAGTGGGCATGGAAGTGAGGGGCAAAAGTGTGACTAGTACAGGCAGAGCAAGAGAACAAAGGTTCTTGTGCAAGGCTGACGACTTAGCGGCTGCTTAGAATAAGTTGCACTAGGAATAAAAGATACCAAGTGAGAAGGTCCTGTGATGTGCTATTTAGTTGACAGTTTCAGAAAGTGAAGTCAGGTTTCAAGCAATTGCACTTCTTCATTCTTTTATTTGAGACTGTCTCTTTATAGGGTGGGCATAAAATATTTGAAACAAGCCAAAGCAATCTACTGTTATAATCTCCATGAATTTTGCCTACTGTCTTCCTCTGCAGTTTTACTGCTTTTACCAAATCCTTGAGAGGGTCCAAATTTGGCCTTAGTCTTTGCTGCTTGAATGTGTTTTGCCACTTTCCCAGGGTAAAGAGTTTTTTTCCCTGGGCATTTTTTTTTTTTTAAATCTACAAGGGTAAAAGCTCCACCTTCAAGTTTGTCTAAGAGAGACGATTGGACACAGGCTTACTTTAACATTACGGCTTCCTGTTTTAAATAAATATTTAGATATGTCCCAGAACTGGGTACCCTATTAGAGTTAGTAAGGCTTGTGCTCTCTCAAGGCCAAAATGATGGTTCTGTTGAATTCCTTAAAATAAATGGCCAGGTAGTCTGACAAAAATGAATTTGAAAAATTGATGGCTTTAAGAGGTGAGAACTTAGCTTAATGAATGATCACTGTGTGTTAACTTCATTATTGAACAGGAATTCATTGCAAGCTGCATTTGACTCATGGAGTAGTACTACTAACCAATGACAGTATTGAGAAAATAAATGGCTTATCTGAGGTGAATTAAAATGGAAGCAAATCTCCCACAGCTAGATAGTCATGCAGTAAGAAATAGGTAAGAAGCAAAGAGGACATATGGGCTTAGATAGCACCAGGTGTTGGTGGCTGGTCTTGGCTTTCCAGAAACATAGGCATAATCTCGGCCCTTACGAGACCACTCAGTCAAATCTAGACCCGGCCTCTAGTGCCTGAGGATCCATTCCTTTGTCTGTGCCTGAAGTCATTTTCCCCCTATCTCCCTCTCTATTTCTAKTACTCTGATGCAATGAAGAGCCCTTCTCAGTCAGCAGTGGAAGCATAACAGCCTAGAGCTACTCTAATTTCTGCTGCTCACGGGCTCTCATCCTGCTCTGTTCTGGAAAGAAAGGGCTGACAATCCTTTCGTTGATGCAGCATGGCCAAAGGGAGTTCTTTGCACAGTGAATAACTCTGAAGTGGGCCCTTCTGCCCTCTTTGAGGTACTTTTACATTGCCCGTAAGGTCTAAATAGACTTCATCATAATTGTTTACAAGTCTTCATGCATGGTGCTATGCCACACTGAGATAACAAAGCAAATTCTAAAGTAAGTACCTTGTGTACGGGAGGCAGTGATCATAGCAGTCTACCTGGGTTAATTTGGCTGTAATACTTCTGGGTATACTCAGACTAGCTCAGATAATGCTACATAACACTGCGTTATTAGGTATAGACATAGTCTCGGGAGAATCAGAGTTGTTGTCTTTGAAGGCATTTACTAGCCTACATAAAATGTGTTGGTAAAGCCTACAGAGTTTTCAGCCAACAAATGTACTTAAAAAAAACCCAAAACCAAATCCCTCTGCCATTGGCACATTTGTCTGTTGGTTCAGCAGAAAAGACAGTGATGAAGTGGACATGGGTGTGGACGTGAAACTTCCAGCTTTTCCTCTGCATCAGGATTTTAGGTGGATCATTAAGCAGAGTGTAGAAACACGCTACTGCTGTTTATGCTCTGGRTACCCTAAGCAACTGTAGCATTAATTACCTGTACTGTCAACTTGATACAGAAACCTAAATCTCTTCAAAATAAAGAATGATTTGAAAAATGAATACTTTTTATTCAGCGTTTTCACATTAGTTATGTGACCTTTGACTTTTCCTAAGTTGAAAGTTGACACAGTGTCTTGAACAATATGTCTAGCAGTAAGGAGTGTCTATTCCACCTGGAAAGGAATGCTTCACTATATTAGCCTATGACTACAAGCAGCTTCCTAATCCTCTCATATTTGGCTTTGCTTGTTAACCCCAAGCAATCCTCTCAGGGACACAGAAAGCAGCTGTCTTTGGTAGCAAACACAGCATGACAAAACAAACACTTCTTGAGGCTTCCCTTAGATATATTACCATAACATCATCTTTGTGGGARGAATTAGAAACACAGAGGATATAATTTGCCTTGTTTTAATCTGACTTCAAGAGAGAGCTAAAAAATAGAGTATAGGGAACTAGATTTCTGTGAGATATTTTCGGTATCTAAAACCTAAACTTTTTGTTTCTGAGCCAGTCAGAAGGAGAGTGTGCATAATGTACCTCGAATGAGTAAAGGGGCGGAGTAAAATGGTTAATCAGGGGCACATTATTTACCAAAAATAGAGCTGGAGAAGCTGCATATAGCAGAAATAAACAGAAACTAGTTAAAAACAAAGGAAATCTTTGTAAGAGATGATTTGCTGGCCMGAAGTCACCTGCTATGCCTGAATATTACCATACATACTATTTGTGAATTTCCCCCTTAATTTTTGTGACCCCTTGATGGAGGCTGTAAACACAATGGGGCTAATTAAAGATGTTGTAGCAGCTTGACCTGAGGCTTCCCTTGTTTTGGTTATTGCTGTCTACCTACTATGGTAAYACAGGGTTGTTGCTTCTTTTACTAATCACTTCACCTTCGTAAAAGCATTCTGGAACATTAATTGCCAATAGTTTAATGGTACTTTTCTAAGAATCAGTTTTTTAAGTAGTTAGTGTGGGGTTTTCTTTCTGTATTTCATTAACAGGGAAAGTTCACTGTATTTGCTGCCACTACTTTCCCAGCTTCAATATGTAGAATAGTTTAAGGTGGTTGAGTTTCATTTACTTTTATTTTTAAACTACTATTTGTATCCATTATCAGCAACAGATCAGCCTTAYAGCCTTCTTCTGATTCTCCCTTGTGCTGCTCAGATGATGCAGATGCGTGTAAGGCCTGGATGGGGAGTCTCATTGAATGGAGGCGGTTCCTGGTGAGGGAAATAGTATTTCTTACATATCCATATCACTACAATCTGGACTAGACTGTGAATCAGAGGGTTGGAAATGGACCCACAACTGGAACATACTTGAATCCMCTTATTCCTAGTTTTAGCAGCCATTTCCAGCTGCAGTAGATGAACCTTCCCCAAGCTGCTCTGACCTAGGCTGAGTGAAGATTAGAAGGCACAAGGGAGAATGGAAGGTCTGTAAAGGCTCATGCTGTGTTTCTCCTTTTTTGCAAAATACTCAGTCACACAGGAGAGAACCTGGCCCCATGCATAAACTGAACAGGAGCATCTGGATTATTGAATATATAGGGGTAGTGGTTCYTAATGGTTGTATGGAGGAGATTGCTTCTGCCAGAATGCCACTGGGGCTGTTAGGAATTAGAGATTTTTTTTTTTTTTGGTGCCCAGAGAGAAGAAAAGGAAATCTTGAGCTGACTAAGCCAAAGTAAATGCAAGTCAGAATGCACAACAGAACATCGTATCAGTTGGACAGGCAAAAGCAAAAACTTCTGACAGTTTTAAACTCCAGTATGTTCGTTAGTCTAGGTTTATGTGAAGAGCAGCCAGCTATTGTTCTTCAGCAACAGCAACAGAGATGTTTGCAGTAGGGAGAGACACTCTGCTCTTCTTTCCTCACCTAAAACTAACCCGTAGAAAGTGGCTGGGCTAACTTTGTGCTCAGGACACAAAAACCTACCTTTAGCAAGTAGGGGTTTTCTCTAGGGGCTGACAGGCTGGAAAGCAGCTCCACAGAGAGGGATTTGGGAGTCCTGGTTGACAGCAAGTTAACCGTGATCCAGCAATGTGCCTCACGGCCAAGGCAGCCAATGGGATCCTGGCCTGCATCAGAAGGAGCRTTGCCAGCAGGKYGAGGGAGGTGATCCTRCCCCTCTGCTCAGCCCTGGTGAGGCCACACCTGGAGTACTGTGTGCAGTTCTGGGCTCCCCAGGACAGGAGGGACGTGGAGCTCCTAGAGAGGGTTCCGYGATGAGTGACCAAGATGATCAAGGGACTGGAGCACCTACCGTACGAGGAGAGGTTAAATGAGCTGGGCCTGTTCAGCCTAGAGAAGGATAAGAGGGGATCTAATCAATATGTACAAATTCCTGAGGTACAATTGTAGGGAGGAAAAGGCTAAACTGTTCTCTGTAGTGGCTGGTGATAGGACAAGGGGCCGTGGTTTTAAGCTGAGGCATAGGAAGTTCCATGTCCATGTGAGGAGGAACTTCTTTCCTGTGAGGGTGACGGAGCCCTGGAACTGCCCAGAGAGGTTGTGGAGTCTCCACTGGAGATCTTCCAGGCCCACCTGGATGCCACCCTGTGCCCCGTGCTCTGGGTGTCCCTGCTGGAGCAGGGGGCTTGGACTAGGTGATCTCTAGAGGTCCCTTCCAACCCTAAAGATTCGCTGATTTTGTGATTCTTCTAGTGCAGTAAATTTTAACTGTGGTATTTAGGGAGGTTTTTGCAACCAAGAGTCCTAGACCCAGTAAAAACAAATACCAATCTCTGATGACAGAGCTTTCTGGGTTATATTGATATTTGAGGGGGGTTTGAGACTCCAACTTTTTGAAATTCTTACTTTTTTTTTCCGCTTTGGTTCAATGGGAAATTCTTGTCAGATATTCTTCATACCTATTGAAAGAAAGTTTCACTGAAAGCTTTTCTTCAGCTTTCTTCAGCTTAGTTCTTCTGTGATGCTACAGCACTCACAAGAATCAGTTTTCCTTCTTTTTTTTTTCCTTCTCCAAAACAAGAACAACTTGTAATATAATCACTGTTTTTATCACTGTTCTTCTTTTTTCTTCTTTTTTTTTTCTTCATTGTTTGCCAGTCAGTATTTGCAGTGACTTTTCTAGAGCAGGTAGAGAACATTGGTCAGCTTTTTTCTACAGACAGGGAAGTAGAGAAATACCTATTTTTCATTTTGGTAATATTACTACTTTTTCAGTGTCACTGTCTGAAAACTACTGGCAGTTTTGGAAGTTAATAGCATGAGAATTTATTTGGACCTGGCTCAAGAGAAGACACAGTATGCTTTTAATCTCTTGGACATAAGATGAAAAGTGAAGGTTGCCTTTCCTATGATTCCAGGCATTTTTTACCTTGCTTGTGGTGTTGGAACCAGTATTCATGGAGAAAGAAGACCAGAAATGCCGTGTTAGAATAGGGCTTTGGAAGATTCTTTCACCTGTCTCCTGGACCTCTSTTCTCTATGATAGTGATCGGGCATCTGCAGGTGCTTTTAAGAACCACCTTTTGTGTGAGAAAGACATAGAATTTCAACTTCTCATTTGTTATGTTTGATTAGTGCATAGGACTTTTAGTCAGAAAGCCAGCCTACAGTCCTAGACATGTGTGACACAGAACAAAATATAGGTTCAGCCCAAGAAAGACCCACCATATAGTCTAATCAGATGTACTGCAGAGACGATGCACTCAGCAGGTTCTCAGGGAAACCCAGATAACAAAGATTGAAGTTGTGTATCTGGACAGCAGTTCTCTGAGGAATAAAGAAGGAGGTAAAAAAAAAAGCAGCCTCCCCCCCCCCGCCTTGTTTCTTGAAATAGCTATATATCCTCTAGATGTTGCTATATGTTCTTATAGTGCTTTTAATTTTTTTAAAGAGCTTTCCTCAAGTTTTTAAGCTATTCTGGGTCTATACAAATGCTGGTGAGATGTCTCCCCTTCTCACCTCCAAAATTTGACTTTGCAGTTCAAAAGATAACAAAACAAGATYTTCTACAAAGTGATTTGGATTGAGTAACTTCTCTGTCTACACGAAGAAACCTATTTTGGTTTTTCTTCTGGTTTCAGCTTTTATCAGTCTTTTTCAAGAAATCTGTGGTTATGGAATCATTTACGTCTGCCTTGACATAGATTTGATAGTCCCATCTTGAGCCTAAACCAGCGCACTTCYTCTAGGCAAGGATAACAGCCTTCTGTGTTTTTCTGCTGCTTCTACTGCACCTTTGAGGATTGGACTGTTCTTCAGAGCCCCAGAAGGGACAGTAAAGCCTGTCTGCCTTGAAGATGAAATCGGTAACTACAGTGCTTCAGTAACRTGGTTCCCTTGTGTTCACCTTCCTTCCTTTGTTAATAATCCCTTCCCAATTTATAGGATGGGTGTCTTTTGTTAGAGACATTGTGGGAAGGGGAGTTTGGATTTCATATGAGGAGCTGAAAGGAGACAGGCAGCTTCACAGCCGTTTCGTATGCTCAGCTCTGCAGGGAGGTAGGGATGACAGCAGGTGCTTTTGCTGTGGCATTCAGGTGTGCTGAGAGAAGGAGGGTCAGACATTGAGCAAGAGTAAACGTGGAGGAAGCAGCCTCAAGTAATGCTAGCAAGTGAGCTTTTTTTTTTTCTGGAGCTATGACTATCGTATTTGGATTTTTTTTTTTTTGTAAGTGTGTTGTAATCTTGTTTATAGTAATTAAGGATTTCCTAGTAATTTAAACAGTTGTTTTTGGCAACGTACAGATCATCGTTGCATAAGTGCTGGTACTCGTAATGTAAGGATGAAAACGTTTACACAGGAATAAAAGTCAAGGAAGCAGATAATTGACCAATTTATCAACCTTAGCAGACAATTTTTTTCTGATAGTGTTGTGGTAGCTATGGTAAATTTATCTTGATTGCTTAAGGGCACAGATCCTATATGGTATGTACAACACATAGGAACAACTCCTTGAAATGAATGGTTGAAGTAGCAGGTAATCAGCTAGTGTCATTTTGGTGCCTAGATTAGCCTTTTGGTCACCAGTATGTCCCACAAGAAAGTTTGAAATGACCATGCACAGCTTAGATGATGATGTAGAAGCTTCGCTGCTTTTTCCTGGAGCTTTTAGATCAATTCCTGCCATTCAGATGATGCTAGGACTATTTTGTGAACTGAGTGCCATTCCTAGGGTGTAATGATAAATTGCAGTTGTGATTTCTTTCATTGCAAATTGTTTGTATGCAGCAAAGTGGTGTGTTTGAACATTTTCCATATTTTGCCAATTGAATTGTTCACTTCCTTCCCAACTGGAAATGTGACTAATACCATGTTGCTGTGGTGACCTTGGAAGTTTCAAATGACTAGCTGCATTAACATGAGTTGCATACATCAAGGTACGTCAGTGTTAAAATAAAATGCATTCTTTTATTCTTGGCTGCTATAAATTGYTAGGTACCTGTAACAATGCTCACACCTACTTTTTACTGTTGGGGTTGTGGTTGTGCTGGGGCTTGCAATACGTTTCAGGCGATGAAGATACAGTAAAAGTTGAGACAGCTATAGCTGCAGCCAGTGCAGGGGCAGCAGCAGGTCATGTGCAGGCCTTAATTAAAATGAATTGGTGGCTGGTGAAGGCTCTGAGTGAATAAGAGCAGACAGTTTATAGATGTATCTCAACAATGGGGAATGTAGATATCATGCAAAATAGACTGAACCTCTAATTTGATCTGTTACCATGATAAAATAAGATTAGAAATAAAAGCGTTCCTGCCTTTTTTAACACCTAAATCATACACTGTATGATATGAGAAATTGTATTATCTAGGCTCAAAGTCGTCCTTCAGACTGGCTATGGATGCTTCTTTTCTTGTGAAGGGCTGAGTAGTTAAGTGATAGCTATTTAGGTGCTTTTGTCCATGTCCTTCTGGTGTTTGCCAAAGTCTTGTATGTCCCACTGACAGCGAAGAAAAATAGAATCACTTCAAGATGCCTTGAGCCATCCTGTCAGCAGATAAATGCTCTAAACTGCGTGTTAGACTTAATCTTAGGCCATGACATGGATCGTCACAACACCAGAATAGCATTTTAAGGTGTGCAGAAAAAAATTCTGTGTGTCTTACTCAAATTGTTCAAGGCATAAGCTTACCTCTCTGGAAATGTATGAGATACCTTTATTTCTGAGCCTCTCATTCCACCTTAAYGGGTAAGATTTTATCCATGATGACACATGTATGTCTCCTCCCTTTCTTGAACTCTATTGTTTTTAGAAGGAGGAAAAGAAAAAAGAACTGAGGTTCTTATTTTGATCTTTCCTTTTAGGTATCTTATCAACATGATGTGATTCTTTGTTTTTTTCGAACAACTATCCAAGCAACTGAAATTTGTATGATCTAAACAGGACAGTATGCCASTAGATTTACAGGACTGAGGTACTTCTCCAGTTGAGCTCATAATAATTATTTTGCTTGACTGTAGTTTTCCTTTTCTTTTTCTTTCCTTCTCTCTTTCATTTAGTAAGTCAGAGATAATTTCAGCCTGAGATATTGTCAGAAAAAAATCTTAATCTAGATGTCTTCTATTTCAAATAGAAGACTACATCCTACAGTCAAGCTAATACCATAGCTGTTTGGAAGGACCTTCCAGTAACTAAATCTCTAGTTTTCAGGCAGGCTATGTTTAAATAGGGCAGTTTTATGCTTCTGTCCAAAATTTCCTCATTTGGACATTAAAGTTGCTGAGGATATGAAATCTCTTTTCTCACCCATGAAGTTTAATTCAGGAGTGACTTTATTATGGGTTTTCTATATTCACTATTTGTCATTCATCTGCTTATCCCCTGCAGTAAGATGATCTAGAGTGAAAAATAAGTTCTATCATTTAGAGATCTTTTGGCCTTAGGCTGCTTTTCCAAACTGTTTTCTAGAATTGTTTGAGGGCTCATTTATAATAGAGGCCTATCTTGAGAATTTTTAAAATATTTCTTCTCCTTTCTGAATTGAGATGAGATTCTTTATGTTCTAAGGTTTTTTTTTTTGTACTAAGGATAGCAGAAATGTCATGTTTTGGAAGTTCACGCTTCTCTACTTTTAGGTGTTTGATACTTTTTTCAGTGCAACAACCTATTGTCATTAACATCTATCTAACATAAAACAAATGAATAAGCAAAATTAATTTTATCTAACTGGAAATAATTTTAGGAATTTTTAAAACTTTAACTGAGAAAAGGTAGTATTTCTCATCATTGCAATATGCTAAACATGTAAGTGGGGCTCCTATTTTAAATGCATGCAGAAGTAAATGATGCCCCACTACTGTGGGTACAGAGATCTCTCTGGGMTGACTTGCAAATGACTGCTTGAACCATCTGATATCATTATTGCTGATTTTCATTTCAAATAGAACCGATCTCCTATATATTTAGTTTGTCCTTAAATTCATAATGCTCTATCAGAGTCTTAATTTGATTTTAAAAGACCCAGGGAAATCTGCAGTTCCTGATAAGAATTTTTTGAGACTGGTTCTGAAGAGTTGAGTTGATGCTTGAAAAAGTGTTTGGTTTTGTAGCAAACAGTTAATCATATTCTCTTTCTCTCTCTCTCTCTCTCTCTTTTGTTTTTAAACTCATCAGCCTGCAAAGGTGAATTCATTTGGTCTATTAATATACACACTTAAGATTTTTCAATTGGCCATATTCCTATAGTATATAATTCAACTRACTGGCTGGTGCTTTATGAAAGGTGAGTCTTGACTCAACTATAGATTTCCATAGGATGTTCAGAAGGGCCCATGGAGGGATCTTTGAGCAAGGCTGATTGCAGTATTTTACTCAGTCTCTGTAAAAGAGAGATTACTTTAACAGACAAAGGCACCTTGACCACAGTGCCCAAATTATCTTTCTTGACACTGAGAGTATAAGGTTTTGTTCTGAAAAACTGCTTCTTGTGCTTCAGGCATGCAAGGTAATACTTAGATTTAGSCTTGAACACAGTTTCAGTTACATAATGCAGTTAATTTTGATGTATTGCTATACTATGTCTCTCCTCAATAACCAGAACAGTTGAAGCTATCTAAGTTTAGGGTAGGCCAYTTCATCCACCTCGCTTAGGTTCTGCCTCTCGGAGGTGCTGTACATGCATTTTATCTATTTATAATTGACTAGCAACTGACAAACCTCCATGTGGGGGACTTAAGTGCACTCACAGCTGGTGGCACAGTTAGGTGCATGTGAACAAAGCATCTTAAGGAACTGYAGTTACTATGAACTATTATTGCCTCTGTGTCATCTTGTTGGTCCTGGAGTTGTCATGTTGTGTTGATTTTTGCTTACTTTTAAAACAGTACCAGAGAAATTGCTAATTTAATATTCTGGGGCTTTATTGGAAATTGATTTTTAAAGCTTCTTTAGGTTAGGGATAAAATTAGAAGATACATGCCTTGTCTTTAAAAGCTGTGACTTTTTTTTTCCCTTTTCCTCCTTCCCTCCAGTTAGAAAATCATTATTTTAGAAGATGTGGAGATGAAATATGGAGCCCTATCTAGGGTTTCTCTTCCTGTCTAATTGTATGAGCATTTTCACAGATCTTAAACGCAGGGGAGAAGGACAGAACAGAATAGCTCTGGCTTTCTGGCAGTTCCTTCTTGCAGCTATGCTGCTCTCTTTAGGTCAGCCTGCAGTAGTGGAATTTGATTCAAACACCAGCAATGCTGCTAGACTGTTTTGTGATGAGGTCAAGGGTTGAATAATCATCCTGTTGATAAGTGAGCATGGCAGAAATTCTACTGAAAGAGGACAGTGACTTTCTGTGCTGCTTACCTATTATAGGTCACAGAAATCATGAAGGGAAAAGGGGGGATGGAGTGCACTGTAGCACATGACTGTTTATGTAACTTCTAGGTTTCATTTGCTGCTGTTGATATAATGAAGGTTGTTAAGGAAGGCCTTTGTGTCGTTATTAAAATCATGATTTTCTTTCAAGCATCCCTGTGGGAACATCCACTTTGGTACTGCTCTGGATGCACCGCCTGTTCAGATGTGCCTGTAATGCTTTTCAGAGGGGAAACGTCTGGGATGTTGGTGCATAATGTGCCYGGCTTTTCAAGGTAGTCTACAGAATGCACACTTGCGTGCCCTGGGGTGTGTGACAACTCCTAAATGTGCTCAAGGGTTTTGTTTGTTTGTTTGTTTTTGTTTTGATGTGACTAGAAAGGCACCCTGACTACAAAATGGGCAATTTGTAGATGACAGAATACCGCGGAATAGACCTCCCAGCTATGACCAGCAGTTTTTTGGTTTGCACATGTTACTTTCTCTAGTACCTGGATATGAAATTAGCAAGGATTTGCATGAAGCTGGTGCCCAGAGGCAATGTGAATTAGAAAGTGATACCTTATTAGCAAGTAATCTCTTGTAATTATTTTTTCCCACTGCTAAAATGATGCACTTACACAGCATATGTAGTTTCCTAAAAGATCTTTGCTGTGTTCAGCTGTTAGCTCCTTTATTCTTTTCTTCTCTGCGTTATCTGATCTGCAGTAAATGTTGACATGATACTTTCATGGCTGATAGCTCTTACTGAATGTGCTATTTGACACCTATTTTCCATATTCCACTCTGCCCRGAGTGGTTCCTGCAGGTGGTTCCTGGCAAATTTCAAAGCTTCTGTGCCAGTGGGACACACCTAATTTGACTGAAGGACATAAACATCCTTATATATCCAATTTTAAAGAGTTTAAAGTGGCTAGTTGTCACAGAGTTAAAACACAAGCATGATGGGCAAGTGTTCTCTTGCTGGACACACAAGCGTTATGTGATGGGAACTTCCTGTCTTTTGGGTATGAGGTAGGTGGTTACTGTTATGGTCCAGCCAGTGTGAGTTACAGCACCTGCAAGAGAGGGGTGTCCTGAAACAGCCTGCCTGAACAGTGTGKTTTTTTCCAATAGCTCACTCCCTTACTCATTAATCTCTGTTTTGGGGAGTAGGACATGGGATTTTGATGCTTTGTGCTGGTAACTTTAAGCTATCCTGGAGACCAAATATGAACATACCAAAACTGGCCTCTTCCTTTTCTTTGACTGTAGCAGTTGGCCATGCCTGATCAGTTGACCACATAGCCTCTGCTCATTTGTCTGTCTTTCCTTGCTATTCTCCAGAGAAGTCATGCAAAGCTGAGCTCTGATTGCTCAGGTGTTGTTTCTGCTTGATTTTGATGTGACTACTAATTTACTTTACTTTAAACTAATTGTTCACCTGAGTCAATCTGTCTTTCCTCGGAAYTCTCTATGGATGTCGTATTGTTTCATTAAATTTAATGTGAACTTAGGCACCTTTGCAGAGCTCCCTAATTTGCTGGTAGATCTGTCGCTTGTGATATCCTAACTATTTATGTAGTTGTAGGTATAATATTCAGTATAAGACTATTAAGCATAAAGGTGACTGTTTGTAATAGGCAGTAGGGATGGAATTAAGTGAACTATTACTCTATAATTTATAATCCTAGGTTAATATAGCTTTATTTTAGACTAAATAGTTGTTACAGGATTGGGAAGATACCAGAGGTACCAGGTAGATATAAGTAGGGTCAACAAATGATGAAGACAATCTGGGTACCAAATAGCAAAAAAAAAAAAAAA
>PTEX01000230.1:155262-277832 GCA_003342815.1 Eudromia elegans | reverse complement strand
TTTGTGGCCATTTCCTCTAGTCCTGTCGTTGGCCACCACTGAGAATAGGCTGGTCCCATCCTCCTCGCTCCCTCCCTTAAGGTACTTATAAACATTTATCAGGTCCCCTCTCAGCCATCTCTTCTTCAGGCTGAACAGGCACACAGTACTCGAGGTGCGGCCTCACCAGGGCTGAGTAGAGGGGCAGAATCACCTCCCTCGACCTGCTGGAGACACTCTGCTTAATGCACCCCGGGATCCCATTGGCTTTCTTGGCCGTGAGGGCACACTGCTGCCTCATGGTCAAATTGTCGTCCACCATGACACCCAAAGATCAAGATATAGATCAAGATACCCCGTGATGAAAATGGCATACGGATCCCTTATCACCTTAAAATCTGTACCTGAAGAATCCCAGACTTTTTTTGAAATGTAATTGCTGAAGTTAGGGCAATCTTACCTGATTTACCTGATCAGTAATTTTCACGTGAGCATTTCTTTGAAATGATTTATCTATCTTCTTTTATATTTGACTTTATTTTCATTCTGCAGTCCCATAATTAACATTTGCAGATGTTTCGTATCATTGTAGCATATGGATTTCCTGGATTGGATGTTATTTCTGCATTGCACTTTAATTTACTCAATATCGCCAATGATTAAAGTGAAATTTTGTCCCTATTGCCATGAAAATTCAGTGTCTTTAGGGTGGACTTCTTAACTTTAGCTGGTTCTCAGATGAAGTCTGGTGGTCAAGGTCGTGTTCTTTCAATCATGGCTGATGTTTTTACTGGCCAGATTTGTCAGTCAGTCCTGTAACTTGTAGACTCTTCCCTCCTCCTTGCATTATTTTGACTGTTTCTGTATTTCTCACTCCTAGTCCATATTAAATGGAACTGTGGATCATCTCCTCACACCTATTGCTTTCATAAATGGCATGTGTAAATAATGTTGGCTGTAGTTAAACAGTTTCTAATATTTGAATTAGATGGTTGGATCTATAAATCAGCAAATATGTTTGTTTGACTTGTTCGTTCTTCAGCTGTAAGTGTTTGGGCAGGTTAATATTCACATTCTTATTGATACCAGGGTCAAATTTTATTCACCTCTTTGAGCATGAGGGCAGATGCCCACAAAGTTGCATAACGTACTTTGCAATCAATAAGATTTGCSTTTCAAATTGTTCTCCTGAAGAGGAGGCAGAACTTCTCTATGTTTGAAAACGGAGAGATGAGTTGGTAAGAAAAAAAAAAAAAAAGGCACTTCTTCAAGGAGTGCTTTTGCACGTATTTATGACTTTCCCAAAGATGATTTGATAGTGAGCTCTGTCAGTGGCAGCAGCTGCCCAACAGTATTTTGGTGCATTTTACTGTTACAGACAGGAGTGGGAAGGACATATGTGTGGTTCCCAGGTGTTTTGCAGTGAGGTAGTTCTGAAGCACCTGGGACACCTGTGACTTTTACTAGTTACCAGCAGTGCCAAATGATTTATGAAGCAGTTCCCCCTTCAGAACTAYTGTGGAATGTGGGAAGGAGAAGCATTGACAGATCCTGATTCTTGAACTCTAACAAGAAGGAGCAATCTGATGAGTAGTTACTTGGCAAAAGCCAGTGAGATTCTCAAAGCGGTCTTATTCCCATTGAAGTTGATGAGAATTTGTTCCTAACCTTCAAGTGTGCTTTGCAACTTCTGTGTGGTTTCTAACCCACACTTAACTTTTAAGGCTTAACTAAAAATGAAATGCTTGTAGGCTGAAGGCCTTGAATGACAGGTTCATTTGGAAGTGAACTTGCCAAGCTCCMCTGTTGTGCCTCTGAACAAACTCACTAGTTCTAGAAGGCATTTTGACTGTTACTGTGATAAGCCAGTGATGCCAGCTTTTTCAGCATTAACCTTACAGCCTTAAAATACAGTGTATCTGATACTGCAGCAAGGGAGAGAACTACTCAGAAGAGGAAAATTAGCAGTGTCAGCACACAGGGATCTGCTGGGTAGTGCTGGATAGTTTCTGGATAGTGAAAGAAACTGCAGTGGTGAAAAAAAAAATCTGTCTGACTAGAGGCCTCTTAAAGATTTGGAGACAGCTGCAACGATTACAGGTAGATAGCAACAGGAGGGGGAGCTCTCACTGCATTACCCAAAGAGTTCTGGACTGTGAAGCAATTGTAAAGGAAGGGCACCTCACTGCTGCTGCTCCGTTGCTGGCTGCCCTCCCTGTCGGAAGGACCAAAAAGACCAATGGAGAATGTGTGTGTTTATAAAAAGAAAGGTGGATCATGCCTATCGTGCCTGTTTTCAGCTCTTCTGCCTTCACTATCTTTTTTTTTTTTTTTTTTTTTTTTTTGGTGCCAGGCATAGTGTAGTTGTGTGAAACTGTGTTGCAGCCCTGCTATGGCAGATGAAGTTCCTTTTCTCCCATCCTTGCAGTCAGCTTCAAATACTAATTCATAAAGCACTGTGAGTGTTCCCTGAGAGGTCAGCCCTAGAGGTGAGAGAGCAGGGAAAATATGTGGGATATTACTCTGTGTGTTTGGAGTAAAAACAGGTGCAGGTGAGAAGGGAGGGTAGAAGACATTTCTGATGCAGGCAGGACAAGCAAAMTTGAAAGATTTATAAAGATGGGTTATTTAATCTGAATTTTAAAAGGCTGTTTGCAACTAGGAAATATGTCAAAAGTAAGAAATAGAGAGGCATGGCATAGAACAAGGGAGCTCATGGTTTAGCAAGCTGGAGAGCTCTCTAGAATGTAAGCCCCCTTCCTGCTGTAACCGTGTATATTAAAATGCCAATCTTTATTTTTTTGAGTAATGCAGTTCTTCTTATTTATGGATGGGGAGCAGAGACAGTGTGTGGAAGGTGTTGTTTTAACATAGGCAGATGCAACCAAACACCCAGAGGCAAGTTGTGGGGTGCTGTGTCTTGGAGGCTGCCTAGGGGYGTCATATCCAGGCTGTGGCCCAGGGCACGTGCCTTGCTCCTGAAATACCACTTTGGGCAATGTGCTGAAAAGATTGCTTCATATCTTCCAAGCTAAAAATTGCTTGAATTTGGATAAGTATAGGGATCTCACATCTGTCTCTACCCAACTCTGTAGGGGAGTCTCAAGGTACTTGCTTAGTGTTCATGGGATGAGATAGGAATACCCTCTGTTTTCCTGTAACCTGCATAAGTGCTGGATCAACCCATTAGCATCTGTTGTCTGTCTTTGAACATGCATGGTGTTGGCCTTTGTGTGCATTATTGTTACGCTGGCTTCATCTGTGATGTTATCTAGGATAGTATCAAAATAATTACACATAAGTACTTTGGGTTTTGCTTGGCTTTTTGTTTGCTTTGAATAGGAAAGATGGAGCTCCTTTTCTATTTAAAAGAGTAATATAAGGTAAAAGAATGGTTTTATTATGAGCTCTCAAAACGATGAAAATTTTTTCAAAGSGCTTTGAAGAAAAGCAAGCTGATGTGAGGCAGTATTCCTTATATTCTGTATGACATAATTTAAAGCTTACCTTTGCCTTAAGAGTGTATTTTGGTATCTCTGTACTGTGATACAAATTCCTTCTTAAATTCATTGTATAAAAGCAATAAATCTTAATGTAATGTATGTATATATATAAATAGTAATAAAAATCTGGAGTTTCCATTCATCAATTTCTATCCAATTTTTGTCATTTAAATAGGGAATCTACGAATAATAGATGATTATGGATACAGAACATAGCACGCAGGCTTGTTTCTAGAATGTCCAGAGGGAATATTAGATCCTTTTATTTTGCTATAGTATGATTTCTAAGGTTCTTCTGTAGCATAGGACATTGAGTCTAAGAAGTGAGAAGCGTGAGAGGTGTCCGGCAAGGGAAGATAACATGGATTTAATTCTAGCATTGCTGTTATTCTTGGCTACTTTCTGGTTGGCCAGCAAGATCTTAAAAGGAAGAAAAGCAAAACAAACAAAACCACCAAACCCTTGGTCATGTCTGTATTAATCTGAACACCTAAAATACTGCCTCAGAATAGTGCTTAAAGTGTTCAGAGTAGCTTAGACTCTATTGCAGTAGCCTGAGAAAATGAACTAACTGCAATAGGTATGAAAACTCGCTATCCCACCCTGCCAGCTGAGTTTAGTTTAGGATCTTCTTCATGTTATTGAAGAATGACAAGTGAATAAAAAGCAAGTATCTACAAAAGTTAAAAATAGTTTTATGTGTATGATATTTTTCTTTCAAATTGCTGAGGAGGTGARTACTTAACATTCTTGCATTATTAATCTCTGCAATTCAGAAATGAACTATTTTCATGAGTATAAATTTTATTTTGGGTAGGAGTCACTGCAGGATTAGGTTGAGATTTTTAAAGTCTTTTTAAAGTTACTTTTCACTACAGATTTCATGATATTTTCATAATATCTTGCAGAATGTGCAGGCTACATTAATAACAGAACAACTGCAAAATATGAACAGTATCCTGGTGATATATTTGTATTGTGGCATATTCGTATTGTTGCCGTTTTAGCTGTTTTGATCATACCTACTTTGAGAAACCTTTAATATCAATTGACAGGATGACAAGCTTGTCAGGATTTCATCTTCAAAGAAAATCTCATTGTTTTTMAATTTTTTTTTTGCTTACTCAATCCAAGCTGATGCCAGCTTCATGAACGTAAGGGGGAATGTTAAGCCAGGACGCTCATATAAGRGAATGTTCCTCATTAGACGGTTGTTGGGGAAGGGCAGAGCCCCTGGGGTGCTTTGGGCCTTAAAAACGTTCTTCGTGCTAGGAAGTTGTTTTGCACTGATTTGGAAGTAAAACCATTGTTCTTGGTTCCGTGCAGATGGTACTAGACAGGAAGAAGTGGAGGGTGAACTCAGTGAAGAAGAACGTTGGTTTGGAAATTCTTCAGAGACTCCTTCAGAAGCATCATATGGAGAAGTCCAGGAGAACTTTAAGCTCTCTCTTGAGGACAGAATCCAAGAGCAGTCCACCTCCCCAGATACTTCCTTGGGAAGTGCAACTCCAAGCAGCAACACAGTGGAGGTGGGAACCATTGAAAATGAAGCTGTAAGAGATACGTTACAGATCAAAGAGCACCGTTCCCCTGAGGTGCCATCTCTGTGTGACGAAGAGTCTCCTGGTCCAAATAAGCCACTGAGCAGTAACCTGAGACGGCTCCTGGAGGCTGGCTCCCTCAAGCTGGATACTACTGTCACTGTCAATGGTAGAGTTGAGTCTCCTGTAAATCTTGGCTCAAATCTCTCCTTTTCTCCTCCTGCTCACCATGCCCAGCAGCTAAGTGTTCTTGCCAGGAAGCTTGCTGAGAAACAGGAGACAAGTGACCAATATAATGCAAGTAATCACTTTATATGGAATCAAGGTAAGTGGTTGCCAAACTCAACCACCACCTGTAGTTTGTCACCTGATTCGGCTATCCTGAAACTGAAAGCCGCAGCTAATGCAGTTTTGCAGGACAAATCGCTTTCAAGGACTGAAGATACTATAAGATTTGAATCCTTTTCTTCACCTTTTAGTTCTCAGTCTGCCAGCTCCACCTTAGCAGCTTTGTCAAAGAAAGTGAGTGAAAGAAGCATGACTCCTGGGCAGGAGCACTCGCCGCCAGCAAGCTCTTTCCTTTCTCTGGCTTCCATGACCTCTTCAGCTGCYCTCCTCAAGGAGGTTGCTGCAAGGGCTGCAGGCACCCTGCTGGCTGAGAAGAAGAAATCTCTAGTTGCTGAGGATCCCCTGCAAATTTCAGAGATGAAGCAAGAGAAGGCAACTCCTCCACAGTCTTTGGAATTATTGTTACTGCCAGTCCCCAAGGGAAGAGCATCAAAACCCCCTAGTACAGGTATGGATTCAGTTTAAGACACTAAGTAGAACATGTTTGCTTTGCTCTAGACTTCTTTTACTTAGTGAGTCTGGATTTGCTTTGGTTCCATGTGTTACGAGAATAAGAGCTAGATACTCTAAGCAAACAGTAGAAAAGCCTATCACTTAAAGACCAAACCGTCACATATTTGAAAGATATGAGTGTACAATTCAGTATTTTTTTTCCATACAATTGTGTTTTCCCCTCCTCCCCAAGTTCAGAGTAGGGCCACAAAAAGTATTTAAAGTGAAAGATCAAAAAATGCTTTTCATGGAGCTCATGGTATCAAGTAAGCATGTACAAAACCAGTGCTTTTGTAATATTGGACAAGGAGAATTCTCCCTCCTGCTGTCTGTGTCACAAATGGACTTTTGTATAATCACTTACTACCCTGTCCTAATTTACCAGAGTATATTATTATGTTGCCACTTTTCATTAAAATTGTTGCGGCAGCATGAACAAATCTCACATGTTTGGTCTTTTACAGTCCTTTGTCACAATAAAAAAAAAAAGAAAAGAAAAGAAGAGTAAAGAAAGCATTTTTATACTTTGGCTCAACAAGAGCTGTTTTACTCCTCTGCCTTCCCTGCACCAGTTCCAGCTGTTGGCATTCAAGGATGCAGGGATATAGGGAATAACAAAATAGTGTGATAACAAAAGCTTTCAAAAAATGGTAAGCTATGCAGGGAAATTTAAATGATCCATTTTCAAAATAAGGAAAAAGATTTCTTTTACATCTTCTATTGAAAAAAAGAAGTTCACATCCTGGATTCATATTTCTGGTAGTAGCATTCTGCTGTAGAGGATAAGGAAGCTTATCAGATATCTTTGCAAGATACTAAATCACTGTGTTTATATTACAGCTTTTCCATCATGAATTTTATCAGAAATGTCAGGCTAACTGTACAGGTGTAGCTAGTCAGTGTCCAGGTGAGACTTGACATGAGCATTGCATAGTTGCACCTGCAGTCTTTTCAACCTGGTTTTTATATTTAGGAATAGCATGAGGTCTGATCTGTACCCATTCAGCTCTCTAAATAATCATAGTGGAGAGGGTATTGCATGGACCAGCAATACGTGTTCCTGGAAGGATGAAGGGAAGGATATAACAACGTGCAGCTGATATAATTTTTTTTACTGTTAGCTACTTCTGCTCTGCAAGTGTTTTGCTGGTGTGTTTTGCCAAGACAGTTAAAGTGGCAAAATGTATTTGGCATGGGTCTGGCTAAGGCTTTCATTAGTTCAACATGAGGCTTTTTTAAGAATAATTAAGCTAAACTTTAAAAGAACGGCCTTTCATTTTGGAGTAGGGGCAGTTAACACTTGTATGACTGTAAGCATTGTTTTAAGTCAATATGCTTTGACACGTCCAACTCTATTAGTCAAAATGATCTAGATTCTGTGCTTGATTAAAAAACTGCGAGATTTGTCTGTGCCACTAATGCAAGAGGAGCGCCCTGTGTGTGCGATGTGGGTGCCGGCAGCGGCTGCAGTTTGCAAGCTAGCTCTGAGGCAGCAAATTCCTCAGCACTGTTGTGCCTGCCGAAGGCCCCAGCACAGTGTGCTGCTCCTAGATAACAATGGGGGCAGCTGCCTTGGGGCTGCTGTAACCATGGAGCAGCCACTTGCTTTTTATAATATATGGGACTAGTATCCCAAGAGGAAGGGCGTTTCCTCTYGGTTTATACGCGCTGGGCCCATGCCAGTTGGCATCCAAGCAGACTTTGTAGTGCACCGTTYGTAACAAAAGCATAAAGCCCCCTCTCTGATGTGCTATTAAGTTTTCTAAACAGCCAACTAACTGAAAATAAAATGTTTGTTGGTTAGCATATCTGGCTGTTGGTTGCAGAAAGCCAAACTGTCTGCCGTGGAGAAATGCAGCTTGCAGAAAAAGGTCACTGTTATGTGACCTTTGGCCAGACACATTGCTGTAGCAATTGAGTATCCAAACATAGAGATTTGCTGTGAAAATAAATGTTATACGTTCCTAATTCCTTTTGCACCCATGGCCTTATGGCACTAGCAGAAAAAATAACACTTAATTTTACAACGTTTTACCTGTTCATGTGTCTCTGTTTGCCTTTTGAGTTGTGGGGAGAAGGGGTTATCTTGTTCCCAGAGGAATAAACGTCTTTTCCCAGTAGTCACAGAGGTTTTTTTCTTTTTTTCCCTCTCATATACTGAGTAGTTAAGGTGAGTTGCAGTGACTGCTACGAATCAGCTTTGCTTTCCCACCACCACCTAGCTTTGAAGGAACGGTCACAATTTCAATACTGTATAAGGTTAAGTAGATAATGAGTAAGGAGTATCAAAGATGGAGACTATTTAAACAGGAAAATATTGWTAACAATAGACAATAACTGCTGCTGATTTGTCTACCGTGCTGAGCTATTTGCTCAGAGTTACTTCAAGGGAGGAACTATGGCTTGTCAGAATATAGTCACCTGTGATACTCTATATCAGGTTTGGCCAACCTAGTTGTTGCTTGAATGGAGTGTCCTAAATTAAAGCTCCAAGTCATATAGAGATGACTAAATTTTCTGTTAGTATGGTAATATTACCAACTTAAAAAAGTCCTCCTGYCTTTTGGAAGACATTTAAAAAGAAGTCTGGAAGCACTGTTTAATCTCTGAGGTAATTTTTGAAAGTTGGTCTATAGTGCTTGCTGGAGTTTCTTTGGGATGCACTGACAGATTCTGTCCTCTTTGGAGAAACTCCATCCAATTATTTGATGCTATGTGACATAAAATAGATATCACTATGAATAAAAGAAAGCTGAAGCTGAAAATGCACTATTTTTTCTTATGCTAAGGTCTATGTAGTATAGTGAAGAGGTTGAACCTTTGAGGAAATTGACATATTTCYTGCATACATTGAATTGGCATTGTTATCAGTGAAGCCATATGCAGTCCAGTTCTCCAGATATTTTGTAATGTGTTAATTTGTTATTGGTTCAATATGTCTTCAGATTTATTTTAAACGAGTCAGCAAACAGATGACTGATAGATTACATGTTTCTTTTTTGGATCCCTTCTGAGGATAACCAGCAGCCTGAGGAAAGATATGATAGAAATGTTGAGTAAAGAAATGATGAGCAAAAATGCTACCAATATAGATTTCTGTGGTTTATCGCTCCTTACCTTTTATGAAGAAGTAACTAAAGATACTAAAAAAGCAAAACAAGCAATTCTAGTGTCAACTTTGGCTTATTCTTCAGAGGTGCAGAGAGGAACAATTTGACAATAGGTTGAGTTTGATAGGAAATTTCACAAATAGAATTTCTGAACCTGCAAAGTGCACACTTTGAAAATATGTCCTTTCTGGGACCTACAGCTGATTAGGTAATCATTATGTATTACAATACTTTGGTTTCCTACCTTATAGCAACAATAATATCTTAGGCTATGACAGGTCTTTCTGGAGGTTTTTATCACTTCCTGATCACCAGATGTTGATGTTTGCTGTGTCCTTATCAGTAGGAAATAACTAATAATAACAAGAAGAAATATACAGAGAGAAATTCCAAATAGCAGGATGCACATCACTGAGGTCTGGGATGTTTGAAAGTGGTCTGTCTTTTATATTGAGGAAAAACACTTTGAACGCTATGAAAAGTCTATAATTATAATAAGAAATCACATTGAAGGGATGGATGGATGGTTAGTTGTGTCAAGTCATCTGCAAAGAATTTCTCTTTCCTTCAATCTTGTGATGATTCCACACTAGATTAACTGTCTTTGCTTGACAAATTCTCCAAGCTCGTTTACTTATTTTGGGTCAGTTGGACAGTAAAACAGAGTGCAAACATTTAGGAAGGCAATAGATAGGAGGAATAGGAGGAAACCCAGTGACCCTCAGACTCCCTCATGGGTGAAGTGGTGGCAGCATCTTCTAGAGCTGTAACTAAACAACTTCAACAGCAGGGGTTCTGAAATMTTTCCCTTCTGGAGCTAAACATATCTGATGGGCAGTAGCAATGTGTTTTTCAGTTAAGTTGTGAATTATTTTATGCTATTCTGTGCTTAATGCTCTCTCATCTCACCCTGCTTCCCCTCAAACATGGGAATGGATCATTTCTGAACATAGTTAAGTGATACAATTGACATTGAATAGGAAATGAGGCTACAAAATGATGATTATGAGAGACATCCATCTCAGTTCAGTTAAATTATAAGGAGCATTAGGACCAGGTGAGATAGAGTAGCATCCCCTACTGATTAGCCAAAGGATGTTTTGGACATTAACCTTTATAAATTAATCTGACCTTTTTCAGAGGGAGAATAACTAGATTAAGAGGAAGGGGGATATGCAAGGGACAGAACTGAAATCTCTGATAAATGTTGTTRTTTAACTAATGCGTCTCTTTGCAGATGAAATTCTAGCTTTGAAAAATGGTATCTTGAGTATGTTTACAAGGGGAGAGTATTCCACAAGTGGCTGTAAAGGATCCTCTCTTTTTCTCCCCTCTTCTGCTAAGCCTCAGAAGAAGAAGGAGGAAAACCTTTCCAGTGTCCAATCTGTGGTTTGGTTATCAAGAGGAAGAGTTACTGGAAACGGCACATGGTGATTCATACAGGTTTAAAAAGTCATCAGTGTCCGCTCTGTCCATTTCGCTGTGCACGCAAGGACAATCTCAAATCACACATGAAGGTAAGGAAAGCATTTGCTGACAGACTTGAATCATCAATCAGAAGATTTTTAATGTAAGAAAGTTATTTCAGTCATATTTGGAAAAGCAAAATTTCCCTATCTGTTGTACTAATGGTGTCTTTATTTAAATAGATTGTAAGAAGATGAAGAAATAACTTTCCATTTTATGCAGTGTGGAYGCTGTCTTGTGTTATATAAACTTGTTGCAGTGTAATGCAGCATGAACTATCTGTGGTGGATTTAGTTCTGGATCTGGAACTGCAAGAATCAGGGACTCTTAGTTGAGCTGTGTCACTGTGTAAACACAGCATTGCCGCTTTCAGGCCCAGGCTCTGTGCAGTATCTCTGCACAGTTTTGCCTTATGCTGAATGGACATCAACTCAGGCATGACTAGTAGGGGGCTCTCTTTGACTTGTCGTAGCCAGACCTGCAGTTTTAACTTCAGATTYCAGGCTCTATAAGCATCTATAAGATGATGAAATTTAACATCTGGTGTAACATGAAAAAAATAGGAAAATTCAGTGGAAAGAATTCTCTGTGTATTTAGCTGAAATAACTACAATGTAGGAAGGGAGCAAGGTGCAAAGTGGCCAGTCTTGTGTACTGGGGAGCATATRTGGTAAATTAAAAGTAGTACATGACCTGTTAATCCACGAATGAAGAAGGTGAAGTGTTGAAAGTTTCCCTTGTTAATGCAAATACAGAGGTTCAGCTATTATAATACCAATGAAATGCTTTATTTTTTTATTTTGTCTGCTTCAGACAATGTCTAAGAGTACAGGACTGATGTGGAGGGGAGCAGGAGTCTCTGCTCAGCTTTTAGATATGCAATTACAACATCTGAGATCACTCAGCAGAAGGCTAACCTTGCTTACATGCRAGTAACTGTTCATTTAAGTATAAATCCAGATGATTCCACTGATCACAACAGCAGATCCTGCTGCATCTCAGGTCCCACCAGGTTTCAAATCATCCCCCTCAAATCTGAAGGCCAGTCCTGCAAGTATTGTTGGTCACTGCACTAGCCCCAGCCATCCTTGATGTATCATGCTAGTGCTTATCAAGTACAATTAACTTTGGTATTTGCAATTCTTTTTTTTACATTTGGTGTTTGACTGCAGGACTGAAATGTTTTTCCTGAGCGGAACTGCTGGCATGAAAGCATGGGAACAAAGTGTAATGAGACAGGTTTTTGTTCCCAATTGTGCACAATTTGTGCAGGAGCRTGCATCACCTGCAAACTTGCTCTCTTCCTTGGCAGAGGCCTGTTGTTGTCCCTTGCCTTATGAAGGACATCCCTATTATTTCCAGCAGGAATTCTTGGTCACTGCATTTTGTGCCTTTGGGGGATTATTCTGGTTACAGGTTGAGAGCCTATCCCTTCCTTTTTGGCAAGATGATTTACATAGGAGGTCAGTTGTAGGATGTTGGAGAAAATCAGCACAGAGGCAATGAAAGCACCTCTGTTGGGTTGACGGGTGTGTGAAACCCTCATGCTCTTTTCTGCCCACCATCACTTACTTCATTAACTAACTCCTTGTGATCCTACAGCAGACCCTCTGTACAGACATGTAATACAGTGTTCTTTAGTTATTTCCAGGTAGTGCTTTGACATGTTTTCTCATTTGAGTAGGCATGTCATAAGCACATTTTGTATCAAGTCAAAATTGAGGTGAAGTGGAAATGCATAYGTAATAGAAGATGAGTGAGATAGGGGCTATGTTAGTCAGATATGACTTGAGTTTCCTTCTGGTGATGATATAAATTAATACCAGGTTTGAGACCAAAAATAACAGATTTATTTTCTAACTGTATAAAAAGTGTTACTTTTAAATCTGTATGTTTTTAAAAAAGAAGTATGAACTTACAAAACTGAGCATATATAAGCTAGCAGTGTTCAAGATAGAATAAATGTCTGTCAGCAGTAGTACAGTAAAGCTGAGATTTTGGGGGATGCAGCATCCTGGTTTTGCCATTTAGAGGTTTCAGATATCTTTGTTGTCCCAGAATCATCTTTATGGCCAGCAACCCACAGAGTTGCCTGGCCCTCCTCCCTTTTCTCTCTTTCTGTAAGTCAACAGTAGCTGCAGATGAAGACATGTTTGTTTTTCAAAAACAAAATACTAAAAATTTTTGTGTTTAATTGATATTCATCATTATAAGCCAATACTCAAGGAGTATTGGCTACTGTAAGCAAATATTTTTTTTTCTCTATATACTCCTCTTCTGTTTCCAGGTTTTATATTCTGTTGATCAGGGCAACAGACAAAACTTGCTGGGGTGTTTTGGTGGACAGCTGAAGTCTCCACAATCTAGAAATGTTACCTTCATTTTCTCCCAGGCAGTATAGCACTAAGCTGGAATGCTCCCTCTTTTTTCTAGATTATTGTAGRCATTTTTCAATGAAAATGAGCGATCTATGATTTCCATTGGTGATTTGTGTGTATGCATGTGGGGTTTTCTTATTGTGCGTATTTTTAGGTTAAAAAATGATAACTGTAGTATATAATTAAGGTGTAGTTTTATGTTAATGATTGTGTGTCAAACCCATTGGCACAGAACACAGCAGTGCCAACATTCCTTGTCCGCTGCTAGAGAAAAATCTTACTACAGAGAAGGCTGGAATCAATCCGTTCCTATACATATTCATATCTACATGTACTGCCCACCATGTTGATGTGGTTTTCYTCCAATAAGGACATTTTGCCAGGACCAGCTCTGAACTGGAGGCRAGGAAGTGAAAGGCAAGAAAGAAAGTAGAAGGAAAAAACCCACRCAGAAACACAATGAACAAGGCAGATCAAGAATGCTGCCTTTTAAAGCACAATTTTACCTGTAATTGTTATGTGGCATTTAGATTCCACACCTTAGAAATATCCTAAAATAGACATGGTACAGAATTTTTAGTCTGTTGTAGATACAAGTTGTAACACTTGCATAACTGCAGGTTTTGGCCTTTTTCCCTCCAAATTTGTTCCGCATCTTGGCATTTAATTCTGATATCATAGCATGATTTTTAAGGGCTCTGAGATTATTGAAAATGAAACTGAACAAATGAATGGGTCTTGTGGAGACAGGCAGCAAGAATTGCTCACAAAACCTTCACTCTGTTTATCTAAACATAGACTCAACTCAATATGTTGTTTACTCCTGGAGAGAAGAAATATTTTCTGGACTTATTCTGAAGCAGCAGAAAACAACAGAAAGGGGTAGTGTAATTTTTTCAATTTCAAAATGTGCTTTTGTTCCTGGTAAGCAGGTGAGGGTTAAATTTACCTCACAGCAACACCACAAGCATCAGCCAGATTTTGGCCAATTGATATCTTTGGAGCGTGCATATATCTTCCCGRGCAATTGGTGGAAGAATAGGCTGTGAGATCATAGAGATATGTTCCAAGAAAACAACGGGATATTAGTCTGAGCATTTGGAAAGAGAATGGGGAAKAGAAGCATATGGCCAAAAATAATGTCTATAAATGTTCCTTGTTCTGCTATATAGTTATAATACAGAAATGGGTGATCCAGCTCTTCCAGCAGTGRAAGCGAAGCCTGGCATAATCAACACTTACTGAAGTGGAATGGTATGACAGAAAATAAAGAATTGCAAGATGAAACTTAACAGGGAAAGTGGATGTAGGGGAACACAAGTAACATGACGCTCAACCACAGGAACTYTATGTTTCTGTTTCTTGAGGAGAGAGACCAGGTAGTGAGTTCTTAGGTTAATACTCCCGTGTAGCATTAAGAGAGTTATAATCACCCTYGTCATTAGAGAGAGAGGCAATAAATTACATAATTGTGGGAATTAAAAAAAAAAGAAAAAGTAGCTAGATGTTCCTGAGTGATTTTCCTCTTTATTCCTCCAATGCCTTGTAGTCTGTCAGAAAACTGAATGAATATTCACGATACCTTTTAGTGAATCATAGAACAGATTATTTTTGAAATATCTGTACCATATTGTGGGAAGGAAATTGGCTGTGTTTCATGGGAGCTTTTTTGTTTAGTTTGGCTTAAACTAACCTTGAAAAATAATGGGAGACTCCTGTAACTCCATTGCTTCACTTCAGTTGAGGGGAGGTGATACAAACTTGTACAACTTTTCAGCAAGTTAGTGTCTGCACCCTAAGTTTCAGACACATACAAGTAACTTCAAATACCTGCTTTTTAAACTGATGACTTTTTACATATGAGACAGGGCTAAAACAGGAAATGCATTCATGATTTAGAACCTTTAAAGAAACCATTTTTTGGATGGCTCATCCAGCCATGCAGAGAAGCKTTCTTCCCTTCACTTTTAAGCAAAAGAAGTGCTTAAGACCCTTCCCTTCACTATTAAGCAAAGCAAGGAAAGAGTTTCAAAAAGAAAATACTGTATAAATAATGTATGCGACCTGAGGGGAAGGATCATATCAATACTAGCACTGTAGCACTAAGCTTCTGAAAGTGCAGTGTTTTTAAGATGAGGGAGCTTGTCAGAAAAGAGCACTAAATGAAAAGTCAGAGAACATATGATAGGTGCGAGATGAAGACCTCTCAACTACTCAGGGAACATATCTRGGTATCATTGTAGGCAAATCATTGAAAATGTTTTCTTGGCATGTACAGCAGTGGTTAAAGAGTACATTAGAATATTTGAATGTCTATAGAATGGAACAGAAATAGCACTGAAAGTACTACAGTGTTGTTATACAAATACATGATGTGCTCTCAGTTAAGGTGCGGTAGTTAGTTCTAGTCATTGTGCATCAAAAGGATATATCAAAACCAGAAGATTTTTAAAAATGATAATGAAAATGATTAGTGAGATGACAAGAACTCTTTTGGAAGAAAGAAACTGAAAACTATGGGACTGCCAGGGCTAGAAATATATGATCAAAATAATGTGTGTGATATAATAATAATATGATAATATGGAGGCAACAAGTGAAACTGAAAGAAGATCCCTCCCTTTCTTTTTTAACCGATAGATAATTTGCCCTCCAATTTTCGAACTAGTGCTGAAGCTTGTAAGCAGTGTGTAGATCTGTAGAAGCTTACTTCAAATCAAAAATGTGCAGGAAAAATCAAAACATAGAAATCGCAAAATATCTTTTGAGACTGGGAGGACTGTAGGATAAAACAAAGAGGATGCTTCGCAATCAGGGAGAATATCAGTTACATGAAATAGACTCAGGAGCTGAAAGTTCTTCATACTTTTTATGTGAGTCAACCGTAATTCTTTGGGATTTTGGAAGAACCTTTCTCTATGAACAGCTTATGCACTCCAGTGATCCAGGTTTAGCAACAGCAAGGCTCTGGCTGGGACTTGGGTGAAATCCTATCAGTTGCCCTCTTGTCTCCTCCTGCCTGTGGCTCTGGCTTTTGCTGTTGCAGGGGAATAGAGTTGGATGTCCTTGCAAGAGATCCTTCCTTCCTCGCAGTAACCCTGCCACCAGCAGCAGAAGCCTAGTTGACTCTAGGACATCTGTTGGTGTGGGCAGCATTAGTACAACATGAAAGCTGTTCCTTGCCTCATAGAGGAAGCAGACAGCTTTTCGAACTGTAATGTTGTGTGGCTTAGATGTCCCCTGTGGCCCTCTGCAGAGATCAGTGGGGCTTCTTGCTTCCTTTTCTGCCTTGACTMTTCCTTAAGTACCTTACATTGAAGATGCATGGCTTTCAGATGCTGTTGAATAAGAAAACAGAAGATAGTTTTTCTTTAAAGRGACTTGGATTCTTAGTTTATATTGCTAATAATGTTTATATTTTTAAAGTAAGTATTATTATTTAATCTCAAAGAAAAGTCTTATAGTGCGACTGGATTCAGGATGTTGGAGGTTAAATATTGGACTTGAAGTTATTTTATCCATTATTTATGTAGATCTAAAACTGTACTTTTTAAGCTTTAAATCTTTCTTTCTGAGTTCTGTCATTCCATGGCTGCAAGTTATAAACATACTTTTCTAATGAGAAATCCGTTGGTGACATTGCTGTTGTCTTTGGACAGGAGAGCAGTTGAGATCAGATGAATTGGTCTTCTTCCATTCTCAAAATCCATTTTCATGCAAAGGTGGCATGGCATGCTCCGAGCAAGAAAAGGTGGGCTCCCACACAGACTTGGCCACTCGACTGAAGCAGCAACAGCCTTTGGAAGCTTGTTGATGATTGTGGCCTCTAGAAGAGCTGCTTAGATATGTACAGGGAAATGATGGGTGGAGATCCTGGAGAGAAACCCTGGCACACAGAGCGTCAGTGGATGTAAAACGTAAAGTTGCTGTGGTGAAGGGTGCTTACTACCGTTAGTGCATATCAGTGCTCTTTGTGAAGAAAATTGCTTCCATACTGCCATGCTTACAGACCATCCTGTTTCCGGTAGTGTGGATAGATGATCTTGTTGGCATTTTCATTGTAATGTGTTAATATTTAGAATTTATGGTGATGCTATTCATCTGCAAGGTTGCTACTTTAAAACTGTTTTAGGCTAACATTAGCTTCTATTTTATTATTTTTATTACCAGTTGCAATTTTAAGGTTCTGGAATTACTTGTCTGTAAATGTCATGTTTTGCATACAGAGAATGCCATTCTGTGATGATGCTGGCCAACAGGAATTCTCTCTTGCTGGTTATTTAGTACCTTATCTCTGGACCCTTGAGGATCCACTGAAAGAGAAAAGTTATATAGCACTACTGAAATCTGTTTTCACAGAATGCAAAGAGACCTAAAGGAAGATCTCCCTCTTAGCAGGCCTGTGTATGTAGCAAGTAGATCTGGGAATACTCAATTTGAGCTTGTGACGGAATTCATCTTACTGTATACAGAATGAATGAGACTAAACGTGAAACTTCCTCCCATCTGGAATGTGTCAAGGTCATGTTTGGGAAATCCTACTTATACCCTGGGATCAGCAGGATCTGCACCAGGATTCTTAACGATCTAGTCTCAGCTCTGCAGGAAGCCAGCAAGTATGGAAAGTCTTAGCTAGAGCCAGGCTTTCCTGGTGCCTTGCTGTAAACCTGGGCTTTGATTAGAGCTGGGGCTCTGAGGGGTTTTGGACTTACGGGCTATGGCAGTGAGCCTCGAAACCCTGGCACAGCTGGCTATTTTTGAGCCAAGCCCCAGGATGGAAGGTGCAGAGGCACTCAGCAGGGAGGAGAAGTCATGCCCAATTTGTCAAGAGTTCATTGAACCCCTCGTGTGTTTCAGGTGAAATATTTTGGATTCAACAAATTACCATTCCCCAACAGAAATCTATCTCACTGAAATGATTCCAACCAACTCAAGTTACAAGTGAAAATGAGTGTATGGAGCTCAGTTGTTTGCCCTAATAGCATATTTATCAATAATAAGGAACGAATGCGTGTGTTTGGCAATCTTTCTACAGGAAGTAGTCCCGAAGATTGCTCTCAGGGTTTAAAATGTGTTGATGAGACTATGCAGAAGAGAGCTTTTCAGTACACCTGCTAGCACTGTGTTAACCAAAACATTGCATAATTATGTATTAATTATATATGTAACTTGTATTAGTGTATGTGGCTGTTCAGATAGCTGAAATGTAAACCATTACAAATGGATGGATGGACAGAGTTCTCTTTAAAAGGTAATTAGAATGAGGTTACTGGGTGTTATGTTGGAGTACATGTTCTGTGTGCGGAAGAGCTTACAGTCAAAATGTGAGAACAGTAAAATAAACTTTGGTCATTAACTGACCGATAAAGTAGAATATGACAAAAATATCTCTCATTGGTGTTTTATTGTAGCAGAACTGATAATTTTCTGGTAGACTTAATTTGCAATGAAATGTTTCAGTAGCAGTTATATTTTGTTTGCAACAAAYTTTTCAGTAGCTCCTTGGTACTGCCAGCTTCTGTGTTTTTGCCCTAGTGATACATTACATTAGCAGTAATTGATATTACTGCTCAGGTTGAGGTTTTGATTGGTTGCTCTAAATATTGGTGTTTATGAAGTTGCATGGAAGGATTTAAGCTTAGCAAAACATAAAATAGATGTAGATATAAGAGATAAGGTCTGGGTGCTTTTTTGTTTTATTTTGTTTTGGTTTTATTTTGTTTTGTTTTCTCCTCCCAGTCAAGGAAGTGTCTAGTTACAGTTTGGAGGTCTTTTTATGCAGTGACAAATCATCAAGACCAATTTATAAGGGCTCTTTCACCAAAAAGCCTTTCTTCATTTCCATGCTGCAGAAACAAGATGTAGCTGATTGTTTTTTTCTTTTTAGTCAAGTCTGATGTTTATGTTCTTTGATTTCTGTGTGAAAGAATCCTGCTGTTCTTAGTTACCTGACTGCATTCCAAGTGCTCAGAATGAAGAGTTCACTCGTTACTTCACTTTTTTTTYAAATTGGTGTGTAAAGCATAGAGCTGAGAATTTTGTGATGCTTGTGAGCTGTTTTTCTTAATACATGCTTTTATCTTTCACTGTTTGAACCAGGTCCATCAGCATCAGGACAGGGGTGAGACCTTTCAATGCCAACTATGCCCTTTTACCTCCTCACGCCACTTCAGCCTGAAACTCCACATGCGTTGCCATCAGCATTTCCTCAGGACAGAATCCAAAGTGAAGGAGGAAATACCAGAAACGGAGGTGAAGGGATCACCACAGCTAGGTAGTGACTCCTGTCCTGGACCACAGAGGGAAGGAGGTGGACCTGACCTCCCAGGATCATCAGCKGTGTCTAAAACACCTGATGTGGCCAGGCAGCCTAGTGGAGGCATTCCACCTTTGCTAGTGAAAGAAGAGCCCAAAGATGACACCAGCATCGCAGGATCACCTTTTGCTCTTAGTACTGTTGATAGAACTCCCAACAACACCAGGCTGAAGGACTCTTCTGACTTTGTGGCCAAAACAGCATCRGCACTATTCAGTCAAGATATCTCTGTCAAGATGGCATCAGATTTTCTCATGAAGCTGTCAGGTAATGTCAGCTCAACATCAGAGTGGCAGCATCAGCTATTYCTTTACAGGTTAAGAAGTCCTGAGTCTGCTGTATCACGTAATTGCAAGGAGAAAAAGATTGCAACTTCTGTTATGTCTTCTTGTTTCTTTTGATGAGCGAGGTGCGTGGTCAAGGGAAGAAGGCATGTGGGGAAAGAAGATAGGGATATTGCTAATTTTAAAAACTACAATTTAGAGTAAGAACTTGTTTTCCAGGTTTTAGTCTTCCTTGACAATTAGTTTGGCAAGTCCTGTTTGATGTGTTTTGAATATCTCTCCTAGTTTAAAATCACAAAGGGTCACAAATTCCCAGCATCATGGAAAATTCAACTCTTCTCTACCTTTGCTCATCTGTTCGATAGGACCAATAAAGTATTGCTGACTTTTTTTTCACAGGAGCATATGAGGCCAATATTCAATGGTTGTGAAGTATGAAACTGTATTATTGGTTTTCTTGGTTATTATCATTCAAAAAATTGGTAATGATAGAGATTCTAGAGCAACTTTTGAAGATATTTTTAATTAACATCCATGTCTAATGCAACCATGGGTATGTTCTGTTTTCTTTTTTTCTTTTTTTTCCTTATTCCCAGAATCCCATAGCATTAATCAGAGTCTCACAATGGTTTGAGTTGGAAGGGACGTCTAGAGGGACGTCTAATCCAACCCTGCTGCTCAAGCAGGGACACCTAGAGCACATCAGATTATTGCTGTGAGAATCATATGAATATGTGAAAATCTGAAGACGTGTTCTGAACACATGTCTTTACATGTGTTCATCTGAAGACATGTATTGTATGTTATGTGTTCTCTTGCAGATTTGACTGTTTCAGCCCTGGGGACATCCTGGGGAGATGTTCTGTACTAAATGTTTTCACAATTGACCTTTATCTTTAAAGAGGAAGAAGGCAGGAAAAGTTTCTCTAAAGAAAATTCTGTTTTGCAAGGAGTTTGAAGTCCCTATAGTAGCTTTAGACTTTGGAGATAAAAGATATCCTTTTAATTAAAACATGCTTTGTCAAAATTTTCCTTTATATGGAATGTAAGTTGCATTCCAACCAGGAAAAATAATGAAACAGGAAGTACAAAATAGTACAAGCAGGAAGTATGGCAGCTTGGGACTAATGGTTTCTTGTGAGTTTAGAAGAAGCCACGGAAGCCTCTTTCTTTTCAAACAATCCATTGACATAATTTAATATAACGACCAAAAATACAGCATGAGAGCRCCTCTTTTGATTCGCATTACCTTTGTTTTAGTTGAGTTTTGTGTTTGAAATCTATATGAAACTCAGTTGATGTTRTCTGACAACTGTCCTATATGTGTTGTCATTCTGACATCTGTTTTAAATTAGTATTGCTTAAGTACCTGTTTTGCAGTAAGAAACTCTACACATCTGCTGCACTGAACAGTAGATGTTGGTGCGCATGATGGCTTTGGAAGGCACAAAGAGGAGCAGAACGTGAGAGGAGAAAGAAATCTGAAATCTGTAAAAACACCCAACATTTTGATCTGTTGTTTTTCTTGTAGCAGTTGATGAGGAGCTGTTTACAGTTTGGCCAGCAATCGTGTTTTCGATGTCTGATCTATTGGCATCAGAGAAAGAATACAAATGTACTTTATTCATGCAAAAGGCCTCTGCAGTTATTTTATGGTGACTTACTAAAGGTCTTGAAACCTGACTTGTATGCACTGTTACCTAGCAACATGTTATAAAGTCACTAGGGGAGTGAGATGTATCTGTAATTTTGTATGTGTGCATATTTGGATGGAAATGTACTGCCAGTCACCAAGTTTACTACACAAGGAAAGCAATGTTAAAAGGAAAGGAATTTCTTCTCTCCTGAGATTTATGTCGTGTTATATATATTTAGCTCATGCTTTTCTCCATACGATGTGCATACATTTAGAGTAGAAGTAAAAGTAATTCYCTTTTAGCAAGTCGGTAGGGGTTTTTTTCCCGATTCCTTGCTGTGCTGAACCAGGATCCTTTGAGCAATATATTGTGAYGCACTCAAGTTAGGCCTATCAGAACTTCCATTATTGGCCTTACCTTTCAATGAAACAAATCTTTTGAAGTCTCAAATTGTATATGCCAATTCTAACAGCCAACATAGATTCGTTGAGACCAAATTATGTCAAAACAATCTAATTTTCTGTTGTGATAAGGCCTTGTGGCTAAGAAAGAAGCAGCAGACAGATATCTAGGCATCTAGAATTCAGCATTTATTCTTATTGAGTATTTATGGTGAAAATGAACAGTTATTTTTGCTTGCCAGTGTTCATTGCCCCTCCTCTTCTTGGTTAGTTTCAGCTCATGTCTCTTGTTTCATAGGAAACCTCGGGGCTCATAGGTTTTAATTTCTGGGCAGTCTCATCCTCTTCTTATTCCAAATTTCTGACTCAGAGGCATTTCTTCCTTCATTCTTAGGAGTTAACAATTGTCAGTACCATCTCAGAGCAGGAGTTTTAACTGGCACRTTTGGAGAGGAAAACAGTTCAAAAGCAATGTTTATTGGTGATTATCAATTTAAAATAAAATGATTTATATTGTGTAATGTAGTATGTGTCTAAATGAAGTGGAGAACAGATGTTTGGAAAGTAATACTTTGAAGGAAGTTCACAGTCAGAAGATTGATTGAGGTTTCTCAGGGATCTGTACTTGGTCTACCATTGCTTGCAATTTTCATGTATCACGTAGTTACTGGAATAATAACATCAAACTTAGCAGAGCCTGTGAATACATCAAGATAATATCAAGATTCAATATATGGATTATTTGGAGAAATGATCTGGAGAAAGAAAGTGTGGATTTTCAACAGACATCTACACAAAACAAAATGAGGAAGAACTAACTAGGTAATGGTTTTGTAGAAAAGGAACAGGAATTAACGGTGTCATATGGTGTCTGAAAGGACAGTCACTGTACTTCAGAAGAAGCCTAAGGAGAAGTCTTCCAGTGCATTAGAAAAGTTTGTGGGGCAAAGTTGTTGGTGATTCATAGTGATTAGGACAAACAATAAGAACTTTATATTGCTATAAGGTTTGAGTTGGCATTAAAAAGATCTTTCCAAAAGCTGAGGTAGTTAAACATCTAGAGTTCGGGGAAATTTTGGCATCACCACTACTGGAGGTTTTTGAAACAAGTAAGGTATTTATCTGTCAGATATGGTTGAATCTGTGTTAGTCAGAAATATGTTTTGGATTTGTGCATCTCAATCAGTGGCATCACAAAAATTTCCCAGCAGTTCAGAAATTTCAGCTGGACAACGAAAAGCAACCTGTAAAGAAGCAAAGCAGAGTTTAAAAAAAAAAAAAAAGTAAGAAAAGGAAAAAAGAAAAAGAAACCACCACCACGCACACACAAATGTTCATTTACACCTGAATTTGTCTTTGTCATAAATGAATTGTAGCAACACTGTTCAAAATGACCTCTGAACTTTTTTTCAGGAAGGTTTATGGATCTTTAGATGTAAAGAGGTGAAAAATATTATTGTAAATGACCTTCTGAGATCCTTTCAACCTYATTTTTTTCGGTGATTCCATGCTATTTCTTGCCAAAATGGATGTTTTTATTGCATGYTTTCTAAAATAAGGCATAGGGCAAATCACCAAATGCAAATCTAAAAATGGGAATGAACCCTGAAATCTTTTCSAGACTGCATTCTCTCAGTCCATACTAGTTTAAGGTAAGGGATACTATTAAAACAACAAGCAATCTGAATAGGGTTATATGGAGAGTTGTTTAAATTTAGAAAGGGTTATAGTTTGTAAAGACTATTAACTGATGACTCTGAACATATACCCCAAAGCTAGAAGAGTGTTTTAGCATGGAATTTTTTTTTACCTTCAAACCTTCCCCCTCTTATTTCAGTAAAGCTACTCATATACTTGAAGTTGTCCAAATACTTTGCTGGAGTAGTCCTTTGCCAGAATGTTTTCTTCTCCTGATACCTTAATTTGACATTGAAACTTTGTAACTGCATTCATGTCTTAATTTGCAGAGTATTTCCTTTTTCTGTTTTAAAGGTATCAGTGCTAGATGTAGTAGAACACGTCTTATTAAAATTTTTGAGGCCCTTCCAGTCCCTTCTGAGGCTTGCTTTCTTCTGGCGTAAAAAATGTCTTTTACAGTGATCCAAATTACCATGGCCAGTGTAGTATAGTGAAATTATTACTATGTTATGTGCAGCACTTACTTTTTGTACACATTCTAAAATAAATGAATCCCATTGAAATGAATGTAATTCCTGCACTGTTGATCTCTGAGGAATTCCATGCGCAAACAGTAATTGTAAAGCATCCTTCATTCCCRGCCTCTCTCCCTCACCTCTCTGGCTTTGCCAAGTGCATTGCTCTGAGAAGCACAGCTCTTCATCTTGAGATGTTGTGCATTATCMGCTGTGCCCTGCCTCTGCAGCTCTTTTTATGTTCCCCAAGTTATTCTCCTGGAAAWGCTTTAATATAGAAATGGGGGAGGGGAGGCAGCAGGGCAGCTAGGCGTGCGGGGCTGCCTGGGCTAGATCGGGGAGGAGCTCTTGGCTTCTCTAGGTTTAATCATGTCTGATGTCACCATCATGCTAGGAGCCAAATTTTTGTATTATAGAAGTATAGCTACTATGGGATTTTGGTGACTGTTCAGAGAACTTGGACTTTACATTYGTGTTTTCCTGTCTGATTCCATGAGTGGAATAACACAATAGTGAATCATGAGACAGCTACATAGAAAATATTGGTAGATAGGCTAAGTAATCAGTTAGATTATCTTTTCTCTTTGGCTCTAGAAAATTACCACACTCCTTAAAGGTGAAGCAAGCACTTTGAATGTTGCAATGCTTGCCRTTGACAGTGCTGAATTGGTTGGCTTGAAGACTCTTCAGACTGCTGTTTAAAAGAATAAAAATAAAAGCATATCCAATTACGTTAACATAATTGATGTATTTGTGCAGCAAGTTCCAAAGAAAAGACTGCCTATATTTAGGATGCATAGTTTGCGCCAGAATGTAAAATTTCAATTAGAATATGTAAGCGCATAGGCCTGGCAATTATTCAGCCATATTCTTAAATTAAAARGACTGTGAATTCTGGAATACTGCTGTCAGTGTAAATACCCCCGATATAGTGAGGATCTCTTTGAAGCACCTCTCCAGATTCACATTTTTGTTATTTCCATATAGACCTTTAATTTAAAGTAAAACCAAAAAAGGGCAACAGCACAGCTAATTTAAACTTGGGCAAATAAAAGTTTTACTGATCTTTGTTGCTGATCTATCAAACCTTTATCTTCCCTGTTCAGAAAATGCTAGTCTTATTTCCAAGAAATTCCTGACATCTTTAAAAATCATACCCATCAGATTTGGCACCTTACACAGAACTTCACAAATAAAACAGAGTGGAATCTGCTGTAATTTAAAATGCAGTACAACTAACTACTTTGCTTGTGTACTCAGCCCAGTGCTACATAAAAGAAGATATGAATGTATTTCTGTACCTACWATCTGGTTTAATAGCTACACAAACTCTAATTTTCAGGAACAGCTAGAATGATGGCTCTCTTGCTTCCTTGATCAGACCASTACTCCCAGCAGAAGTTCTAGCTCATGAGCCTTTTTCTCAGGTCTATCCMAGTAGGAACTGAAGACATTGTTAGTTCAGTCATCTCTGACTGGCTTTGTTTGTTTTCTTAAGCAAAAAGAAAGGTCCTGCTGGTATCATTTCTTTCCTTCTATGTTTCTCTTTCTTTGTAGAGAAAAGAAATTTCCATATGGYAAACAGTTCTTTCCTGTCAGAAACAATTTTTCCTGTGTGCGTTTCACTATGCTTGCCCTCTTTACCCCTGTTCCCCCAGTTTACCTGTTTTGCTGTTGTTTTGATTTTTACCTGGAAAGATGGTTTTAGTAGATCTTATAACCTGGTATTTAGGCATTCTGGGGCCATGTGGTCTGTCAGCATCTGCTTTAGTAACTTGCCTAGTTCYTCTCTTCCACTTGGATTAGAACTTGGCAAAATGCTGATGGGCCAGTAGCAAGAGTTAAAATTCTAAGCTGAAAGTCTGTAAGTTTCAGYCTGCTAGTACTTGTATCACCTATAAGACTGGTAAGCAAGATGCAGTAGAGCTGCCCACAGGCAAATAGTCCTGACTCTGCATCCTCTCTTCTTGTGACTGGTCATTCTTCTGTGCTGTGTCTTCTGCTTTGACTACAGCTCTTTAAATGCAAAGCAGMTTTAGAGAAGATCAGGATAATTAGCTAATCTTTTCTGCACCTATACTTGAATGTTTCCAACAGTACTTAAGCAAGATCATTTGGAAGACCTCATATTTTAAGTGGTCTTTGGAAGTCCAGAGATGGTGARTCTTGGCATTGTTATCCTTCTTATGCTTGCCTACTCTGCCAATCCACTGCTTYGATAAGAGGAAATGTTTAAATGCTTAGAGCCCTAATGCCTAAGTGACTTTTCCATTAATTCCTATCCTCTTCTTCAAAGATYGGTAGGTTAGTTTATCTGGTTTACAGCACAGGGTTTGTGTAGAGTGTGTTGAAAGAGCACAGTAATTGAGTTAGCACTCCCAGGGAGGGATAAGTAGCATGAGGCGCCCTGAGACAGATCAGTACTTCTGGGGAAAAAACACTAAATACAGAGTCCAGCTAGATTGTCCTGTGAAAAAGATAGTATTTTTCCTTTTGGAGTATATAAATGTAGGCAGCCTCTATGTGTGGAACACATTATCTCTAACTCCACTCTACTAGTGAAACATAATTTATCGGAAACGTTGGATTTTGCTCTGGAGGTTGTCCAGCAGATTCCAACTGAGTAAATTTTTATTGCAAAGCGGTTTGCACACCAGGGGCTTCTTATGCAATGTTTGTACCTCAGGTAAGCTGTGGTCTCCATGCAGAATGTTAACACCTGCACTTTTAAGTGTTTAGAGCAAAGATAGTAGAAGACTCCAATCTTGCACTTTATTGGCTCCAGCTTCCTTCATGTGTGTGATTCCAAACATCTAGGAATGTCTTCAAGTGCTGGGGACCTGATCTATGAGAAGTCTTTGGTGACTGACTTGCGCAGTTCACAACTTCCTCCCTGGACCTTAAAAGCTCACAGCACTATTCAGTTGCCCTAACTCCAGTGAGTTCCTGAATAAAGCACTGTCCTTTCTTTCTTGGGAAGGAGTTCTGCTATCATTATTTTTCTGTGACAGGTCTGATGAGAATAGAAAGGGAGGTTTTCCTGCAAGGTCTCAAGGAGATCAGTTCAATTTGCAGTGTGTGTTCCAGGGCATTATCTCTTCTTCCTTTTCCCTCATCTAGGAGTAGCCTGCTCTTACTGCCCTTCGTAGCTGTGCTTGGGCATCACTTACAAAATAGCCTGGCACTGGTGCAGTGTGCTGTGGCATTAGAGATGTTTATCACAGCTACRTTCAACCCACGCTTCATACATACTATTTCACATGGCCTCCTGTTTTGCAGAAACATTTTGGTCATTGATTCTTTYTATTTTCTTGGTTTCTTTTGCTCAGCTCAAGCAAATGGAACAGTGACCAGCTCTTTGATATTTGTAACTTATAACATTGAGCTTGACTTGAAGCAATCAGCCYGTTTCCCCCTCTTTCAATTATAAACATTCTGAGCATTTAGAAACCCTCAGTGAGCGGACTGCTGCAGTCAGCAGCTTCCATGAAAACATTTCAAATTGGTGGCAGATGCCCAAAGCTTTTCTTGTGGCATTTGGCAGTTTGAGGAAAGTGTTACAACTTTCATGCCTTGCTTTTGCCAAATGGATCAAATGATCCCGTTTATCAGGAACATAAAAATCACCAATCTGGAATCTTTGATCCATTGTTTTTTTGCTGTATATGAATGGGATGAATGAAGAATTAACAACTCTGCAGAGAGACTTTTACCTATTGGTGGGCCTTTTTTTTTTTCTCCTTCACTGTATATTTCAAAATTAAATTACTGTCTGTTTTGGTCCACAGGCAGCTAATCTGTCCATCTGTTCTTATTGCAAATCAGGATGAATAAAAGTTAAATACAAATTAAGTATATATATGTGCATCTATTTTTGAATGTAGATGGGGGATGTTATTGCTTCTGGGAAGTAATGCTCTTATAATTCAAAGACWCCAAAGTAAACTTCAACGCCATCTCTTTAATCCTTCTCTAGTTCTGTTTTTTTTGAAGTTTTTTTTTTTCAGTTGTAGATTTTCTTTCTGAATTAGTTTCAGTCAGATTACTTTCTTTATTTGCAGCAATTTTTCTTACCTCTGTATATTTTTGCTAATATGACTACTAGTAACTGTGGATCCAAGACAAGATAGAGACAAGGAGATATTTTTCTCTAATTTTAATTAKGCATCTGATAAATAGGACTACCACTCTCTTTCCTATCTCTCCTTCTATATAAGCTTCATTTAGTTTGGAGTTTGCTTTAACATCTTTCAAGAAAGAGTAAAAGAGCCATTGGCTGTAACAGTAATTTTGAAACCAGTTCATGGCTGACTGTCTTTATTTTTGTATTTTTGTTCCCCAAGAGGAAAAAACAAGGGGTGAATAATGATGCATTGATGATTGCTTGATTCTGAAAAGTGTAGTTGGTTCAAGGATGTGAGGATGTGTTGTCTGTTAATTAGGCAACAAGCATCATCCTTCTAGGTTTATGTATGCTGTCCAGCATTGGAGAGCAATTCTCTGTATGSTGTCTAAAGCAATGCAAGTAGAGCAAGCAGTGCCAGCAGTACAAGAATCACAGAGGGGTTGAAATTGGAAGRCACCTCTAGAGATCATCTAATCCAACCACCCTGCTCAAGCAGRGACCCCTAGAGCRTGTGGSACAGGGTGGCAAAGAACCTGAGTTTGGCTTGATTTCTTTCTCCTCACTTGACTTTGAGTAGAATGCATCGAGTAAAATGCACATCTTCAAGAATTCCTCCGGATTGTGAGGCCCTGACTACGTTTTCCAATTCTCACAGGTGATATCCTGTAACTACATGGGCAGAAACCGATATTATAGATCTCAATAAGAGATTATTTACACTATTGCTAATGTTGTGTTAATAGGAATGATGTTAGTGTGGTTTCAACTCCTTCTGGGCTGTGCTTTGGAATAGTGATGGAGTGATGGCTTGTAGCAGCATGTGGTGGCATAGTGGGAGAGCTACCCTAGGAGGGAGGGAAAGAAGGGGAGAGTGAGCGGTGGGAAGGAAGCCTTTATAAAATTGTCCTATGTGAAACTTCTTRAACTCTGAATACCAGTATGACCTCGCTTGACTTGTTGTTTTCCTGGACTATTAAAATGTGGTTTCCTTTCATAGAGTTTAAGGAGACCCGCAGGTTCTGTGTTAACAAAGGGCAGAGTGCTGCTGTTTGGTCCTTCCCTTGGTTACGGTCAAGTTGGCTGCTGCGTTTGCTTCGCTGATAAGAGGGAGTAATAAGTACTAATCTTTTCCTGAAGTGCTGCTTGTCACTTCCCCCTTGCTTGTGATGAAGCATGGCAAATGGATGCAAAGTTACAATGGTCTGAGGCAGCTTAATATCACCTCAATATTTCAAAATGTTAAAATTGTCCACGGACCTGGTCTGTAGTGCTTCCTCTACCTGGTGGATTTTATGGGCAGGAACATAGCTGGCTTCACAGCTTAATGTTTGTCCTTCTTAGCTTCTCAGWTTCCAGTTTCCTTTTCCAGTTTTGTTTTGTTCTGTTTGATGACCATTCATTGCCCAATATCAGGCCCCAAAATAAACCAAGATAGGCAAAAGATGTAGACCTGGATAAAGTTGATGCACAGTTTTTTCATCTAAGAACCTTGTTAGAGTTAGATTACTTTAAGAGCCCTGTCCAATATTTTGGTGAATTGAAGCGTGTTTTAATGTTTAATGTTGTTGCTGGGTTTTTTTCCTTTAAAAGGAAAAAGTMATTCCTAATAGTGCTATTAGTGCATATGAACTACTACATGAGAGAGAAATTGTTTTCTCTCTACTGGAGACTCTAGGAGTGATATATTATGCTAAGAAGGAGAGTATTTTATGAAATTAGCCCGGAACATGAAGAGTTGGAGGGTAGGTAGAAAGGCATAAATTGTGCCGATTAGGATACCAGGAGCAAACATGGTGAGACTGAAGCTACTGTGAAGTGGAGGAGAAAGACCAAGGGCAGGTGGGCTTGCCRGATTTGACTAGGTGAGATGCTCTTACGCTGCCCCTTCAGCTGTATTTTACTGCCCCTGTAGCACAGATGCTGAAAACTAATGTCTCTGCAGCTTCCCAGCTCTTAATGCTCCTATGCCAGGCTGTGGAGCTGCTGGCTSTCTGCAGCAGGCAAGGCACTTTGGCCTGTAATAGGATTGTGGAGTGCATCTGTCTTCCATGAGATCTGGTAGATCCCAGAGCTCTTGCAGAACTCAACTGCAAGAGTCATGAAGTTAGCCAGAGGAACGTTATGTGGAGTAAGAGAAGAGAAGGATAGTGATGTAAATGATGAGAGAACTTAGAGAAGAAGGCAGGGACAATACTTTCTCTTTTATACTCGTGTAAATAAAGGTTTAAAGGGTAGCAATGATACAGTTTTATCAAAGCTTGGAGGAGTCATTGCTGTGTGTGTGAMTTTGAACTGCAAGCTTAAACAAGAAAAAGCCACTGGCTGGTGATGGGAGTWAGTATCTCTCACTGGTCAAAAGTAAAGAATTAAAATTTAAAATGATGAAAAAAGTATAGCTTCTTTAGCTTCCTGTTAAGCATGCAGATAGGCAAGTGTCTGTGAATATGTATTGCTTGGGTTTAAAAGTATTGCTTAACATGTGTGCTTGATTTTAATCCCATGTACCAAAGCCAGTGCTAGAGACCTGKCTCTGTTCATTCATACCATTCAGCAGCAGTAGAGTTCAGTGTGTAGCTTTTAAGCAGTCCCAAGGTCTCTGTATTCTTCTCTGAGACTGTGCAGCTGCTTGTGTCMAATGTTTGAAAGGCTATCTTTCATTTTTACTCATGTAAAACCCCAAACAATACATTAATAGAATCTTCCAGTGCAGAGTTGTCTTCTAAGAATCCCMCTCTTCACTTCAGTCAGATAACTAATACCAACTTTTAGAATCTAGAACTTTGCTGTTGTCTTCATTTCCTCTTTCTCCYCTCTCAAATGCCCTATTTTTATTCTTAATCTCCTGTCTCTCTTCCATTTTCAGGAACTCAATATGTAATAACCAAAGGCTTTTCTAAACTGGCCCTTATGTAAAAATGTATTTTAAACTTCCATCAGGCCTATAGAAGATGTACAAACCAACGGTCAGTGAATGTCCATAGGAGTAAGGGCTCAAGAAGAAAGAAAAAGAGGTTTCCTTAAGCTCTGATACATGTTGCTTTGTATAAGATGCAGATGTTTGTTTACCTACAGTGAACCCTTTTTAGTGCTCTTGCTTCCAGTACCTGCTCTCTAGCATTTCTCCGCTTGTGATTTCTTCCTGTTAGTAACTGCTCTGTGATTAAGCGTTACACACCTCATTAAATCTAGCTTTTTTTTTCCCTTGACAGCTGCAAATCAAAAAGAACCCTTGACTCCTAAATTTAAAGTGAAAGATGAGCCTAAGGATGAAGAAGTTGCAAGTTCAACCTTGTCTCAGTCCAGCTACGTGTTCAGCCAGGGATCTGAAGCCTCAGCCCCAAGCCTTCCTGAGGAGAAACTCAAGACACAGGAAGTTCAGACAAATGTGATGAGGCAGGACATGTCRGTCAAGGCTGCATCTGAGCTCCTCATGAAGCTATCAGGTAGTTAATTAATTWAAAAATATTCAATAGCTATTCAATAGCTTTTTTTTTTCTTTCCTTCTTTCTTGTCTGCTACAGTTACATTATAGAATTAAGGCTTGGCTTTATTAGCAACTGAAGGAACAATTGAAAGTATCCATCTGCCCAGGTTCATATATGTCAGACGTCTCTCCATTTGGTCTGTTACTTCAGCATCTAATTGTCTGTGCTGTGCAGATTTCAGTGGTCTTCAGATTAATGACTATGACATAAGTCAAAAGGACTGATGGCTTAAAGCTTTTAGATATTGTCAGTTTAAAATATACCAAAACATGGTCATACCAATCTATGCCTTTCTGTGTCACTTCATTAACATCATAAAAATGTGTGCCTGTATTRAACTATACCTGATACAGTTTTATAAATGACAGGCTTTTAATGCCTTCTGGTTTTTTTGGTCACCATGTCTTGTACTGAGAATTGTAAGATACCCTGTTAAGAAGATAATGTAAACTGAGCCAGCTTTCAGTGGATAGGGAGACCACTTGAACTTGCCTGTGTTATCTTATTAATACCTCCTTCTGTCAGGCAGTTAGACACTATGCATGCATGTGCAGTCATGTATGTACTGTTAGAGTTGGAGGGAATCAAAGGAAGATGTATGTTCTGCTCATTATGTGTTGTTTAATAGTCAGAATTGAGGAAGGAATGTTTAATTTGARGAAGAGTAAAGGAGTTGAATTCTCCCTGCTGGGAACAGGTTTAAGTGAATCATGGAAAAAGCTTTGAACCTCTAATACACTTCAACTTTAAGTACCAAGAAGAGAAAGTTAATCTGAATGATATTTCCCCACCCCAGCTGGATCAGCTAGCTTTGAAGTCATCTCTAGGACTAGACCACACTTATTTTTTGTTTTGAAGTATGCCAAAGTCACACAAAAGGTGCCAATGGAAGTGCTTACAAGTTCAGCAACTTTTGAGATCCCTGCCAAATCTGTCTGAAATTATTTGGCTTGATTGCATACTGTTGAAAATTGAATTTGAACTCAATCTTTTACCTAAAAGACTTAAACTGAATAAATTCTCCTTCATAAATTCTAGCATGTAATTAATTCTCTTATGTTCATACCTGTAAATTTTAATTGCCTAAGGCTTTAAATCTTTGATTTGCAAGCATCCATGTTGTTTAATAGTGCAAAAAATGAATCCCGTGTACGAAAACTTATCAGAGTAGAAGTTTCTCAATTTTTCACAGAATTCCAAATACCAAAGATTTTATTGTTGACATAGTGCACTGTTGCTACTAATAGGTGTTTCAAGTAGGGTGTTTGAGAAACAGAACTTTATGGTCTAATGAATGTTAACCAATGAATCTGKTTTTTTTAGTTCATATAAATTTATATACGCTATTTCCTTAGAGAAAGTGCTTTGTAACTTARGGATTCTTCAAGTGCCTGAGAGATCCTAGGATACCTGACTGTGTCTTAAATTTACCAGAAGCTGGCTGTGTTCAAATAGTTTTGGGGTTTTTTTAATCAAATCCAGTATGTTGGTACCTTGTACCTCTGTTCATAAGTGTGAAATCTGGTATATATAAAATCTTAGTCAAGTCTTCAGTCACTTCTGTTGGCAACTCCCTGTRTTTAAAGGTTACAGTAAGAAATAAATAACACATTTTGGATCTCCTAGTGTTTCAGCAGTTTTTGCTGATAGTGATTTCTTGGATTAATTGGCAGATTTAAAGGTAAAGAATTAAAATTTATTCACAAATTCAGTATTGTTGCGGCTGGTATTCTTGAATTGCCCAGCAGATGGGGTTATACTAACCTAATTTTATGTACTATATTCAGCTTTCCTGAATTACATCCAATGTAGCCTGAAGAAGGAAAGCATTGATACAGTTTAATGCAGGTCAAATATAAGAGTAAAATCTGAAGTCAATAATCCTTTTTCTTTTTCATGTTTAGTTTATCTAGTAGAATCTTCGGAGAWTGCTCTTGTCTCTTCAAATTCTGCACTTTATTTTTAGTGATTTAGAATTTAAGCAAATAAGTCATTGCTTCAGAACAAAAGAAAAAAATCCCTTTTCTTTCTGATACACAAAGAAACAAAACAATGGAAAGGAATGGATGTATCTGGATGCTCTAATGTCTATGAGAAATCTTCTGCACTCATTRTATTTGAAACATTTTATAACTGGGCTTAAGTCGAGTCCTTCCAGAGTCTATATATGCCTGGTAAAGAACAAATGGTTTGCATCTTTCAATTTTTATCTGCATTTTATTCTATTTAGTACTAATTATCAAAAAGCTGCACTGCATACAAATTTGGCAAAGCATTTCTGATATCTGTTTTGCCTTCTGCATTTGTGACCTGGATAATACTGAAAACATATGTATTTTATTATACTCTAAGTAAAATATATTGCCAATTGTTGCAGCCTGGTGGGAGCTTCTTAAGCACATACCATACTGTCTTCATTCATGTGATGGTTACACTGGTTCATACTTTTTACTGGGAAGGCTCTTTTYCCAGGCAGATGTTCCTAGCTTCTAACTGAGCTTATGTGGTTTGGTGAAAGGCCTTTTCAGCTCTGGACTCATATTTCAAGCTGGTAGATATTGTGAGAAAGACTGATTTGTCAGTCAGTAATCCCTTGAAAATGTAATACCATAGACTTGTTAGCCACTCAGAGATCCCTCTTAAAGCTGGGCAAAAATTAGAAGAATAAACATATTATAATATTCACAGAACTGTTAATAGTTATCGTTCTAGACGTATGGGTAGAGAAATAAGAGGGAATCGCASATCACTGCTTGTATTAGCTGAACTGAACAAGATTCTCTCTTTTTTCAGAGAAGAAAAAAAAAATTGTTGAAAAAAGTGAAAAGTTATAGGCATGCTTCTAGTAGCAAACAACCTTAAGGTAAGGCCCTTAGCCTGGATGTTACTTTAGTGGAATGGGACTTTTTTTGGAGACAAATGTGCCCCTTTATAAAAAAAAACACCAAAAACCTCTGTGCTCCACTTGGATTCAGATCTTCTCCCTCACAATTCACAAACTTGATACCTAATCAAGACATAAAATTTTGGAGGTTCCTTATGAAGGTTTATTAATTGTCCCATCAAACTAGGAAGGCTGATATCTCTTGGGAATGTCTAATTAGAACCCTTTTTTATCCAGACAGTCAGCCAATCTTGTTAGCAGCTGGTCTGGTATTTAACAATAAACAAAACACCTATTTGAAAAATACAGTCTTTGTGGAATAGCAGGTAAAGTTTCAGCCTCGGTGTATATCTTACACCTACATTTCACAGAAGGATCTAACGTAGCTACCATYGTTTGAAGAAACATACAAGTGAGCTATCTATTACTGACTTTTAAATGAAACTAAATGTAATGGTAACTCAACAAATTTAAGGAGGTAGTGGAGCCAGGTGATTTACTTTCATCTCAACTTGACAGGTTGCCATCCCTGCAAGACTGTAAGTTCCTATTAAATCTTTGATGAAGTCACTTAGATTAAAGTGAAATAATGTATTTCAAATACACCCAAACCAATTTTCTGTATTCTTACCAGTTCTCTTTTATGGAAAAGATAAAGCTAATTCTGAGAACGTGTAACTATATGATGAACCAAGTAAAGTATGGTCAATTTTATATGCTTAGTCTTGTAAGGTGAAAGGTTTCAGTGAAGACAGAATTTTAAAATAAACATTTTCATTAATAGAGTCTAAAAAAGTGTAGAGTCTAAAAAAATATTCTATGTTGAAATATTTTTGCTACTAACATGTTTTGGCATATATTATGTTTCAGAAGTATGGTGTTTTCTGCTGTTGTGCAAAAATGAATGCACAACTGGAGGTATATAAAATCTATTTTATTCTATACATTTTTTTAATAAGTAAGATCTTACCATGGTGCTGTGAACTATGACATTAGTATGTCCAAGTCTTTTCTAGAAATCTTGTCTGACTCACTTTTGCCTTTTATTTCAGCTGTATCTTATTTGTGAAGTAGGCATTTTGCATTTCAGCAGAAATACAGGTCTTTTCTTCCTTTATTATTGTGGATCAATTCCCCCTGTATTGCAGATATACTTGTTATCAGTAGCAAATATGTGTCCTTTGTACTATCCAGTTGCTTTGATATTCTTGTATTTGAATCCTCAGGTCACACTGTTCTTCCAGTAATATTCCAATTTCCAACAATGCCTCCTAATCAGCAAATTTAATTAGTGCATAGTTGCTTTTTGTGCCAAGGTCATGAAGTAAAATCTTATATAAAATTGCTTCCAAGACCATTCTTGACCAATACCTCTTACAACCATCTACTCAGCACAACTTCTTTATTGTTTTTTGGGTTTTTTTGATCAAGTATTGCCCACTTTTGAACGTTTATGCTAATTTCACATTTTGTCCCATTTAATTAGCTTTGTCAAACAACTGTATAAGTTGTCAGTTTTAAAGAGTTGGTAAGCATAGTGCTGTTCTTGTGTGACTGGCCAGCTAGTAGCTGAATAACCTTGTTCAAGGCTTTAGTAGCTTTATGCTTGATTGTCATCAGCAGAGTGAAACAACAAAAGTAAAAACAACAACAAAAAGGAGACCGTGGATGACAAGCTATTATTGCTAACAGTCATGTTTTGATGCTGTTTCATACGTTTCATGATTTACCAGCTTTAATGGATTACGTTGGATTTATTTTGGTTTATTGTTACTATGGTGAGGAAGAAGTACATTACTACACTCTCAAATGGTCCCAGGGAGAGAGARGAAAGAGGCAAAATTCACCTTCCTGAGTGTTTCTTTTCAGGAGTTCTGTGGACTGTGCTGAGAAGCTGATGAGGCTGATGTGCTTGTAGGAGCTAGACTGCTGGCTTAGAAAAATACCTGTTACCAGGTGCTTCATACCTGTCAGGTCCCCATGCCTAGGTTGTAGGGGAATGTTTGAGTGGTCTTTTTTCCTTGTAAGGAGGCTACGTAACAGGGAGAAGTGAAAATTTGTGGGTTTTACTTACTCCTTCACCTCCAAACAGAGCATTGRAAATCTCTGAGCAATACCGACTGCTTCTGTAGAAGCCCAGAAAAGTAAGCAGGAAAGCATCTGGCCAAAAATAAGACTTCCCCTAGACGGGAGCCAGAGCAACGTGGTGGTKAAGTCCCATCAAGAGATTAAAGTTGTTCTTGGTGGTGTTTTCCAACAAAAAAAGTGAAAATGATTGTGAATTATTAGGGAGAAGCTTTACTTGAATTGCAGTACTGAAAAATATTTCTATGCTTCCTTTGGTGTTCAGTGGTAGAAGGGTGGTTGTAATTTTTCAGTGAAGTGTTTAAACAAGCCCCCCTGATCTTTAGCCTTSCTCTTGTTCCTTTATGATGTTCAGCCATCAGGATGGGCCCTAAAACTATGTAAAGTGATCATGCAGACTTTTCAAAAACATCAAGGATTGTGGACATGCATTATTTACAGAAGAGCCTCTCGCAGCCCCTCTTGCCTTTGCAGAGGCGGCTTGGTAAAACAGGAGAAGTGGAGCCAGGCTCCTTGAGAAGGTACAGCTTGCTGTGGAAATGCTAGACCAGATTCTTCCTGAACTGTGAGACTTGCATCGTTTGGAATATGTTGTACAAGTTAACAATTCACTGCATGTGTAGTCATTTTATCAAATTTGTATTGACTTCTATTTTGTGAGTAGTGAAGGAGTGGCCTACTCTGCAAATACTATGCTTCAAATAGGAACCATATTCTTGCCTCTTAAGCAGAAGGAGCAGCAGAGGTGTATGGCAAATTGAGACTAGTCTATTGCTTTAATTTTTCCCTTTATCTTGTTGTTTTTTGGCATTTCTGTCAGATGGAACCTTTGATTGCAAAACTCTATAGAGTGGGATTTCTGAATTTCCGCTTTAAAAAATATCAGCCATTTGGAAGAGATTTTTTTTTTTAATGTAGAATTCCATTTCATTGAGTCAAAGCTCATCACCATTGCCTTATACAACACAGCAGTTTGAGAAAAAATTATTAGTGAAATAAAGCATCAACCATAACACCCTAGGGAATGTCAGATGTTACTTGTGCTTCTGTAGCAGATCCTCCAGAGCTTGCCAACTGTTCCCCTACCTGTAAGGTTTTAAGCTCTTTAGGGGCATGTTTATTTGTAGCAAATCAGAATAATTAGCATAACAAAATGTCTCCTTATCCTTACTGAAGACTTTAAGTTGGTACAAGTTGACCCACTGGTTACCCGTCTGGTCAATTGTGAAAACTAGCACACAAGTCCAATTTTTGGGACACACAGGGAAGACTCTTTTCTAAGCTGATTCAGAAAGCTGATGTGTTAAGCTGATGGGCATTTCAGCAAATATGATCTACTTAGAATTTTAGCTATAGGATGTGTTTTTAAACCAAATAGTGGGAAGAAGGGTAAGTGACTTTAAAAAAATTAATATGATTTCAGCAATGGAAAGTCATTGTACAGCTATTGTATCAGCAAAAGCAATATTTACAACAGAAGTTATGTTTTTTATTAATGCTCTGCASTTGATTTTCCTTTATCTCAAATGAGGCAAAAAGCATGCTCTGCTGCATTAGAGGAACATGCTCTGGAGAGGAAGATAACTTATTACCCCTCCCTACTTTGAGCCAGTGAGGTTGCATACAGAATACTCAGCCAGTTTGGGGTCCTGGTTCAAAAGGCTATTGAGAAAGTGCAAAGAGCCTCAAGGAGAGCTRCCAGCATAGCTGAGGGGCTGATGGCCTACAGGAGGCGTCAAAAGAGCTGAACATGCAGTGTCTGGCAAAGGAAAAAGTAAAGGCAGATGTAATCACAGCCTGCAACCCCTTGAAGGGGCCTTACAAAAACCACGAAGCCAAACTCTTCTCCACACTGGCTGGTAGTATAATAGGGGCTAACAGCTACAGCTTATGGGTTGGGAGGTTCAAATTAACCTCAAGAAGTAATTCTTCACCTGAGTAGTTGTACAGCACTAGAATAAGCAGTATCCGAGATATCCTGAGTGGCTGTAGCATTCACTTTCTTGGAGGTTGTCAAAATTGCAACTGCTTTGATGTAGTGCTAGCGGTTCATGGAGTAATTTAGGGACCTCCAGCATTCATCTAATCCAACTTTTGCTCTAGACATTGAGGYGCTGTAATTCTAGTAGGTCAGATGGTAGTACTAGAGACTGGATGGTTGCGAGTGGAGATGTTCTCTGCAGCGTGCCCCCCATCCCTAGCCCTGCTGGTCCCAATGAGGGAGTTTATTGAAATGCATTGCAGCACGCCCTGAGCATGTGCCTGGGCGTGCAGGCACGGTGTGTGCCGAAGTCTCCTTGTGCTTGTCAGGTGAGACAGTATGTCGAGTGCCCGGGGCAGCTGGGGGTTCCGTGACGGACGGCGTCTGCGTTGCAGTAGGCACAGGCTCCCTTCTTGTCCCTTCTCACTTCTAGAGCTGGTGCTGCAAGTGGGGGACAGGTGGAGTCTTAACAAAATGCTTAGGACTGGACTGTAAAAAGTCTGCCTTTTTATGTGTGTTTTCACCAGTGGTGTATTACTATAATTACTAGATTTCATCATGGGTATTGATATGTTTATGTGCAGCAAAGGAGGTTTGCAAATCAAAAACAATTTGGGCAAATGCATTCCTGAGAGTCTGACTCTATTTCAGTATCTTGATTCAGTATCTTGATGAAAATAAGTACTATTTTTGCATATCTTATAAAGTATTTTTGAAGTCTAGAATTGAGAAATGTTAACAAGGGCCAACAGTTGTTATATTTACCACTGTAATAAACCTTTTGGTTTTAAGATAACTCAAATTGCAGTTAAAATAAAAAGTGAATTTTCTCTATACCTTTAATTGTAATCCGTGTGTGAAATCTATTTATTTTATTTTTTTAATGCAATAAGTACTGCATTTGTCATGACATTGGTAACTTCTTACCTTTGTTCGGAAAATATTAACAAGGCACTTTGTTTTTATTCTCCCTAATGCAACAGGCCAGTTTTTGGATTGTTTTCCATGAGCAGATGACATATGAATTAGACTGTTCTAAGGTGTTGTGGGAGCAGTGAAATCATAGTGGTTTTGAAAAGACTTCCCCACACACACCCCCCCCTACTTCATTTTCATTTGCTTGTAAAAGGTGTCAGGGTGGCGCTTCTATCTAGCACAGCTATTGTTCTCGTTTGGTGTGGTTTGTTTAAAGAGTGTCGCTATGCAGGTCCTCATGCTTGGGAGTACCAGAGATCCTAAAAGCTGTCTGAAACATCATTTCCTCCTGGAAGGAGCCTCCTCRGTACTTCATTTATCATGTCTGAATTGGAAGATTTTCTCACTTGGTGTGAACAGGACCGTGTTCATGAGGGTTCTGTAGGTGATGTGATTAAAAGGCAGACTCAGCAAAGAAACAGTAGTATACTTGTGAATGCAATAGCTTTCACTTGTTTTGTTAAACCGCTTCCTTAGAATATAATTAACAGCAGAAAAAAAAAAGGCCTATTGGGTCATGTACCTCATCCTCTTCCAGAGGAGCACTGCTTGYTGCTGTGCAGTGATCCTGGAGCTTCATCCAGGCTAGTTCAAGGTCCAGATATTTTAAAGTTACTTGAATCTTTAACTCCCCCTGATCTTATTGTGTATTAGGGGTCTGTATACATTGAGGCTAGGCTGCAGAAAATGACTCATATACCAGCTTTGTGTTTTGATACAATGCAGTTTATTTAATCTAACCCATCCACTCAAGGAGAAATACAAAAGTGAGGAAAAAAATCAAAGCTATCATGATTTTAATGTTTTGAACCTAGACACCTTTCAGTGTAGTAGTCCTTGGGCACYTTTCATGTACCAGTCCTTGTTTTTAAAGGCCTTAGCTGCACTTTGAGCATGTGAGATAGCTATATAAATAAAGAAGGGGGATCTCCTTACTCCACAGATGAATTGTCCATAGTAGAGAAGAGAAAATAATCTTCAAGAAATTGTCATTGACTGTGTGTGCAGTGAGATTGATGCAGACATAACCTTGACTTCAATCCTTTCTCCAGCACGGGATCACACACAGCTGAGTTGTGTGCTGGTGCCTTACAGTGTGGCTGTTGCTCCTGGAGCTGCCAGGATGTGGTTACATTATTTAGTTCTCATAAAATTGTTATACAGTCCCTCCTTCCATCTTCTGMGGGTGTGTGTTTGGGAATGAAGCCATACTGGGATTCCTATTCTGTCAGATGAAGAGGGAGCAGCTGCAAAGGGAAAGGACAACAGGAATGTGTAAATTTAGTTGAGATAATTTGATTACCAGCTAATCGTGAGGAGCAGAAGGCCAAGGGTACTGCTGACCTCTTGCCTCAGTCAKGGTTGTAGGTTTGTCCGACTCAAAAGCGTTTGCAGGACAGGGAATTAAAMTATGGACCAGGAGCAGAAATAACATTTTAAAAAGAGAGAGCAACAAAGGTCCTCTTGAGTCTTTACCTAAATTTTGGCAGCGGGCTGCAGAGCTGTGGCCCTCAGACCTCTGAAGAGCACACTTGTTTGTGGAGTTACCTGAGCTTTGATCAACAGTGTTACCTGATGCGGCCCTTTGCTGTTCTGTGCTCACGTGCAGTGCACAGCCTACTCTTTTTGTGCTTTTCAACAGAAAAGCAATTTCTATGGCTTTATAAGAAGAAGCTAATGGAGGCTTAAAAGAAAAAAAAAGGGGGCGAAGGGGCAAAAAAGTGCTGTTATATGCTAATCTTTCTAATTCTTGTCCAACTGAGAATTCAATACAAAAATTTCCAAAGTCTGAAATGCATCTGGTGGATTGTAGATGGTATAGATTTTTATCAGTGTTTMTACGTTTATCTTAAAGGTCAAGAAATGTCATAAGAAAAAGACCGAAAGCACTTCATGTAGATTATTCCTGGAAAATATCCAAATGGCTGTTATCTCCTGCCTTCAATTTTTTTTTTTTTTTTAAGAGTTACAAGCAGCAAAGCCATTTTTTCTCCCCTTGAGAAGAGTAGGAATGTGGAGAGAGGGAAGAAACCAAGGAAATGAAAAAGGACTTAGTGAATACATCACTTTTGTTTTATGTGGAACATGTATTTCTTCTTCCTAAAGGGATCCTGTTTTTCTTGGCTGGAGGTTGTTAGATGAAACCAACCATCTAACTAGCTCGAGGATGCTGTTGGGGTGGCTGAAGTGTGTTAGAGTGCCTCTGAGTATTGTCTTAATACTGGGTGACTAAATACAAGAGGTCTGATGGGGGTTGAAACATTCATACCTGGAACAACAGCTGTGAGAGTGAAGCAGTCATACATGAATTAGAAGGGAGGGCTAAAACAGGAGGGATAGCACCAGTTTAATTCTCCAGTAGTCGGTGATTTTTTATCTCTTCTGTTCTGAAGTTAATAGAAAATACTGTTCAAATTTAAGTTTTCTCTTACAAACAGATTTTCAGTTACTTATTGTAAAATCTGATCCTTTTATGTAGTAAATTAGGCAGATGATGATGAAACCTCTTTGTGGGGAAACTCATTGCAGAGAGTGATGTGATTCTACTAGGATGGCCGGTCCCTTGCTGGCCCACAGTCACGGGTSTGATTATGCCCCTCAAGGCTAGGCAAGGGCCAGACTGCTCTCTGRGGTCCTAATCCACTCAGCTGTTAAGCTGTGCACTTCTCTGTCTCTCTGCAGGCTGCTGCATTTATCTGCACCCTACCATGGCCTTCTTTTCTTTCCTTTTCTAGACTAGCACCTGGGTGCTAGGTAGGTCTCTTTCTTATGAGGCTTATGAAGTCTAAGCAGTTTATACCTGTGCTTTATCATGGCTTCAGCAGTGCAGRCCCTCGAGGCTACAGGTGGACTCTTCAGGGCATGTGCTAAACGAGTAAACAAGCAGATTTTYCTTAAGGTTCTGAATGTCTTTGTTAGTAGCAGAGTTAGGTATTCAGGTTTAGGCAAAAACAATGAAGCCCATGGTTTTAATCAGAATGATTTCTTGCTTGGATGGTCCTTCTGGTACATGATTGTGTTTATTTATTTCATGTATGTATTTATTAATTTCCTTATGTCACCCAGGCATATTGCTATCTTTTTAGAGTCCTGTTTTMAGGAGCATGCTGAAAAATGGTCATTATAAAAAAAAAAGTCATCTCTCTCTGAAACTAAACTGAGAACAGATTACATAGGTTTTGAACTTGTGTATTTGCAGCAGAAAAYCTGAGTCAAAAAGGGCTGGCAAATTACCTTGGAGCCTTGGTTTTAAGGCGTCAGAGCTTTTGCTTTGAAGAAAAATAGATTCCACTGGAATCTATTCCAGTGGAAGATCTTCCACTAGAGAGAAAGGCAGAGAAGGAAGGATGGTGGGTTTGTGGAAACTGGTCATTAAGGTTATTGCATCTCGTAATGTATGAGGGGACATATATGMCAGGTTGGAAATGGGATTTAGAAAAGCAGAGGCCCCACAATGTTGGTGTCCTCTTGGAAGMGTATGTTGGTATGGCAGATTGGTTCTTTAAATAGCTTTTTGAATTTTCTAGAAAAGACAAGCAGAATAAACAGGAGCCAATCAAATTTCTTCTTCTACCTTCATATCAGTACTTCTAACTGTCTATGCTGGTACTTGAAATTCCCATCTCAACAGCTGATAAAAAGTAATTTAGAGTTTGTAATGAAGCCTTCTCTGTTCATATTTTGAGAGCTGGTGTGTAGTCGTAACTTCACTTAATAAACAAAGCAGTGCTTCACTAACTGGGATATAATTACCCAGTTTTCACAGAAAATGATACAACTCTCACATTTACAAATATCTGAGTGTTTTCTGCTCTGTAGTTTGAAAAATTACTTTCAAGATATTTTTTCTATTTATAACTCCCAGAAGAGTACTGTAGCAGTCAGCTGCTTGCTTACCCTTCCATTTCCTTTGATACTGTATACAAATTACAACTTCGTAATTGTGATTCCTGCTTTGAGTGCTCTCAAAATTTCTAACCCAATTAAATAATTGTGTTTTTCTTTTTATAATACGTATTTACAGCTGAGAGTTACAAAGAAACCCAGATGGTAAAGATAAAAGAAGAACCAATGGAAGTTGACATTCATGATTCACAGACTTCAGCGTCACCTAGCCAACCCAGCCAGAATGTTGGCTACAGCACTTTATTAGGTCGAGAGATTAGTGAACACATACAGAAGGCACCAGAAGGTCGTGTGCTCCCAGAGAGAAATCTATTCAGCCAGGACATATCAGTGAAGATGGCATCTGAATTGCTCTTCCAGTTATCAGGTAAAAGCAGTGGAAATAGTTGCTAGCAGAATTTAAAGAACAGAGAAAGACGGTGTATAACTATTAAAGAGTCATGATGGTGTGAGCCTGGTATGGCTGAAAAATAATAGGAGCTTGAGCCCTTCTACCCTCACACTTGAAATGCAGAAGCTTTGCCAAATGTTCCCTACACTTAACATATGCTTTAGAGCACAGTGACACTCAGGTCAGGTTCATACTATTTGAACTGAATTGGAAAAGCCGGAGTTCAACTCTTGTATTTTTGAAAGCTAATTAAATAATTTGTGACAGCTGCTTGATCAAGGCCTCAGAGTATAGGGGTCTATAGATGGCAGTTACTGGTGTAAGTGGCCAGTGGCTGCAGCATGCAGAGTTCCTGGGCCTGTTCTGTCTGCTTTTCTTCACAAAGACTCTCAGCTGTTACATTCAGTTCAGCACTGTGTTTAGCAAATGTTTGCATTGCAAACTCTACATGAAGCACTAGCACTGAAGTATGAAACAGGACAATTTTGATGGGATTTGCAGTTTAAATAAAATCATGCTCCTATTCTAATTACGTTGTAACCATTTGCTCCGAATTATTCTGGATTATACTCTAAAATGAAAGAGCATTGAAATAGTCCTCCTGAATAAAGTCCAATGCAGAAAATATTATATTTATATATATATATGTCTATGTATATACATATCTATGTATCTGTATAAGGTAATCACAAAAAAATGTATGTTCCTCTGCAGAAAAGGTGAGCAAAGAGCACAATCACAACAAAGATAACACCATCAGAACTACAACCAGGTAAGTACAGTCCATTGTTATTTGTAGAGCTGTAGTGCAAATGGCATTGGTTAATGTTGCCTTGCTAACTCAGATATGTGTTTTTCTTGCAAATCTAAGAGATTTTTGTGCAATAATGTAACCTGTGCCTGAAAAAATAAGCCTATAGTTCTGATTGCTTGGAGTTCATGAGACAAAAGACCTTTGTGCCAAAATTACCGTTCCGTGACCAAGTATGCATGCATCATATTAAGAATTGKTTTTTTTCTATTTTTTTTCTGAAAAAAAATGAACCTTGAAAGAAACTGCATAGTACATGCAGTGCTTGAGGGAAGAACAGGCTAACAACTGGATTTTAAGACATGGACCAATGTAAGAAGAGATGTTATGATTCAGTGTTCTGTCATACTTGGATTTCTTGAATAAAATTTCAGTTGAGTATTCTTATCATCTCAGTGTCTTCTAGAGATGAATTTTAAAAAGTTAGACTGTAAAAAACAATGTGATTGAGATTAGAGTCACATTAACAAAATAAGTGAAATTGTACAGGGATTTAAAATGTGGCACAATTAGAGCACATAGAGCACATGCTGTTCAAAAAATATGCACTTTGCAGTATTTTGGCTGGGAACAAGTCACAAGTTCTTTAAATATAAGTGAGCAGTGAAGTGAGATGTCTTTGTGAGAAAATTCAATCATCTTATGTAAGGTGTGCAGCAAGAGTCAGTGAAGATTTAGGTGATGTGTAAGCAGGAATTGGGTGCCAAGTCCAAAAGTTAAATCTTTGATTCCCTCTTCAGCTTGCATTTAGCTCTGGGGGCAAGGGCACATTTATTTCCTCCCTGAAATTTCCCGGTCATTGTGGAATAGTCTGGAGACTGAGCCCACAGAAGTGGTGAAGAGTTCCTTCAGAGATGGACTGAGACCTTCTGTGCCTCTGCAGTTCCTTCTGCAGAAGCTTTTAGAGTGTACAGTGCCCGCTAATTAAGATGACTTTGTCTAGACAGAACTCAGAAACATTTCAATTGAAGAAGAAATTAACTCTAAAATATGTTGCTCTTAAATTCCTGGAACTATCCCATTTGTTCATGGTAACTGTGATAAATTTGTTTTTAATAAACCGATCAGCTCAATAAATGTATGGTAGAGACCTTTTGGTTTTACAAATTGAAAGAGAATTAAATTAAGCTTTTAACTTTGCCTGCTGTAAACACTTTCCATATCCAGTGCAGACTAGATAGCCTTATTAGGACTCCTTGCAAAGCATAAACCTGAGAGTTGCATGMAGAGATAAACGCCATGTCTTGTCCAACTACGCATTCGCCACGCAGCATGGGCTGCAGGGAGAGGGTGACGCATACCGTCACTCGGGTCCAAATAGATTTCAGAGCCTTATGATGTCACTAGCAGGACTAGTGTGAGAACCTCCAGAGGTTATTTACCAAAGRTAATTCAGGCAAGAAAGGCTAAGGACCGTTCAAAGATAACTGKGCCTTCTTCTGACTGCCAGCTTATATGAAGATGTCAGAGCTGATTGTTGTCAAGTTTACACTGAATTTTTCTGAGAAGTCCTGATATTGTCTGCTGMCCATGAGGATATGAAAAGCTGAGTGACTGATTCGGTTCTTCTGGATGCTTTTTTTGTTTTGCTTATCAACAGAAGAAGACACGAATGAGAAAGAGTTAGAGCTTCCTAATGGGAAGTCAGTCAGTCTGCTAAATCCTGCAAGTTCAAACAGATTGGCTCAAAAGACTTGACAAAACAAAGCAAACAAAAAAACCCCCATCTGGAGCTGTTTGCTTGATGGTGAGAGTGTATGACACCCTCTCAGAAAAAGAATGTGATGGAGCAGCCAGTGGAGGATAGAGGCACTAATGCTGTATTAAGGAAGCGTGCCGTTATTTTGGCTAAGCAGCCTACATCTGGAGGATGTAGGACAGGAAAACATTTGAATTATGATTGTTATGTGAAGTTTGCTGAAAGCTGCAGAGAGCCAAGGTGAGGTCAGTGTTGTCCGCCTGTGATTAGATGGGGAGTGGAGGGATTTAACTCTAATTGGTGAGAATATTAAATCTGCAAAACTTGGTAAGATAGGGGTATAAAAGTACTTTTTGCTGTCTTATTCCATATTAACAGTTTTAATTATCACTTATCGTTTTGCTCCTCCTGTGAGTCTTCCTGGACTTTATAGATATATACTTCCATAGGAGTTTGTTCAGGGAGCCAAAACTGGTGAGAATTTTTCACAGTTCAGAGGCTGGTGGTAGAGCCTGCCATCTGTGATTCGAAATGGAAGCTGGAGAAGCAAATGATCTGGAAGCCAAAGTACCAGCATAAGATGCCAGGATGAATTTATTTCATCTAGAAAAAGGAAAATTGTGTAGCTGAAGCAACTTAGCTGCCATTGTAGAGGAGGGCAGAAGAGGGGTATCCACACAGGCTGTGTAATTTACCAGAAACTGATGACAGAGAGGGAGATACTTGAGACCTCAGCACAATGTAGTCTTCAGTAACAGCAACAGTTAATATAAGGCCTAGCCTGTAGTAGGTGAGCCCTATATCATACATTTTGCTCAGAAACAGCAATGAGCAGTGTCCCAGTGACTGAATCTGAGACACAAACAGGCTGGCCAACATGGAAACCTGAGCAGGTTACACGAATCTGAAGAGTTACAACAGTAATAAATTTTTGTTGGTGGTGTTCTTCTTTCAGATCATTCTTAAACTAGAGAAAGTTGCAGTAAATGATGCCATATTTTTGTATAGTGTTAATCTGTTTTGTATTATGTTACCCTTCAGTGGGAGTGTGAATCTTGRAAAAAGTTAAGTTTTGTACATGTGGGTTGGAGCTGTTTGCTTTAGAATGATTAATCATTTGTTTTTGTGAGTATTGCATATTGTTTAGTTGTCTGCATAACTGAACTTTTCAGGTTTCAGGCAGCTTCATGCCTAACCAACCCGCACAATTTAATGTGGACTGCATGTTTGTGGTTACATTCAAATTTCTGTAGAAATATCAAAATACGCCCAGTATGAAGCAACACAAAATGAAAAATGCCTCCAAACTAATGGGAGAGTAGGGTGATTAGCAAAAGTGTTGTTAGATCAGGTTAACTATAGTTATCAACAAGCTTCACAATGGCAGAAGAGGTCTGGCAGTGAGCACAAGTCAGTGAGGGGAGAACACATTGCTCGCCCTCTGCAGAAGGACTCTAGAGGGGAAAGATTTACATGTGTGTTATTGTTTGCGTTGACACCTCGTGTACCTGGACCAYTAAAGCTTCTCTGGTTAGTGCTGTTGACACGTGCACACAGGGTCTGGATCTGGACTCTCCGCTGCGCAACACTTCATAAAACCTGATACTGTTTTCCTTACCCTGTAGAGGTTCCTGGATTTTATTATGGGATAAATGCAGGCTGCAAAAATGAGCAGGTCTCCTATCCTACACCTTTAAAACACCTATTATACACCAACTTGTTATGAATTCTCAATACCGTAGAGATCAAATTTAAATGTAGTCTTCATTTTACTGAGAAGAAAYTCATACTTTGAATTTGAATGGAATACAATACCTTGGAAAACTTCTTTCCAAGAAAAAAAATTTTTTTTTTGTTCTAAATCTGTTGTCTGTATCTTAAACAAAGGTGCCTTGTTTCTGTTGTGATTTTTAGTTGAGCACCAAACAGAACAGAAATGTCTGTTTAGTGTTGAAACTGACTTTTTATTGCCTGTTAATTAAAACCAAAACACCTTATACTTTTCAGATTGAAATAGAAATGATTTCACATGATCTTTGCACTTAATAGTCTTTAAGAAGTTACCATTGAGTTAGCTTATATGAATTGTTTCCTGCTTTGAAAAGAAAATTCATGAAGTTCATTTCATACATGGAATGCTATGTCAAASGAGAAGCATTCAGCATCTTAGCTTAAAATTAATAGTTTTGTATTGAACATAATTCCTGTATTCATCAGATTTTTAAACAGCATAAACATGTATTAAAATATTTTCCAACTTTCCAATATTKTCCATATTGCTCTACCCAGATATGAAAGTAGAGTACAAGTTCTTGAAACATTGTCACGATGCATATTGTGATGTGATACTGCCAATTTGAGATGTTGAAATGCTGTAACTTACGTTTTGGGAAGACGTCAGTGTTCATTCTGAGATGCAGTTGTACCAAGGATGCCTTTTCACCACGCTTTCCCTCACAGTCTGCATGTCTTTCAGCAGGAATTCTATAAATTATGTAGACTTTTTTATTGTTATGGTATTTGTTATAATATTAAAATATTAGAGTCAAAAGTCATGCTTATTTCTTATGTCACTTGATATTTTGTTTACAAAAAGACATCTTATTTTCCCCATAGCCCTTTCTTTTCTGAGGACACGTTTAGACAATCACCGTTCACTTCCAATTCAAAAGATCTGCTACCTAATGAAACAGCGCTTCATGGAAGGACATCTGTACCAGGTCAGATACCTTTTCTTGCATTACTTCCAGTTACTTTAGTTCCTTTTTTTCCTAAACTGCAGTCTGTTTTGTCCAAAGGAAATAATCTATCACAGTCAGTACTTACTGCTAAAAACAACAACAACAAGTTACCTTTATAATTACTGAAACATTTTTCATAGGTTTGTATTACTATTTCTCTGAAATATACATTGAAACAAAGAGGCTCTGACAGATAAARCACAGCAACACAAACAGATGTGGATGTGAATAACAAATTTAAAGGAACTTTATTGGTGTCTGATTACTGTCTGCTATTTTTCTGCTGTTGATCATTTCCATTTCTCCTCTGCCAAAGAAGATGATCAGAATGGCTGAGCTGTGCAATACAATTCTCCTGCCCTTAGCAATAGTAATTTAGCAACCTGCTTGGAAAGATTTTACTTAAAACATACTGAAAGGCTTCAGTGTCTGTGGAGACACTCATGCTGATCTTCTGAACTAGTTAGCAAGCATTATATGTCCAGATGTAGCTTGGATTATATTCGGCGATAAATTGAAAAATACAGATATATAACTGTATCTTTCAAGGAGGTAGGGAATACATGCAAAAGCTTCATAGATGCCTTTATTGTCTTGTTGTAAAGTAACTGTTGTTTTCTAATTCACTGCTATCTGTTTTTAAATTAATAGCTCTTGAGTTCTTGAGGTCAGTAATTACATTGCCATCAGTGGTAGGGGTTATTCACCTTTTCTTAGCAATCAATAAAGTTTTAGGCACGTTACTGCTAATTTTCAGCCACAGACTGTCATTTAATTTACAACTCAATAGACCCTTCATTTTTTTTTAATGCTTGAATAGTCATTTGACAGCTTGTGAAATGGCAGATGAGGTTAAGAGCTGGGTGTTGTCTAAGGGTAAATATGCATGGCAGGAAAGAAAATTCATATCATAATGACAGAGGTTTTCAAACTAGCCTCTACCACATCTTCCCAGGGAAGTAGCGGTTTTTATAACGCAGAACTGAGAGAACCAGATCTTAAGTATTAAAATGTAAGCCAGATTATTGCTTCAATCCTGGATTTTGACCTTGGCRTAACATGGAATGTTCTTATGCCCAAATGAAAGACAAGAACTCGTGCATTCTTCCGACAGTGACAGTGCTTGATACCTCCGAGGACATGGCCTTTAGGAGCAATTTTCATTTTCTTACCTCCCACCAAGATGAATGTATAAGATTTCTAATTCTCCATGAGATTTCATTTTAAATGAGGCCACTAAAACTGGACACTGTTTCTGGTAACATGTTTAATCTTTTGTTTAAAATATTTAATTGGTTAGATTACGCTGGAGTATTAGAAAGACTACTAGGGACTGGATTTTGCATGTTCACGCTGTCCTATATTTTACCTTATAGAGTGTAGATATTACCTGGATAGGTCTATGTATTGTAATGCATATTGCTGTGTGATTTGAAGAGTAACATACTTATATATGATGCAAATCAAAACTGCCAATTTTGCTTCACTTTTATTTTCAGAACAACTGTATAATTCACATCATTCAAAAAGTTTTGATTTTTCTCAGCTTCATAACATGTTTTTGGATTTGAAATGTAACTTCRCAGTAGCACCAGGGATGTGATTTAAAATTTTAATCGATTGCACATGTCATGTTTATTTAAAAGCACTGTAGAATAGAATTGAATGCTCACAGGTATGTTTCCTGCTAGATTCAGCCTTGCACAAAGTAGTAGTCTAGGTAGTGATGTGGACAGGTCAGATAAAATTTTATTCTTTTATAGAGCAAAGCAAAGGAATGATGACAAGTGATTGTATAGGTTCTAAAAGCRTATGTTATGGAAATGTGTATGTGATGTTCCATAGGAAAATAGGATACCTTCACTTCAGTTTTATGTGGATTATTCTATTCTTGAAACACAATAGTAAAAAGTAGAAATCAACAGCTTGTAAAGCGGTGGGAAGTTCGTGGTCCAGCATCATCTTCAGGTCACAAGATTAACTGCTACTGGCCAGGAGTGCTCAGTAAGCAGCACCCAGCCCCAACTTGAAAATGCCYGTCTGTGTTGCTGTCACCACTGCCCATGGTGGCTGCTGAGCAAGGGTGGAGTTGGAGCTGCTGCTCTGCGGAGTGGTGTGAGGAAGCTTCCACTGCTGCTCTACCTGGGTGCCTGTGGTGGAACTCCGTGTGCATACCGCTTCTTTCCAAGGAAGGCCCCGATACAGACAGTTGTCTGCCAAGATTTCTGCGAACTTTTTGTCTGCAGACTTCTTTTCACCCTGGCTGGAGAGATTGGGAGAAGTGACGGGACCATAGGAAAGTAAAATATATATCAAATTCAGTCCTTTTCTAGGTAACTGTGTTATCTCAATGGTTATCAATGAATGTCACCAATAGTGTCCTTCGGCTTTGATTAATTCCTTTCCTTTGCAATAGTCACAATTTGATGTGCTGTCTTATATCCTCTTAACCCTATCTTCATCTTGGCAAGGTAAGCCAGCCAGACACTTACAGTATATGGTGGGCTCTCCATGTAGTGTATGAAAGGCTCTCCATTTCCTTATCAACCTCATAGCTTTTCTCTGCCTCTTTTTAGGGAAATTAATTCCTGGAGTCATCAGAATCTCCAGTGATTTGTTCAGGAGTCTCCCCTATGTGTAATGGCCATGGCTGTCCTGCTTCATCACAGTCTTTGAAAGCACAACACACTAATGACTTGCAATTCATCCTCTAATCAACTAGTAACACATTTTTTCTYTTCCTTCTCAATACCAGCTGGTGATCCTTCAGTACACAAGAAAAATTCTTATTGCTATTTCCTAGACGTTCAGTCTTGTAATTTGTATTGTTGAACTTGTTACCTTTCTTTTCAAGGTTATTTTTTGATACTCTAGAGTTTCTGCATATCATTGATACCTCTTTCATTAATGTGGTGCTTTCTGTATTGAAACTATTAAAGGAGACCTTTAAGTATGATTGGTCTAAATTTCACTTCTTGAGATTTCTCTTACTAACAGCCCTTCAGCCTATGGTTCTCTTTTCAGTGCAAACCACCTGTGTTCTCATCCTGGCCAATATGTAAGTTACAAGATCAGGAATTAAAAAGGCAAAGCTTTCTTTGTAGGGCATTGATATTTAAGGTCCTCAAGGGGTATGAAACAATGAGGAAAGACCTGTTAAAAGATACATGAGTGCACAGATCATGGAAAAGATACGTGAAATGCACCAATCAGGGCATTCACAAGAGAAAAAAAAATGAAATAAAGACATAGCAATGAATTTGCCCTGGAATTAAAGTAATACTGCACAGCAGCAGTATCACAGTCAGGAGAAGAGATTAACATGCAGCAGCTTTTAAGTCTGGTAGTTTAGGAAATGGAATGGAAAACCCCCGAGAGCTGTCAGAGCAGGACTCAGCAGTCCAGCCAGAGTAGTGGTATCTCCCTGGTAATCTATTTGAGTTTTTAATATTCTGAGGAGGAGAAATACCAAATTTTAATAGCACATAGTTCCAAAATTAATAGCACATAGTTCAGAATTGTTGGGTAGATTTGGGAAAGTTCTGTGCTACCTTTTTTAAAAAGCATTTTTTGTGTTAAAAAACATGCAAAGATAATTGTGGTTATATAGAATTTTCTGGATTACACTTTTTCAAATAAGCTCCACTGTCTCACTGACTTATTTTGTAAATGATACCTGCCTTCATGAAATCCAGATGAGTGATATTCACTATTTCTATTTCAGTCAGTGCATTAATATTGGTGAGGACTCCAACCACAGTTTGGGGGCTTTTATTTTCTCCATACATCTCTGTAGTATAGTAATGTTTCATTACTTTTTTCTCTCTTAAACAAATACCTTGTGTTTCCCTTCATTGACAGTGGCCAAATTTCAAAACAATTGCAGTTRTTTTGACTTAAATGGAAAAAATAACATTTTTAAAATATTATTTTTGTGGAAAACAGTACTTACTGCAAAACTGTAGTGTTGATTGTAGTAAATGAATTTCACATGGTTAAAGTAGAGTTTTGGAATTGGAGGATGTCATTTTTTGGGAGTTTTAATCCATGAATATCCCTGATTCTGAATTCCGCTGGTTGRTGCCACAGCTGTATTTACCAAAGGTGTTTACAAAACAAAACAAAAAATAATTCTGACTTCAAGTTCCCTTTTGGAGGATGAATTAGAGACTCTTTCTGACTAAAGAGATTATTCATCAGATGTACATGTTTTTCCTGATTACTGTTCTTATTTGCACCCTTTTTGTCCATTACTTCTCTAAAGGACAGTTACTAATGAACTAATCTCTTTTCTAAAAGTTGGTGGGAATGTTGTATTGTGAACAGGGTCAGGGCAAGGATATTTCTTTCAGCCATGTGAAATTTCAACATTTATGCAAGATTAATGTGGCTGCATACACACTTATCTTGTTTACATTCTTCTGTGGCTGTAATTGAAAAAAATCCTGTGGTTTCATGTTTTAACTTGAATGTCATGAATGATGAAGCTGTTCATGGTGTGTCGGTACCATGTTCTTTAAAATGAAGTACTTCACTTTGCCCATTTCTTCCTTTTTAATCCCCTTTTAAAAGCACCTTAAGGTTAATACATCTCTTGGTGCTGWAGTTTGCACATTTATTGTAAAGCGTCTAGAAAGTAGCTAGCAAGTGCTCTTTTGGACTGACCCAAAGAAGYCTTACTTGGAGACAGTATTTCTGGCAATATCCGCGCTGTGCTTCTGACCTCCTGTGCTCTCCAGCAAAGCGAGCTCGCCAGCAATCTGCCGTGGCTAGCGCTGATTTCTGTGTCATCATTAGGTTAGCTAGGAAAATAACAATTTTAATAAATTGAATGTGAGGCTAGAGTTAAGTCTGGCTGTATTTTCCGTTTCTTCATATATCACCAGCAACTCTTTTCCTCCTTAGACTCCTTTAGCCTCCTGCAAGGTTTTCKGTTTCTAACTTGCTTTACATTGTCCCTGAAACCGACTATAACTGCCCTGTAGAAACCAACAGAAACCCTGGGATCTTGATTTCTAGGTAGGAGACAGTTGGCACTTTTGTAACACTTGAAAGTGTGCTGGCCCCTTACGGGGCTGTGAAGTGTACATGCCCTAAGGACTTCTGTTAAAGTGATCAACAATGAAATGTTGRCATTTAAATTGCCATTGAATAGTTCCCCATCCTTACCTACCCATGGAGTTAATGAAAACAATTCACACCTTGCTACAGTTGTTGTTTGCTTATACCTGCCAAAAGGTCTARAACTGCTTTATGGGTAATCCTCTGTGCACTTTATGAAGACTTTCCTCACAGTTCTCAATCGTAGACTTTTTAAAGAAAAACTAGAGCTCTACTGAGCGCTGCGCCAACCTTAGCATGCTGCCCCAGGCTCATCCCTAGTGATCCTGGTTTTATCTCCTTCTCCCTTCATATCCCGTTCAAAGCCCTCTCTGTGAGCCCTACCACCACCTAGACTTCCCCATGGTTGAAAAACCCAAAATTCACCCAATGACACCAGCCTCTTAGCCATGTGTTGAACAGGTGGCTTTTCCTGTTCCTCTCAGTGTCCTTCCCTGAGCCTGAGGGGACTCAGGAGACACCATCTACCAGCAAAGAAGAGTCTGGCTCCTTCTGTACTGACTCCCACCTCTGTCCCAGCAGGTGTTTATGCACATTGATGAGGTGAGTCCCTTCATCATCTTCATGGGCCTTTGTTGGACTTCAGACTTTCCTGAAGATCTAAAAAAAAACACCATGTTGCAAGATGGTGACAACAGATCATTTTTGTCACTSTGATGGAATAGTAATTTTTATTGCCAATGTAGTTGCAAAGAGAGTGCACTTGTGCATGAAGTGAGTTATATAGTTCATTTTCCCCCACTTTGTCCTGTTGTTGATGCTTATGGTGGTTTCACTGGCTTTCGGTTTTGGTCTGAGTTATGAGCTCTGCCCACCCAGGATATTAGATAGATAACCTTTTCAGTTTTGTGATGATGACAGTGCCCCAGTCCTCTTGGCTTTTCTGACTAAGTGCGAAAGTGTCAAGTGCTGCCTTAATTCACCATGCAGGGTATGGCCCATCAGAGACTTGGTCTTGCTGTGCACATCCACTTTTGTTTGTTTGTTTATTTGTTTGTTTTGTGTGTGTGAAATGTGCTTGTTGAAAGTGGTGCCAGGAACAGGTACTACACTGCTTTCATTACTGCCTGCAAACATGATTCTAGGTACTCACTAAACCTTGCCAAGTCAGGTTCTGTCAGTCCTTAAAGCAATCTGTTATTTTTTTTTCTTCTTCCTGTACTGCTTTTAGGTGTACCTAGAGATTCAGACAGATACTTTTTTCTTTGTTTGCAAATCTATGCGGGTACATGAGGAAAAATTCTGGAAATACCACTTTAACATATCCAGCTTGTATGACAGCCTCGTGGGGTAATTACTTGTGACAGAGTAGCAGGTCAATCTGAGTAACTAATTCTATTTTCTGATCTTCAAAATACATTTTACCTTGATTCTTCACACATAAAGTGTTTGTTTCAGTTACACGTTATCTTGTATGTGCTTTGGTTTTGCCTTCTTAAGGAAGCTAAGGATTATCAGCCACCATGGTGGCTCTCTGGAGTCTGGTAGCAAGAGACAGATAACTCATTTCAGCTTGTAGAAGGTGGCTTTGGGAAAGCAGGGTAGTTGGRCAGATGTAGAAATGGGCTTTGCCTGGCATAGTTCCCCCAAGAGAGAAAGATTTGACAAGATTTGTTCGACATGATTCACCAAACTGTGACAGTGGTTCTAGCTCTAGCTGGAGTCAGAGCACAGAGCACCCAGCGGCCGTGACAGCCAGTCCCCGTGGTCACTGAGCCGAGGATGGGAGGTTCTGGTGCATTTAATGGCGTTGTAACCAACCCGGCTGCAAASGATTACACCACTTCCCTTCCCTTGCAACTTTATCTAGGCCTGCTAACATTTTAGTCCATGTGTATTGCTGATCTGGGTAGAGTAATAGCGACTGTCCTGATGAGCATCCACCGCAGTCTTCATCACTGTCAAAGTCTCAGCAGACTAAATTGTCTTATTACCTCTTTCTCAGACGTGCACCATGCCACCTTTGGAAACTGAACCGTGTGCTTGCACAATTTGTGTACAKGCATTAGTTTTTTTCAACCATCATTTATGTACTGGCCATTCCAGCAGAAAGTATGGAAAKGTGATCAGACCTTCCTGAGGGATACAGGAAAGCAGCCAGTGCTGAAGAGCAGGACCCTGCATGAATTCTCAGGGTCACAGAGTGGCAACTTCTTTTCCTTGTGAGGTCACTACACTAATTTTTTGGGAAATAGTCTACAGGACCTTCAAAATGTCAAGTAAGTTAGACAGAATCACACCCAGGTCTGTGTCCAAAGGCTGTCCTGAAAGGTACCTGACTTTTATGTAAAACTTGGGATCCTTGTTTTATTATTGGTTGTCTTTACACATAGGTCAGTGTTTTCTCTCTTACAGTACACAGTCTCCTCATACAGACAAAAATACCTGTTTTCATTTCATASCCCGTTAATGTTTACTCCTGCTTGATCATTCTCATGATAAAGTACACAAGAGCAAAGTCATTCYGCTCAGGATAGACAAGAGCAAACACCTTCTGGCTTCATGCAGAGTAAACCCTCACCATACCCCAGTCGCTAAGCCTGGCAAACCAGAACCTGTTAAGAAATATCACCAACATCAACTGCAGTGCAACTGCCAAAGATAACTGTTTCATCCCCATGGAAAGAATAAAACTTAGTAATTACTTTTTTATGCTTTCAAATTTTGGCACCAGTTACCATTTGGGGATGTTGTTTCTGAATCTCTATTATTCCACAGCGAGTTATTTTAAAAAGWAAAGTACTTTTAAATACATACAAAAAGTGGATGTCAAATTTGTGAAGAGCTTTGTAAGCAGCTACACTAATCCAAAGCGCAAAATGAGTTTATGTGGGAGTTTAGCTGCCGTGTTCTCTGYTGGGAAGAAAAGCTGGTGTGACAAGGCTGTCCAGCACCTTCTTGGCACCTGTGTTTTGGTACAGAGACTTGGCTAAGAAAGACCATGAAGTGATAGAACATGATTTTTAGGAAAGGAAGAAGATAAAACACCAAAATAGAGGCGCTCGGTTTCAGGAAGGAGAACAACCCTGGAGAACTGGGTGGAAAGAAGCTTAAAGAGACTTGTTGGCAGGTCCTTTAAGAAATTCAAGCACTTAAGTTCAGTGAAGCTTTTGGTATTACATCCCACAACATGCTCATATTACGCAGGGGAACCTTGAGGAGATTTCCCTCCCTAATTGGGAGGGAGAATGTAGCTGTCAACCTGCAGGGACTGGCTCAGGCTCTGCAAGAGTCTGTGCTCTCTTACGTTATTCAGCCTTTTCTGTAAYGGGAGTGGTGGAAGAGAAAGCGTGCACATTCAATGCCCTGGTGACATAAGCTCCTCAGAGGACAGAATTAGATTTCCATCTTATCTTGGTGAACTGGAAAGCGAGAGTCAGTTCGGTGAGGACAGACTTCAGTGCTCAGGGGAGCGCGGAGTGCTCCAAAGGGAGGGGAGGGATGAGTGCCCAGGCGGTGCGACGTAAGGGCAGGAGCCGCACGAGGCTGGGTCGGACACGGAGCGTGCGGCTGAGCGTCCGCGCCGGAGAGCGCGCAAACATCCGGCTGAGGTGCCAGCCCGGGTGTCTGCAGGGCACATGTGGTAACTCGTCTGCTCTGCAGCTGGAGCCTGGATCCAGCYTGGACCCCTGTAGTGCAAGCGCAGTGTGGAAGAGAGCAGCGGTCAGGGGTTTAGAAAGCACGAGCTGTGATTAAAGGTTAAAGGAATTGTGTTTATTTACTCTGGAGAGGAAAAGAGGGGAGACATGGCAATGGTGTTCAAATACGTAAAATGGCAGCTGTGAGAGAAAAAGAATAAAATCTATGAGCAAGGAGTAGTGGGTTTAAATGCCAGCAGAGGAGAYAGATGTGAGCTGAACACGGAGTGCAGCTTCCCGCAGAGGCAGGTATGCCCTGGGACCGCCACCGGCGGCTGCGGGGTCTGTCTGCGGGGGGCTTCTTTAAAAGAGGGCGAGACGGGCGCCTGCCGCGTTGGTGYCTGCGGTGCCTGCGGTGCCTCTGGGCACCAGAAAGACAAGACGGCCTCCCCAGGACCCCTCCAGCTCTGATGCTGTGAAAAAATTCAGCAGMAAAGCTGAAATTATGATTAAAAACCTATTGGAAGAGGTTTGATAGACAAGGCTTTTGGTTTATGAATCCTTGGCATGCTATGTTTCAGATGGTGCATTTTATTCAAACCACATATGGTCTCATATCCTTTTTTGTCTTTGTTAATATTAGAATATTTTGTGACAGTGAAAATGAGCATTGAGTCTTGCTCATTCCTGAATATGAAACATCTCCAAACACAGGCTCACCGTGAAATAGAAGGATTTTTAAATTACTTCTGTGAGTTCACCAAAGGAATTGAAACACATCATTTCTGACATTTCTTTTTAGAGTTACCTTGGGACTCTCCAGTCCTCACCTATCTTCTATCTTGTACAAGGTTGTCTTCTACTCTATTTGTCTGCTAAGAGTAAATTAAATACAGAATTCGTCAGGCTGCCGGGACAACTGAAAGGAGAAAGATGCTTGTTTAAACATGGCCTAACAAAGTGGAGGAGAAATCATTTCTCTTCTAGAACATGAGTTCTGTCAGCATCACAGTTTGTCCTGCTTATTCCTGAGGTTGAAGTCGGTCCCTTTGGGGTGATTGTCCAGCCGATCGCCCTAGTGCCCTGCGACTGCGGCCTGGGCAGAGGGCAGACGGGGCAGGAGGAAGAAGAGGCTGGTCTGCAGAGGAGGGCGAGGTGGAGAGCGAGCACGCAGCGGGGCAGGCGGGTCTGTGTGCAAGGAGCGAGCCGTGGGCCTCACGAAGCGTGCGCGCTCTGGTGCGTGTTGCTTGAGGAATCCCGAATGAAGGCAGCAGCAATTCCTTCCTGGGAAGCGCGGTGCGTCTGCCCGGCAGCGTGCTGGAGTCTGCACGGGTGGCTCTTGCTGAGCATTTGCAGTTCCTGTCATCCTGGTTTGCATCTTCTGTGTTAATCCACATATAGCTCAGGGTGAAGGACTCTGTCTGCATTTAGRACCTCGTCTTTCCTTCCCTAACTGATATTTCCATCCAGAGCTGGCATATTGACAAAAACAAAAGGAAAAAAACCACATCAAATTTGTCTTAAATGTGTATTGGGGTGTCTGAGTGATTTTAAGAATAATTTCTTAGGGAATGTGTTTTAAAGAGAATTGTAGGAAAGAAATTCAAAGGGTAGAAACCTCTGTGGACATTAGGGAAATTATTTAATTGAAATTTAAAATTTAAAATTGAATTTTTAAATTTAAAAAGAGGAGTTCACATGGATTCGGTGCTGTGGCACCCAAGGTAAATGCCATAAGCACTGTGAGTGGCAGAGCTAAATATAAGGGCCGGCYGCTTTGGCCTGCATGGGGAGGGGAGCTGACGAAGGTGCGTGGGGCAGATGTGCTGGCTGCCGTGGAGGTGCGTGCGGGGACACGCAGCTCCGTGCTGCGGACGCCCTTCCGTGCCCGGCACCGGCCCCTGCCGCCCGCGGTGGCGGCCCCTGGGCTGGCACGAGCTGCTGCTCGCGGGGGCTCTCGACAGGCGCCCCGAATTGGTGTCACAGGGGGTGGCGCTTGGTGCGTTTAGTAGCTGCAAGGCGGCTTGGGAAGAAAACCCCACCGAAGGGACAAATTCAGGAAAGCCCACGTTGAATCCCAGCTGAATTTTGGATTTAAAAATAGGGTTTCCTTTTTTTTTTGGTGAAGAATAACAGGTCAGCAAACAGGTCAGTTGCTTGTGGCTGGCTAGTTGTGGCTGAGTCTGCTCACAGTCAAAGTGACGTGGCAGAATAAGCCCAGACAGGCTGGTGTGATGCTGGCAGTGACAAGAGGACAAGCGCAGGCTGCAGGAGCACTCAGGACCACGGCTCAGATGATAACTTAGCTGGTGCCTAGACACCTAGCAGGGATGCACACTGCACAGGAACTGCAGCATCTGCACCCTGCCAGCGTTTGTTCTAATTGACTCACTAGAGTCACAATTCTGGTGATGCAAGTAAAAGTTCTGTGAAAATAAGGTGGGAATGGAGTAAGATATATGGTATTTGGGGAGCTGCTCCTTCATATAGTCAGCACGTTTTTGAGCTTTCAGCAAACAACCTTAATTACATATTCCATGAAGGAAGTTTTCAGTTTTAGATACTATGTGCTTGCGCCCAATGATAGATGAACATGTATGCAAGTGGAAGGCTTCAAAGCAGTAAAGGGCATCTCCAGTCATGGGGCACAAAGAAGGACAGTAGGAAGACTGAATAACATGTATGAATGCAGGGAGAAGAAGAGAACTCCTTTGACAACATAAATATTTTTGAAGCTGTGGTCGCATGTTTACCTGACCTGAATGCTTTGTTTCTAAATAAATAATTTTTGTACTATTCATCTTACAATAAAACAGAAATATTCTCACCAATGGGACAAGCTTTTGTGACTTCAGTATAGAACTATATACAGTATATTTTGCTCTTGAGTAAATGTGAGGTGCTTGAAAGACAGCGAAGGATAAGCCAACTGCAGCCTGTTTCCACAGCCGACTGGTCCGTCACGAGGTGCCCAGACATCTCAATCACTTCCTGCACCACGTGTAGCCGGCAAGCAGGACTGATCTGACGCGGTCGCTGCTGCCTGCCTGCCGGCCGTAACCACCACTCGCGGTATTCCCCCTTCGCAGAGCTGTGCTTCAGGGAACGTCACGTTGTTTTCAGAATTACTGACCTCGTGTGTCGTTGACTGGCCGCGTGGTGTCAAGAAGTCTGAGTAACCCCCGCACAAACATGACAGAGGCTTTCAAAAGAACGGAGAGGTAATACATGGTGCCCCGTCTGTTCGCCTTCACRAGCGCCTCTCACTCCTGCCTCTCGAAGGAATACCTGTTGCGAAAGGCCAGTGTGTTCAGTTTCTATCTGTAGGAGTCTGTGGGAACATAAGGATCTGCCCTTGTGGATTTTGTTGCTGCTGAGGTCTGCAGAGATGGGAAGATGAACCAGAAGAGCAACAGTTTGTGTGAGTTAGGATGTGAGAGCAGACGGTAAAACAACCAAAGTTACAAATATTAATTTATTTTCTTTGAATGACACTTTCATCAGCTTGCTTTGTTTGCGTTTTGACTTCCTCAGTTAAGTAGTGGTTTCATTCTCTTAGTTATTTATATAAAGGCATAAATCTAGGTACGACATTGAACAACAGATTAAAAARTAATGCAGTATAAAACACTGTATAACAACAATTGAAAAATAAGCAAGTACAAGAAAATAAGTAATCAAAGTACCGCACTTCAAAGTCGAAATCCAGTCTCTTGGGAACTTTATTTCTCTATTTCTGTGGGAACACCTGGCAGTCACAGTGCTGACTTAGTGACTCTGGAAAGTTATTTGTGTATTCCAGCCACACTTCATTCTTCTCCTCACTTAGTGCTTCAGCCAGATGTGGTACCCTCACTCAGCATTTCTGACAAAAGGCAAGTTAAGAGTTTTTCAGAAGTGATGGAAAATATGCTCTCCRTATGGATATTACTAGTTTGAGGATTAAAAAAAAAAATCATCATTAAACATGAAAACTAGAGAAATATAGATGTGCAGAGTTGTGCCRAACAGCTTAGGAAAGGGGTGGATAGTAACAGCTCAAGCTGCTGGGCTTCATTGGCCAGAAATGAATCTGTGTGGTGGAGCAGGAGGAGGGACAGAACGACGTGTCTGTAGTTTCTCTACTCAGTCCGCTTGCTTTTCACCTCGTGGAAACTTGAGATGGTGACAGTCCCTCCAGGCTGCAGCCCCATCCTGGATCATCAGCCTTCCGCAGCTATTCGTTCCCTCTGAGGTTGGCCTGGGGTTAGTGGGGAAACAATATGCAGTGAGGCAGGAGGAAAGGAATGGAGGCCATAAAAATRTATTTGTTTTACTTCACTTGTTGAGCCTAAAAACATGAAAAACTCCTTAATCCGTAAAGCTTTTATACAGAACTACTTCAGGATAGTTTTGTTACTAACCTATAATATACTGAGTTAAAAAATGTTATTTTTTAATGATGTGTTGGCCTTCCATTTTACTAAGCATATTTTGTCTTAAACTCCAAAGCCCACACCAGAGAACAGTCTATTACTTATTGAACAATTTAAGCATTAAGTTGTCATGTATGCTTTTTTAACATTAAAGCCTTGGAATTTGGTTTTGAATATTGATTTAAAGCAGAAATGGAGGGTTTTGGTTTAGTTTTTTAGTATAGGGGTGCCTCGGTGAAGATGGGTTTCTGCGAAGGCGTCCCTCGTAGCGATGATGTAGCGTACCACATCATTAGCTGGCCTCAGGCCGTCCTCTTTCCGGACACTGAGCGAGCAGGAGGCTGCAGGCTGCCGGCGGAGCAGCCGGAGGTTGGGCGGGGAGGAGGTGGCTTCCCTGGAGCTGAGGAGTCCCCCACGGAGCGGTCAGGCTGCGCCGGAGTGAGCTCGGCCCTGCCACAGCCCCCTGAGCAGCCTGCTGGGTAGAAGGAGRGCTTTGCCCTAGAGAGACCGTTCAGGAGAAAGAGAAGAAAGAAGCACCGTACTTGGCACCCTAGGAAATGCATCTTCAAAGCAGATAGAAGTATTTGAAAAACACCTGCAGGAGCCTCCTCTGTATCTGTGAAAAAATATGCAGGTGCTCACAAGGGACTCACTTTCACCAGCTCAAGATAATMAAAAAATTAATATTCTTTCAGCTTCCTGTGAGCTTCTCAGAACTCACAGATATAAATCCACGATAGGGAAGAGGATATATTATATTACACCTTCTTAAGAGATAAAAGAGAGCTGATGACTAATGCTGAATGAATTGTTAAGAGACTTACTTGCTTTTAATTGAGACTGCTTGTTTAGTACATGTCCTATTAATTCAATTTGTTGTGACCATATTGAAGCAACATGCACCCTTGTGACCTTCTATGATAATTGTTACCATATTCCTCTGCTGAAGCACTGTTTTGATTATGCACTCAGAAAGCTCTGCTAAAATATCTGCTAAAATATGTAGTATTAGTACAGAGTCAAATTTTCCATTGTTTTGAACTTAAGTAGCTGAACCAAGAGAGTCATTTGTTATGGAAGTTCTTGAAGGTAAAGGGGCACTTGGCAGCCCTTAGGGCTCCACAAGCTGCTTCTTACTTTATTAAATTTTACAAAATGACCACTTTTGAGGATGCAGAACTTGTAGCAATTCTTTAAGAAAAATGTGTTGCTGGATGGTAGCACTCGGAGGTGCCTCATCATTCTCGGTTATGCTAAATATTATATATGTAGGGGAGAAGAGGACAGAAGACAGTAAGAACAGCTGCAAGGGAGGTGGGATCATTCCTAAACTTGCTGGGATGCTGTGTGGAACCTCAGCTCCAAACTCTGCACKGGTTTTATTATTGCTCTAATTAATTAGGAGAGGGGAGGAGTTGTTATTTGGCTAAATCACCCCAGAGCTGGCGGGGCACCTAACTGGGACGGGGTGGGGGCTCTTCAGACGTGGTAGCTGAATTTGCAGTGGTAGGTGACTGTCGGGGAGGTGTCCCCAGTGCAGTCGTGCATGGGGAGGTGTTTCTCAGTGCTTTGGGTGATGAGGGCTGTCTGTTTTGTTGCAACCTCTGGTACAGTAACGTAAGCTCAGTGATATTTCTGTGCTGTCATCAGTTCCTCTCCTGCAGCTTACCAGGCAACCCCAGGCAAATAGTTTCCCTCTGTCRGACCACGCAGACCGGACCCATGGAGCAGGCCGTGGGCAGCCGTCACAYGGGGCGTGTGGGATGGGAGGAAGGTCCTTTGAATATCGGCTCTTTCATTCAAGTGGAAACAGATCTTTGAACAAGCAAGCAAAAAGTTGCAAACCCAGTGCCCACTGGCTACTGTATTTAGAAGGCTGCTCAGTGCCCTTGTGGTTTTTTATACTTCTCACTGAGGTGAAGGGAAGTGGTCCCTTCACCTCAGGCACAACGGGAGACTCACAGAGGACATTTCTTTATACGGGTCTTGCTGATACTGTTTCCCATGTGATCCAAGTAGTGTCRCTGCTGTCCTCCCCCTCGGTACCCTTCCGATCAGATCAAAATTAGCCACAGATTCAGYTTATTTTATAAACACTGTGAGTCTTTTCTCCTCCGCATTGCCTGTCCATTTCTCTCTGCTTCTTTATAGAATGCATTTGTCTGTTTCATGCTGTGCGGAGTTGCCTTTTTGTACAGGAGACTCTCTCTGTTTACTTGAAGTAATTGTTCATACTTCTTTAAAGATATATATRTAYAYACACACACATATATATGCGCTAATCTCTGGCCTGCRGCTTCTTAATGGAAGGGCCCTCCAAGATGTTGGGCATGGTGATGCTGGAGGACAGCAGGTAGCTGGGCAGCACCTAGGCCAGGCACTGCCCCCTCACGGGCAACCTGCACTCTCCTGCTTTAACTTTGCTCTGAGCTGTCTTCTATTCTCCTTCAATGGARGACTGCTCAGGTAGGAAAACTTCATCTGTTAGTAGAAAAGAAAAAAATTGAAAAAAAATCTCCCTTTAGCTGTGAATAATAATCCTAAGTAAAACAACTACAGTCTTGGACCAGCTCCACTTCATGCACCAAGGGAAGGGAAGGTGTGTGACTGCACAAGCCAGAGCAGTGGGCTCTCCACAAAAGCAGAACTGCTTTGCCAGCCTCACGTGTTCCCTCTTTGCRTACTCTGCTTTAGGGTGCATATGAAGGCTGCTCTATAAAGTATTCTTTCTTTTCTCTGATTGGAGAAGGTCTCTTTTTACATGAACACCTGTGCCACGTCACACAGCATGCCGTCAACACAACATGTACAGCTCAACACCTACAGGACTCTAACTGAGTGAAATCTGAGCAAAGTCTTGAGAAGTGTTAAAATATGACTCTCTGCTTATGCCTTTTTTTTTTTTTTTTAGAAACAGAAAAACTAGGGCTGGAGGCAGGAAATGGATTGCCATCTTGGAAATTTAAYGACCAGCTCTTTCCCTGTGATGTTTGTGGAAAAGTGTTTGGCCGACAGCAGACTTTGTCCCGACACCTCTCACTGCACACAGGTAACTGGGTGCTGTGGCGCCTGCCTCTGCAGCGTTGAGCGTCTGCGTGTTCGGCGTGGCCCGTTTAGGTGAAGCCTAAGTGTGGAAGGAGCCACCCTCAGCTCCTTGCCCTCCGAGCACAGCCACATGCAGCAGCAGGCCRTGGTGCTGCAGGAGTTGCATTTAGGGAGTTAGCTAACATTTTGTTTTCCTTAAAAAAAAGAATCTTTCCAAAATCTGTAATTTGTCTTCACAAAATGTATGTTTGTCCAAGTTCCAAACGTCAGTCTGTAGGTGCAAACTGGTTAAGCACACCTGGTAACAGAGCTCTGAAGTGAAGCGGCAGCTTTTGTCGGTCCTTTCTTGCACTCACCTGATGAGCTTTTTAAAGCCACCTGATCAACGAGCGACCTGGCCTTGGTGTTTCAGAGATACAGGTTTAATATCTGTAATTCACCTTTGCTCTCATTGTTCGTTTCCGCTGAAAGGAACGGGGCATGTTTTACTGCACAGCRGCTTCCTTAATATCAGCTGGTTTCAGATCAGCCGAGACTAACAGAGATTTTACATGGGGATGCACCGTGTTGGCTTGCTGAGGCACCCCGCACAAAACTAGACCGGGAAGCAGGAATTCTGATGCAGCGCTGGGAGGTGTTGCTGGTAGAGCGCCAGTGCGTGTGGTGCAGGCAGCAGAGCCACAGCGGGAAGGCTCAGCCGCTCCGCTCCCCGCTTCGTGGGGCTTTCTGAAACCGCTCTATTGAAATTCTTTTGCGTAACACATTTGTAGCAGCATATTTAAAATTTAGAGCATTAGGTCTTCAAAGACAAAGCTTTGAAAAGCTGATGTCATGTAGTATTTGTTTTATTTTAAACAATCAATCCCTTACAAAATGAAGCTCAGAAATACTTAACTGGACCTAACAATCAAAGAGACAGTAGGTAAAGCTGTAGTGGCAGATTATGGAGCTGGTTCTGTACCAGCTGCTGCACCTCTCAGAACACATTTCCCAGAACATGTAAAGTTGTATATTATCTGGCTACAAATAATAGACCAAGTTAAAAAAATACCCCTAAGCTACCTCTGATTGTTTTTCTAATTGCTGTGAACTCCTGTAACTTTCCAAAGTACCTTATTGTGAAAGCTGCTCGGAAGACCCAAAGGACTCCATGCGCGGTCACTGGCAGCTGTAACACGCGCCTGCTTCAGGAKGCAGCGTGCATTCAAGCTTTCCTGTCTCTTTTTCAGAAGAGAGAAAATACAAATGCCACTTGTGCCCCTAYGCTGCTAAGTGCCGTGCCAACCTGAACCAGCACCTCACCGTCCATTCGGTGAAGCTGGTGAGTACAGACACTGAGGACATTGTCAGCGCCGTCACCTCTGAAGGCAGCGATGGAAAGAAGCACCCGTATTATTACAGGTGAGGACGCAGCAGGGGCTGTGCACAAAACCCAGGCGTCAGAATGTGTTACCTGCCTGCCCAGGACGTGTTAGAGGGCTGCCCTCCTGCCCTTCCACACTGGGACTGCCTCTAAAGTATCTGCCTGGCCCGTGTCTGACTGCAGCCTCAGCAGCACAAGCCAGCTGGCTGCCRCATGCTGTTTGACTTGGCTAGCACTGGGAAAGGCTGTGTTTGGGGGAGTGGTTGCATTTTATTATTATTAATGGCTTTGTGGGGCAGACGTACTGTTAGAAGCCTCTTACTAAACTTTTTATGCAGCGTTCGTTTAAGTTTTGTGTATGGAAAAGTCCCACTGTGCACACAGGCTCATGGCAAATCTGAGGCACAGTGCTTCCAGTTGCCTCTCGGTTGTATTATTTTCAGCCAAATCCATGAAATTAAATGGTAAAATATGAAAAGAAAATGTGGTCTCCACACATAGACACATCTCCTGTGTTTGCTAGAGGGGCATGTGTTGTAAGAGTCGGTGACCAACACAGTGAGAGAGAGGAGGCCATTAGGAAAACAGGCCTAAGAATGGTGTTATTTGGGCATGCTCCTTGTTGCATGCCCTGGTGCGTGCTCTGCAACTGTCGTATGCACCCTAGTGGCCAGACACATTGCAAAATCACGCCAAGAACAGATTTAATTACAGAATCACACAAGTAAGAAATAAATGAGACCTGCTGTATTAGATTATCTAGCCCGTCCCTCTGGGAAGGTGAAATCGTGCCCCAGAGTATGTGCCTTTTCAAATGTTTTTGGCTTGTTTTAAATGTTAATGGCCTAATCAAAGCAAGAGGAAGACTCTGCACAGAAAGTTAAATTAAAGGGTCTTTTCCATCGCCTCTAAATATCACAGTTTATGCAATGGCTGTGAAATCTGTAATCCCTGCTAATTATTTGCATAGCTGATGACTGCTGTTTTGCAGTCAAGCATAAGGAATGTTTGAACACGTTTTACTTGCTTACACTGACTCTGCCAGGCAGTTTTGCACGAGATCCCAGTTTGGCATGGGAAGCATTCCAGACATTGAAAATAACTCCTGGAGTGTGCGGCAAGCTCTCTGTTTGTCAGTGTATCAGCCCTACTAAACATCTTGGCAAGGCTGCAGTGCATCTTATTGCCCAAAGGAATCAGCTAGGTGATGCGCAGCATCTGGAACCTGTAGTTTTTAATTAACTTTATGATTATTTAGCATCATTACAGCATGTACAGGATTGTTGCATTGTGCRTGCCCTTAATCACGTTGGCATGGCCAACAGTTCAAAGGCAGCTCAGCAGCCAATAGACTTTTCCAGGGAACATTCGACAGTGAGGAGGAAAAGAAACCTGCGCAGTGAGTTACTACTTAGAGAATGAAGGGAAGGGCAATGTGCTTGTGTTTGCTTTTTCTTTTTTACTGTCTTTTGCTCTTGAATTCCCTTCTGCCTGCAGCTGTCATGTATGTGGGTTTGAGACAGAGATGAATGTCCAGTTTGTCAGTCATATGTCCCTCCATGTGGATAAAGAGCAGTGGATGTTCTCGATTTGCTGCACAGCATGCGATTTTGTCACCATGGAAGAGGCAGATATGAAGGCTCATGTCAACAGCAAGCACACAGGTGATGCTCCCCCTCTCCTGGCTGCCRCCATCTCGCTCTCCCTTTCTTTCTAGGTGCAACCTTCACACTTCTCATCAGCACCCTCTCTACTTCCACTGAAATGCCTGCTAATTAAGACCYGATCTTGCAAAGCTGAAGGGAGCTGGACTGTAGCCAGGCAGMTGGTCTGGTCGTGCAGATCAGTTTTCAAGCTTAGGAAGATAAATGAAGGGCTCCTTAGGCCTGCTCCCTCCCACCAATGCCCTGTGCTGTTGCAGACAGTGCTGCACATGTGTTTTGTTCTTCTGGCTGCTTTACTGTTTCATCAAAATCATCATTTCTTTATGGCAACAAGGGGACTTTGGGTGCTAATTGTGTGTATTGGGTTGGAGGCAGGTAGCACAGTCACTCAACTTTGCTGCTGGTCTCTTCTCCCCCACAGTCTATCAGATTGAAATTTTATGTTGCTGTTTAGTTGACACTGTGATTTAGCAATACCACAAATGTAGCTTTAAATAATAGAACGAGTCATATGTTCTCTTCCAACCCTGTTCACTTAATAGGCAAAGGTAAGAGCAATAGCAGCTTTCAAACAAGCTCCATATGCTTAGTCCAATTACTGGCATAGTTTAAGGAGAAAAAAATTCAAATCTTCTTAATTTCTCTCATAACACCAGGCAGAAGAGTTTTCACTGTTACAAACTACTGACGGTTTTGACAATGTTGAAAGTGAATTGTGTCTAGCTCATTTTTTTTTCTATTGCTGAATTGCTTTTCCTGTCCTGTCAGAAATAAAACTGGGAAAATAAGAGGGGTGAAGCAGGAGGGATAGGGAAATGCAGTTATTTGTGCTTACAAATATGTGAATTAAAGGTAACCCTAGTGATACACAGTATGGGGAAGCCTTCATGGGATTCTGTGCCAGCACAGCTCCCTGCATTGCTGTGAGCCCCCACCTCCCTGCGCTGAGAGGTGTTTGCACTCACCTATGGCTCTACATATGGGAACTACAGCCCCACTGTGCATAAAGGAAGTCAAGGCCAATGGAGGCTGCTATACATGTAATGACATGTAAAGTTTGCATCGGGGCTCAAACTGAACTGCAGTCTACCATTTCTTAAGAGTTATGGCTTAAGAGTTTGGAGCTGCTGTTTGTCTTTTTTAAAAAGCTTCTTTAATTAATCCTGTCAAATCCAGCCACTTAGATGGTAGTTCAGCGTGATGCTTGCACATGGGGTAAATATGGAGAGGGAAGAGGAAAAAAGAAGGGATTTTTCTGGGTCACTTCACTGCAATCCGTTACCCTGTAAGGTTGCCAGGTCATAAAGGCCTGTTTGCACTGGTCTTAGTATATGTCTTCAAACACATAATGTTGTTTTGAACCTACTATTTTTATGGAGAGTGAGGTACAGAATTTCCCACTTTAAAGATTAGAGACCTTTCTGAAAACGCCAGCCTGTGCCTTACTGATAATCAGTAAGATGAACTTTGTTCTTGTGCCAGCTCTGCTCTTTATGTGAAAGAGTAGTCCCCACGCTTGCTTCCTTTGCCTTTCTTCTCCCCATCTCCACTCTTTGCCCCTTTAATGCATTTGAGAAAAACCCTCTCCCCTTTAAGTGTTCCCTTTTCTCATATGAAACCCACTTTTTCTCATTGTACCAGTCCCGCATTGCATATGTTCTTGTGCGAWTTCCTGTTCTTGACACCCACAGTCACAGCTGTACATGGTGTGTTWGGTGAGATGTAATAAGTGGTGCTGGTACGATAGCAGCAGCTACTGGCATTAGCTCACACAATGCCCTGTATCACTGTGATCATATTTACCTTCCCTGGAGGCCCCATCACACTGATTGCTTATATTCATCCCATGTTCTGCTCAAATTCTTCTGTTTTCTTTATTTCCTACTTATAATYCCTGTTGGTAGTAAAAATTCTTGTTACTGGACCTTCAGGTCATAACCTTGTGTTCTGTACTCAGAACTTTGTACAAGTTCCATTCCATTTCTATTACTGTGGTCCAAAGGTCAGTGAGTCTTTCAGTGTGATATCCCTATAGGCAGCTCGGGCCATCAGATTTCACTAGTGCATTCCCATGGTTTTATCTTAGACTTAAAGGCGCTGGCCATTTGTTTAGAGCTAGGCACACAGATACTAGTGTCTGCAAGGTAGTTGGGTAGGAGACTTTATCATGTATGTAACATAAAGCTTTAGTAAAGCTCCTTTTTAGAGCAGCTCTGATTAAACCCAGACACAGGTGGGAGCTAATAATTTGCCCATTTACCGCTTTGGCTCACRACAGATTAAAGTGGATTAGAGTCTGTATGAGAACTCTAGTTCATCAACTGTGCTGCAGTTTGGGATTAGAACTTCAGATGTTTATTGCACACATGAGGAAACTCTGATGGGCTTCAACTTTTAGGTCTAGGTAAATAAACTTTTTCTTTTTAATTAACTTTTCTTCATTAAGAGGTCCTAAGAACAACAGCTCAAAGCTGGGGCCAGACCGTTAGCGCTTCCAGTCACTGCTGAGGATGTACACACAGCACAAGCAGTGGGATTATTCTCCTTTGCACCTCCCAATGGACCCACATAACCAGAAAGGTGGGGCCAGGCTTAGCTAGTAACGCAGAGGGCCAGTGAGCCACAGTTTAGTTTCCACAGCTCTAACAACCTACAGAAAGAGACAAATTCTATATTGGTTTTGAACGCTGTGCTAACCAGYGTGCTTCCATGGGATGTTCTCAGTGAAGTAATGAAGCGGACCAACRCACTGCATTCCTGCTGCCACTGCAGACAACATGCAGTCCGGGATTACCATCTGACAGACGAACTGTTGCAAACATATGAATGTGTAAAAAAAAGGAGGAAGGTGCAACTCTCATGCTCCCCAGACAAATCAATTATTTGCAGACCTGTTTATTAAGTAAACAGAATTAACTTTAAATACAGAAACATTTTTTTCCTGAAGTTAAAAACAGGATCACTGGGTTTCCATCTAATCTGTTGTGCTAATTAGTGCTCTTTATTCTGTTGTGTGGGGTTTTTTTTTTCAGTTGAAGACAGGAAGACACCCAGTGAATCCAACAGCCCATCTTCGTCATCTTTGTCAGCACTGAGTGATTCTGCCAACAGCAAAGATGATGCAGATATAACCCAAAAAAACAAGGGTTCAAACAACCTGCTAGTCATTTCCGTAGTGCCTGGTAGTCAGACTTCGTTGAACACCGAAGAGAAGTCAGACAAAGGTAAGAACTTGTTACACAAATACAAGCCTTGCTTTCAGTGCAGTGGATTTAGCCAGAATGTCAGCAGTAAATATTCATTTCTTTCATTTCCAGGCTTTGAATGTGTTTTCTGTAACTTTGTCTGCAAAACAAAAAACATGTTTGAGCGTCATCTGCAAATCCACCTAATCACCCGGATGTTCGAGTGTGATGTGTGCCACAAGTTCATGAAGACACCTGAGCAATTATTGGAGCACAAGAAGTGCCACACTGTCCCCACCGGTGGGCTCAAGTAAGGAAAGCAAGTACACAAACTTTTACTGTGTTAAGCACCTCTAATACTGCGGGCATAGGGCAAGAGGAAGTCAATGAAAAAAATTAGTTAGTTAAATGTCTGATAATCAAGATTTGAGGCTTCTAGCTAAATAGATTAACACATGCCCAGTCCTTTAAGGTTCCCTTAAGCTAGGCTTACATCGTACAGCGAGGTACCCTTGCAGCCAACCTAGTGTCCTAGTGTCTCTGAGCTCAAACAAAGCATCATCCGTTACCTTTTCAAGTCAAGTCAGGGACACTACCCAATGGGTCCTACAGGCACTGAGGCAGTGCTGCGCAAGGGAGTTGCCAAACCAAGAGGTACTCTGAAGGCATCAGAGCAAAAGAGAGCATGCATCACATGCTGATCTGCACCTTCCTCAGAGAAACTCCACCCTGTACAATCTGTGCAACTACGCCTGAAGTGAGACTCTCAAAAATCCACTCGCTCAACTGCTCTATAACTTTTGTAGATTCTAATGTGAAATCAGTGGTCTCCAGGAAATAATAGTTTTGATGCTTACTGTTTTGGTTTCCATGCCTATGCCATTGTTTAAAGTAACATGCAGTGAGCAATTCAATACTCTTTAAGAAGGAAAGCTCTTGGTCATTGGCTGACCCATACCAGATGCCTGATTAGAGGGAGGCTCCTTAACAAATAACAGCCTATCCTGCTCAAATTCATTCTGTGGCAGAACTACTTGCATTTGCTGTTGTAGAATAGGCATTTTGTGCTGTAGTTCAGGGCTCAAGGCAAATCTTTCATCACCATCTAGGAGAAATACAAGACCATGTTACTGTTTTTGCATCAGTGTCCAATGTAGACTTCTCCARGCCTTTTCTACAAATCTTCCTTTTAGAAAAAGGTCTTTGTCTTAAGACCTTTTAAGACCTGAGGTGCTTAAGGGTCTCTTGGTACAGAGCAGTGTTTCTAGGAAGCGAGCATGCCCTCATGGCTGGTGTGGGCCTGGGGAGGCAGTGAGTGCTGGGCTGTTACTTGTCTCTGTGCGCGCAGCTACGCGGGGCTGCCGGGCCCTGGGCACGTGTGCTCCAGCTGCCACRGGAAGAGTGGCTGGACCCGCCTCGGGCCGTGCAGGGATTGAGCGCAGCCGCCCTCCCTGCGTGCGCTGGCTGAGCAAACTCRTGTTTCCGTGCACCGGAGCTGCCACGGGGCCAGCGCACAGCCGCGGTCAGTCCGCACTGCAGTTTTGGAAAGYGGGCTCTGTTTGCCAGGCGGAGCCCGGTCTCCAGTTCAGTAGTTGCAGGAATTGGGATTTGTGATCACTTGCGATGTGATGACTGAATCTGGGAAGAGGACCAGACTGAGAAATGGAGTATGCCAGAAGGACATGATGTCTGTCTTGGACGCAGAGACCAGTTGTCTGTTGCACTTTGGGGTTAAGCTGCACAGAATCTGTTCTGTTTAGCAAAGTAAAACCATGACCTATGACTCAGACCTTCCTGACAGATTTGGCTTCTCAGTCTCTGTGTAACTTATCCCTGCTTCACAGAAAAAATAGTTTAGTACCTTCAAAGTTGCACCTAAGGGAAAGCTCCCCACCTTTTTTTTTAAGGCATGATGAAGAGATCTAAGTAGATTGTACTTTTCTGTCTCCTGTTTGCTTTGGAGGAAGAGAAGAAAAAAACATGATTCCTGCAGCTCCAGATCAAAGTCTGAGCGTCCCAGCTCAGGACTTTCTGTGCACAGCCACAGCCAGCTCGGTCTTCCGTTGCAATAGAGCTAATTGAGTTAGCCTCAACACCAGGCTGCCTCTCTGGATCAGAGGACTTCATGCATGGCAGGAAAACTCTCTGGATGTTTCACTAACCATTTCTCTTCCTGTACTGTTCATTGTGCTCAAGCCAAGTAAAATTAAACTTGTATGTACAACTGCTAGACCAGTTCTAGCAAATGTGAATAAGCCTGAAGAAAGAGGACCTCTGCTTAGAAATTATCTTAAATGATGGAACATAGGTGTCACATGTGCCAACCAGTGAAAGCTGATAAGCCAGAGATGGAGGCATCTGTAAGACAGTGGCCAAGTGCCTTATTGTGTCTTTTTATCTAGATTTGCTCTTTTTAGCACAGCAACTACACGTGGACTGGCACGTGCTTCTTTTAATGCTGCAGAGATCCCTGGCAAGGAGCACTCCTCACCAACACGTTCTCAGCTACATAAGAAAGGCTGCTACATTGTGGTGGTGTTGGTGGCCAGGCTTGTCCAGCTTGGGCTGCCTTCCAGATTCCCTCCACCAGCACCTTCCCGCACAGCACAGTTCCTGGCAGGGTGCAGACAGCTGCGGGCCCACGTTGCCAAACACCTGTCCTCTCTGAGCAGGACTAGCTCACCTCCCAGAAAAGGGAATCCCAACGGATCAGCCCAGCACACTGCCTTTCAGCTGTGYCTAGTGGGATACCCAGCAAGCTTAATGTTTCAGGTCACAGAAAAGGAATTTCTTTAGCACTTGCTCTACTAATGACATTACAAGTTTATTCCAATTTTACTTAAGCAGCTGCTTTCATARTCATCTGTAAAAGCTCTTTTTACACCACTTCTTTATGGTAAAAATGGCAAATGTGACTGAGCAAACACTGGAAATGCCATTCCACAAAACACCTGTCACTCAGGCGCCCTTTCGCACACCCCAGCCGGCTTTGCAGCATCGTCCCTGTTGAGGTAAGCCACAAGATTAGAGATGTTCCTTCAGAGCATGTCAATGTTTTCCTAGGAGCAGAGCACCCTACTGCCACAACATGGGCAATCCTGCTCCCCATCAAGAATTAATTGATACACTTCAGAAGCCCTGCAAGGAGACCTTGCCATGTCTTCTTCCTTTTCATAGGTCAGAAAGGGGCCTGAACAAAGCAAGAGCGCAGGTTTCCAAGCTGACTCACAACTTTTCCTCTCTCTCCCTGCCCTCTCTTGCTGTATTGCCAGGTGCCCGTTCTGCATCTACTCCACAAACCGCCCCGCAGCGATGGAGTGCCACCTGAAGACTCACTACAAGATGGAGTACAAGTGTCGGATCTGCCAGACCGTGAAGGCAAACCAGCTGGAGCTGGAGATGCACATCCGGGAACACCGCCTTGGCAACCATTACAAGTGTGACCAGTGTGGCTACCTGTCCAAGACCGCCAACAAGCTGATTGAGCACGTGCGCGTCCACACTGGCGAGCGCCCTTTTCACTGTGACCAGTGCAGCTACAGCTGCAAACGCAAAGACAATCTCAACTTGCACAAGAAACTGAAGCATGCTCCACGCCAGACTTTCAGCTGCGAMGAGTGCCTGTTCAAGACTACCCACCCTTTTGTCTTCAGCCGCCATGTGAAGAAGCACCAGACTGGGGACTGCTCTGAAGAGGAGAAGAAGGGCCAGTATTCAACCTCCAAGGAAGCCAGTCCACTCCTCCCATCAAACAGCTCCAGGAACCTCCTGTCCCCCCTCTCCGTTATGTCTGCCTCCCAGGCGCTGCAAACAGTGGCTATGTCRGCTGCTCACAGCAGCGGGACAGAGCCAAATCTGGCAATGAAGGCCTTGGCCATCAATGGCACTTCCTTGTGCTTTGATAAATACTGGAACTCTGAATTTGCCCACCTTATTCCCTTAACGATGTTTTTCCCCAAAAACCACTACGATCTCACATTCCATCCACCCAGACCTCAGACTGCACCAGGAGGTGCCTCTTCACCGAAACACTCCTTCCTTGCCTACCTTGGACTAACAGAAAGGGCAGAAACTGTCTGAGGGCAGTTACATTCTGTACCAAAAATCCCCAGCACGCTCCGCAGGTATGCAGTGCTGCAAAACATAGACCTGAGCGGTAACAAACACTTGTACTATATATCTCATTAGTAAGGTGTAGAAAATGGCTCTGTGTGTATAGTTATTGCATTGACATGAAAGCTGCTTTATTAAATCTCCAAGAGGTGACCTACTGCATACTTCTACTTTCAGAGGCATGTTCCCAGTACTGTTATCTAAGAAACTATTTTGTCTTGTTAAGCTGAACAAGAGTGTCCTTAATGGCAATCAGCACTTGTAAGATTACATATTGATGCATTTTATTTTTTTGGTGGTGTGTGGGTGTGTGGGAGGAGCGTGCGTGTGAATGAGAGGCTGGCTGTAGTGTGCCATGACATTGCTTTTGCACATCCCTTGTATCGGCTTATTTAATTATTATTATTAATCTTCCCCCCTTTYAAACGCTTGCTTCACCCCTCCCCTGTCTTCTCGTGACCTGTCGATCTGCGGAGGGGGCAGCGCTTGGTCGGGGGCAGCGCTGTGTTAYGCGAGTGCTGCTCTGCAGCCTCCTTGAGCTGTTTGATGCCTGGTACTCACTTCTTGAGCTCTGGGGCTTGGGGCAGAATGGAGGCAGCCGCTGCTGCTTGCAGCGCTGCAGACTGAGTGCGCTACAGGGGAGGGCGCACGTGGGGCCGCGGGCAGATGCAGGGGGAGCAGCGTACGCACTCACGCAGCCAGCCCCCTTCTCAACTGTTACACAGGCGCAGCAAACACCCAGGTTTAGGCCATAGCATATGTCTTTGGTTTAGAAAGGGCATATAAATATTATATATATGTATATGCATATATATAAATATATATACATGCTGTATTAATGCAGTGGTTACCTTTTACTTTGCAGGAACAACCTGTATAACTAGAATTTTATGGTGGAAAAATCCAACAAAGGGGATTAAAAAAAAAAGAGTATGAATAAATTCTGGGTACAAATACTCAGACTAAAAAAAAAGGCAGTTTTGCACAGTGCTTTAGTCTTGCACTAATTTGTTGCTCATTTGCAAAAAAAAAAAAAAAGAAAAAGAAAAAGGAAAAGATGTTCTGTGGGATGAAGGTAATAAAACTGTGTATTTGAAAAGGTACCAGTAACAACATTGAAATATAAAGCTATAAAAAAAGATACTGTTTTAACCAGACAGTTCTTTTATACCCTTGATATTTCAATTGTACTTGCAGATTCTCTAGGCCTATCAATACTCTCCATGCTATTAGTAACACTTTACTCCTTTTTGTTAATGGCTGATAGAAGGACACCGCTAGGAAGCTAACTTTATACTTATTTAATGCTCTTACTTTGTGGTCATTAAAATGACATGTTATATGTAGCACTTTATTGCAGGAAGAAGCAAATGTGGATTAGTTTTATAACCTCTGCTAGTCTCAAAACGCCAAGAGTGATCTTAAAGAGGAGAGATTGACTGACTGCTAATTGATTTGTGTTTCTTAGAGAACTTGATATCCAGGAAGAAAGATCAGAATTAAGAATATGCTGCATTAGAATTAGACCTATAAAATGTAAAACATTTCAAAATTATCATGYGACTTACAGGAATGCTTTCATCTTACTGGACTATGGTTTTCCATGGTGCATCTTGGAATTCGATCTTGCTGTATTTCACCAGGTATGCGAGATGTCTCTAACGTAGCTTTTTACAGAGCCCCCTCTTTCCCTCTCTGCTGAGCCCCAGCTCGTGTCTAACGCATTATCCACCTGCCTTCGCACTAACTCAGAGCAACTTCTCCTGCAGGTGGTGGGCTTGGAGGGATGTGAGCGGCGGTGGGGAGCCGCTGGAGCCAGCCACTTGTCTGGGACAGCACTAACACAGTACACAGTTCAGAGAGGCATTTTCTGGTCCCTAAGGGCTCTTAGCTATATGCACAATTAGAAATATAATTTCCATTATTTCTTAAATGAAGCTTGTGAAGAAAGACATTTCTAACTCAAAACTTGCATCATTTAACCTGGTTGCAAGATTCCTACCTTGTTTTTGCACTGAGATAGCCAAACATTCTCCACTGTCATGACCAAACTCTTCCTAGAGAGCTTTGGGGAGGACATCCTTACCTGTGCACTGCCCTTCACAGACTGGAAGCTASTTAGAAGGGAGAACTAATTCAAAACGAGTAGCAGGTTTTAGTTTGCAATTAGTAGTTGAGAAGCAGAGAACTGCACCATCTCGTTTACATTCCAGCGGGCAGTTTGGGTTCTACTGAGCATGTGGCTGTTCCATCTAAGGAGTTAGGAAAAGCAACCTGCTCCAAACCGTGTACAAACCTTAGCGAGCAACGTGCGTAACTCAGGGCGCTGTTTGCCACGCTTCACTCCATCCAAACTCCTGGTAACTCCTCTAGGGCTATAGACAAAATAGGAAATGCCATATTAATAAATAATCAAAGCATAAAGATCAAGTTAAAGATCAAGTATTCTCAGCAGCATGAAATATGCAATCTGCATCCAGGAACTATACCAGTTCTTTACAATACACTCCACTGCATATCTTTGACCCCACCATAGTAGAGGTGTATTTTTTAATTGAACAGGTAAAGTACAGGTGGATAAAAGAGAAAGGTAGGCATGTTAACAGGATCCTTTATGTAACCCAAACTGCAATATAAATACATCTACAACTTCCAAGAAGGAGCTGTCAGTGTACGAATGCCACGTGTTTAACAATGTTCCACTGTACCAGTATCTGAAGTAGTAATGTTTAATGTGCCTGGCAACATTGCTTAGCACTTTGGAAAGAATCAGTTAATTCTTTCTGGTAAGTTATAAGTTTTCTCTGTAAGGAAAAATGTGTTAGGATTTTTCTTTTTTAAGAACAACACAGTACTTATCAGAGCTCTTTTGTATTAAAATAATTGGTTTGCAGTTCAAGGCTAAGAAAAGGAATGTTCTCCTACCTACTAAAGACCAACAGTTCTGATAAATTCCCCCCACCATAAAGCAGATTTCATACTGGTTTTCACTATGCATTCTTTAATGAAGCTAGCATGTTTCTCCATTCAGTAATTCAGTTAAAGTTCTCAGCACTTTTATCTTCTGTATTTTTTTTTTACTTGTTGTATTATGTTCAAATATCAATCTGTCAAAGTTTGTGTACATTAATAATAAAAATTTGTATTGTATAAAGCTTTTTGCATTATAAGGCTGTACAGGGTCATTTTGACAGTAACTGGTATATTCCTTTGCATCTTATAGTGCATTGCCAATTTCTAGTGTATCCAGTTTGGAAATACAATATACTCTAATTAAAAGGTTGGCTATACTCTTGTTTCTTTTTGACCTCCCACTTTGGTTTCACTCTTAATGGAGTTAGTGTTTTCTTTCTTTTCGGTGGGGAGTGGGAGAGAAAGGGATGGCAGCAGGAGGGCCCAGCAGGAGGGGAGGTTCTGTCTCCCCCAGGACCAGCAGACACACAGAAGAAAGGTAAGGTGTTAGCAATACTTCATACTGAAAGGAAAAGCCCTGGTTATTCTGCTGATTAAGAAATGCAGCAAAGACACTCCTTGTGCAGCTGCAGCAGCTCCCTCGCAGCCCTGCACTCGCAGCCGCTGCTGGGGCGGCTCTGCAGGCAGGACAAGGCCCTTCCTGCAGGGCTCGGAGCCAGCCCATCTCAGCCTGCAGCTCCACAGGGGCTCCTGAGCCACAGGTGGGTGAGACCACCCCTGAACAGTCCGGCGCACAGTGGCATCGGGAGAACTTGCCTCATAAAGAAGAGGTACACAATTAATTAAAAGTACATTGTATATTAAAAATTTTTCATAGACATCTAAATTTTATTGCAAAAATACCATGTATGCATTTTGTCAACACCTTGGAAAAAGGTGTGGCSTTTTTTTTCCCCCCCTCCTYCCAAAGACTAATGAAGTAATTGAAGTAATCAAAATGCAGATAAGACACTGAGGCAAGAACCCCTAAGGAGAGACAATTACCAAGAAGTAAAGATACCATTGGCCCCATTGAACAAGATAATTGACATCTTAAAAGAAAGTTAGAATATTTGAATACTAATCAAGGAAAAAAAGAATTTTCAATAAATAAGCGTAACCTAAGGGTAGTTTTTAAATAATAATAATTACTAATTTTAATATTATTGTTTATAACATATTAGCAATTGCTGTTATTAATTAATAATGGAAATTGTTGATATTAACCTAATGCCTTCAGTTTGTCCACTGCCTCCAGTCAGGGCAGTATGAAGGTCCAATCAATTGAAAAAAATATTTTTATTTCTACTGGGGAAGTCCAGGTTGTGGATACAATTTGCAGGCCTGGGTYGGCAGCTTGTAGTATACGCTGGGCTGATCGCGCAGCTCTGCGCCACCTCTGCCCAGTGAGCAGGTACRTGCAGGGAAGGAGCTTCTGCCTTTGACATTAGACTAGTGAGTTGTGCTCACAAAGAGATAGTCTTGAGCTGCATCTGTAAGAGAAAACCCACAACGCTGCTCTGTTTTATGCTTTTTGAACTCTATTGAATCCTAGCCATTAAAAAATGATCATGCAAATTCCCTGGAATAAGCTGGAAAGGTATTTCAGAGATCAGTCTACCAAGACCACTTTAAGAGAGTCCTTGGCTTGTGCAAATTGTTGAAGTTCCATTGCAAGTGATTATAACCCTTCGTTAAACTGAGAAAATGGTTTAAGATGTAAGTTCAAATTATTAAACTAATTCAGTCAAAACAAGCAGTGAGTGGGTAGCAAGCAAGACAGAGAGCACTCTGGCTGCCAGAGGTGAGGGGACATGGCTGTTGGTGGCAGCAGGAGCACAGTGTCAGGGAAGAAAACAATTTCTCTAGACAGGAGCTGAGTAGATTCGAATTATCCTGCTTATGCTGTTGTCAGCCTGCAGTTAAGTGCAAGTCTTTCAGTAGCTCTAGCCTTTGAGCCTTACTTCAGCTTTTACTTGAAATAAGATCAGCTCACTTCTCAAATAAAAACCATCCACAGCCTTCTCCCATTCAGCCCAGCAGAACAGGGCTTTTGGGGGACTTTAAAAATCTCCAGAAGTCAACTAGAACTTTCTGTAACAGCATTAACTGTAGAGAGGTTTTTGCAGCATCTGCCATTATTTATGCAGAGCCATGTTTTAAAATGCATGTTGTGTTAAAAATATCAGTCATGCCCTTAACAAGCAAACAGGCATCTGCATTATATGACCTGCCCTGGTAGCTGCTGCTAATTGGCTTCCTTGCTGACAAGTGGCAGCAGGAAGGCTGTGTGGGGCTGTAAAAGCAGGGCAGCCTCCTGCCTGTGGTGAGCGCGCAGGGAGGCTGCGCGTGAGCCCTGGCCCCGCTATGGATTTGCTAGGAGCCAATAAAGCTCGAGGCTGGAGGGCTGCTGCCACCCACTGCGGCCGTCTGTGCAAGTGCAGGGCAGGGCAGGTCACCGCTCGCCACAACTGCGGGACTCGAGCAGTCTGCGAGGGCAGCTGCATGGTCTCTTCTGCTCAGGTTTTAGAATACCCTCCCCAGAGGTAAAGACTCACAAAAGCAACGACTCACCTGGGCTGTGCAGAGTGGCAGCATAAGCCCCTGGGAGAGGTGCTGGGGTGGGTTCTTTGCCTTGAGCTCACACTCTGAAAAGAAGATGGACAGGTGGGTGTCCCAAGGCCCCTCACCTTCAAGGGTGAATACATTGCATGCTTCTACAGCACCGGCCCTGTGGCCCCAGCTGGGCCTAACACCTTGACAGAAAGCTGAGGGGAGCCAGGCTGGCCAGGAGAGCACCTTGGTTGCAATGCAGCACTTGTGGCATCAAGCTAGCCAGGACTGCTCAGAAATCACTCATGTTTTGACAAATGCAGGCCCAGTTAATAGGCTACATTTGAAACAAAGACCAGAATGTACTTGGCTTGTGGCCTTACCCTATAGCTCTGGGGAAAGAGACACTCCATGTCCTAGGCCGACATTCAGTTGTTGGACACGAGGCACCACGTCAAATGCAGCTGTTGTGCTGCCACATGTGCACAACAGCTGTCTCTCAAGACCCCCGCAGTGGATATATTTACATGTATGACTCATGAGTACCCACTACTCAAAAAAAAAAAAAGGCTGCCTGATGATATACTGCAGGAACAGAGAGGTAGCGAGGGAGGGAAACCATTTGGAAATGTTTTTCAAATTTAAAAAGCCTGTGCAATGGCAGAGCAGGAAGTGATGATCTGCCTTGGCAAGAGCTCTTCTCTGCAGCCCTGTGCATGTGTGTAAAAGCTCTGCAGCTCTCTGAGATGGTATAGGGCTGGGGCCAGGGGTCTTTCCACACTAGGGGATTTTTTTTTTTAAATTGCTCAGTTTCCCTCCCCCTCAACTGCATTTGAAATAAAACATATGGCACAACTCTACAAAGAAAACAGTTTTCAAATTTAGGATAGTATTACTGAAAAAGACATTTTTATTTACCGTGTTATCCTCTGTTGTATATGTGCACTTCTGCACTGCTCTACTTTATTTTCTAAATCTCTAATTTCTCTCAGATGCCTTCTTTTCCAGCTCTTCTCAGCCAGTATTCCATTGGAACAGCAAATTTTGGACTGTTGCTCTTCTGAGAAAGTGTCTGTTTGAATAAAGAAGAGTGCTTTCTGTCAGTCACTGAGCTCCTAACAAATCTCATGCCAACACTCTCAGTGTGATCTAATGTGACCCAGACCAAAAGCAGGCCTTGCTCCGTGGCTGACCGCTAACTATCAAAGGCTTTCCTGACTCTAGAGCTATGATTTAAGACAGAAGTTGTCATTCACAGGCCAGAATGAGCAATATGTTTTGCAGCAGATGTAGCAGGAAGCCCACTGCTAGCATCAAAGGAGTAACTCAGACGCTCCCTCATAGGACTCTAGATTCTGTCTATGAGTGAACATGTGAACCCACATCATGGGCGACTATGAGCATCTTTTCCTCCTGCTTGCCCCACCAGGTCACAAGTATYACAGTAACTGCCTGAGCCCAACCTTGATCCCACTCAGGAGCAGCTGGTGGTGCCACCGGCTGTGCGTAGCACTGAGATGCTGCCACGAGGCCGAGCTCCAGGTCAGAGCAGCTCCAGGCAGCTCAGCACGCACAGGGCGCAGTGGGGGCTCCTGCTGCAGCTCGCACTGCCCAGGATCCTGAGGGCAGCTGCCACCTGAGCAGACAGCAAAAAGTCATTTGGTTTCCTATTAGGGGTGAATGCTTAGAACTGTACAAGTACCCAAATGCAGAATTACCTGTCATGCATATCTTGCACTGCAGAGCTGGACGCTCTCTGACCCAGAGACAAGGCAGTGTGCAGTATGCATTGTGTTGCATTATAGTTAGAAGCAGTAGTAGTTTCACCCTCCAAAACAAAGTCCCAGCATGCTTTTGTCCTGAAATTGAGAAAGAAAAATTTAAATGGCATGGGCAGGTAAATAGAGAGAAGTAGTTGCAGGAGTGCTCGCTCCATCTGCACAATACTGAACTAGCACTATGCATATATCCATGCCCTTCATTCATGCCAGTGACACTTTTTAAATGTAACTTTTTTAATGTAACTGGATGCGTTACCAGTGATGTCTGTTTGCACTCTGAATATGCAGTAAGCAAGCTTTAGGACTTCATGGTTTTATATCCAGCTACCTGTTTTTTAATAAAACTGCACACCTAAAATTTACAGAAGAAAAATCTAAATATGATGTTAATATGATTTAAAAATATGCACTATATCTTTTAAGATGACATTTCTATTAAAAATAAAATCCAGTTATATGGTGATAGAGTATCAAGATTTCATTGCCACCTGTTGTGATTCATTTTTACTCAAAGCGACAGTCTTCCCTAAGACTGATAGAAGCAGAAAGAACAGCCTTCCAGTTGCTCAAACCAGGACAATATAATTAAGGGTGAACAGGCCCACTGCTTCCTAAAATTCAGACTTGTTGGGATATCACATTTTATGAAAAAAGTGCATTTGGTGATAAACATGTTACTTTCTTGTGGCCAGTCTATCAAAGCTAGCAATTTCATAACAAAATCTGAATCACACCCAAATATCCCAGGAAACCGTTATCCAGCACTCTAACGGTTATGACATGCGCTGTAACGCGTGTGCCCACACGCCCATCCAGGCACCTTCCTTGGAACTCTGTCCCGTCACAGCAAGGCCACCAGGCACACGGCCAGCAGGAGTCTAGACTCCACAGTCCCTGCGTGGTCCTCGTCCTTCGCACAACACAGTATCCTGGCAAATTGCAGTCCTAGCTCTCAATTTTATTAAAAATAAACAAACAAACATTCACTGGGCTTCAGCAACGAGGCCCAGAATTCACACGTAAACTCACGGTGTGAAAAAGTGCTGTGCCTGATGCAGGGCTGCAGCTCGGCCAGTTCCTAAGCTGTCCCCTCTTGTAACCTGCATTACAAAAGTAGTTTCCAAATTGCCTTCCCTAAGCTATCCCACAGCTGCCTGCCAGCGGCCCTGGGGTTGGACAAAGAGAGCCCATTTCATGTGGGATCCTTCCTGTCACCCTCCTCTGCACCTTTTGCAGCTACTTGAGAAGTTCAGTCCACACACATTTTTTTCCTTATGAGGCGAAAGGCCTTCGTCCTGCTAGATCACTCCATTCGTCTTTCAGCTGCAGCATCCCACTCACTGCCACCCAACAYTCAAAAGCAAGCGGTGAAAGAGCACTCCACCTTCAGAGATGCCAAAGCAAACGGGGAGTATTTTTATGGCTCGGAAAAGGCATTTTCTGTGGGGTTTCTTGGCATCCTGGGCTAGACTAACAAAAGAACTGGTACATCCATCTTCTGCCTCTAGTGCCCACATGAAAATACACGATTAGGCCAGCAAATCCCTTTGCTGGCAGCCCCAGGCTCCGGGCTCTGCTCTCCTGTGCAGATGCCAAAGCGCGCAGGTTTCTGGTCTCGCCCTGGGCACTGCCCAGCCCCCTGGCGCGGTCCCAGCCAGCTGCCAACTCACTGCTGAGCAGCAGCTCAATGAGCTGCCTTGGCTCCACACCTCGATGGAGAAACCTCACAAAGAAAGGCTGCCTGCCCCAAACTCCTTGGGGATCTGCTGTCTGAGCATATGCTGACACTGAATTTACTGTGCAAACACTGAAAGCCAGTGGATTGCTACCTTGAGCCTACTTGCAAAGCAGAGCACGTGTCCTGCCTCTTGCACTCTGTCCTGGCAGAGGTGGTGGTCAAACTGCAACAACAACTTGCAGAGTCAGAGCTGATTCTCACAAACTTCCATGGCAAGATCGCCCAGTCCCACAGATCTCATTGCAAAGACCTTCACATAGCTGTTAATATAAAAGATAACCTGCAACACCCGGGATTGTACCGGGAGCATACTCAAGCTAACACTATGAGTCAGGTGAAACCTGTCATGGGTCACAGTTTGGCCCTGAAGCAAAAGGACTGATTTTTCTAAGGCTAGGAGATCAGCTCTGAGGTACTCTCCATCTAAAACATGGTTCTTTGAGCATGATCCCATGCTTCCTGTGATCCAACAGCATGGCATCATGTAACTCGGGTGCTGGGAAGGTGAACAGCCCTGCTGGATGCTCAGGGCACCTGGCCACAGCACTCTGCCCTCTTCCTGGTTTAAAGAAGCTCATTTAAGTATCTCTCTTCATCCCCAACAATACATCTTATCTTCACTGTGCTGGCACTTTATCATGTGTCCGCTTCAACTATACAGGATTTCCTTTACACAGAATATGAAATAACACAAACATCATAATAAAAACTACCCTGCAGTGACCTTTTTTCTGGAAAAACAAAACAAAATCACACACACACACTTTCCATAGCAATATTTTCTCTTTTCAGGAAGAAATTGCAGACAGCTCATGTCAGAAGCTAAACTAAAATAAACAAGTCTTTATGATCAAAAGGTGCTTTTCCTGTAGACTTCCTTATGTCCTCCAGCATGGCAGTCTCTAGTGTTTGGGAGAGAAAAGTTGACAATTTAGAGAGGAAGTCTGATTTTTAGAGCTTATACACATCTATAAACTGGGACCCCATCAAGCAACAAGAGCCGCTCACAGGCTCTATGGTTACCACCGGAAAGCACTGGCACCTGAGGCAGGGACTAGTGCGGAGCCTTTTCCAGTTCCAGCTGAAAATGCATTTTCCCCTCTCACAGTGAGGAGGGCCGCACATGTAGGTGCCTCTGCGTCAGGATCACCTTGTGCCTTCTCCATCAAGATAGTTGTCTCTGCCAGCTTTTGCCAAATGAGTCACAAGACAGTGACACAGAGACGTCATCAGGAAGGAAACAAAGAGGGCAGCTCTGCAAAAGTGCAATTTTGTTCTTAATTGTTAAAAGCAGCGTGAATGACACACTAGCTCGATGCAGAGCCACAGTTAGGAGAACGGAAACTACAGGCAGAGCCAGGAAGGGCAGAAACRCACCTTTAGGAGAGCCTAAGGAGAGGAGCAGAGGCAAAGCTTGAGGGATAGATTTAGTGCATCCACACCATATAAACAGAAGTTACCCAGAAAGAAACAAAGGTCTCTGGGGATTTTAATCTTTTGGGGCTCCAGAACCAAGATTTCCTGCCTAACAGTGATGTCCTGCTAACTTAGCTATAAACAGGCTTCTTCTAAAAGGTTATGCCCGCAAAGGTGTTTGCACAGTGGTTTTAGCCTTGAGTTTGCCTCCTCTGTATCCTTTTCTTCCATCTGCAAAATATTTCCCACCATAAAACAGTTAAAAAAATAAAATAAAAAACACATGACTAAAACCAAGCCAGAAATACAGAACTCGGGAGGAAATGAGACCTGAAGCAATCAACTTATAGCTCTTAGCATTTTCTTTAGCACATTTCCACTGGGTCTGAGTAGCCCAATGTGCTTCTGAAGGAACACAAACCAGTTTGACATGTCTAGGTGTTTTTTTAAAAAGTAACATGTGGTTGTTCCTTTTACCTTGGCTGTAAATCTGAGCACAACATGCGGAGTGCTGCATCACCTTCAGACAAGTGCAGGCAGATATACAGCAAGCAACCTGCTCCGACCAAGCCTTAGACTGCACAGAGAGGAGAGTAAAAAAAAAGTCTCTCTAACAAGATGCAAAAATACACAGGTCTGTTGCAAACAAGAGCCAAGCTTTAAGTGGGTTCCAAATTCTCCCAGTTCCAGAAAAAGTCCACTACTTCCTTGACAGAGTAGATCTATTCTGATGGCTCCATAGTTCCACAATGCCCTATAACAGCCACGTATTGCAAGTGTTTGTGTGTTCTTGCGGAACAGCATGGTGCAGGGAGGTTATTCACTGTGATTAAAAATCACATTTCAAAGCAGTTCTAATTGAGTCTTTGATATGGATAACCACCCTACAACCCTCTTGGTGGTTTTTAGAGAGAAAGAAAATGTGAGGAAGTACAACTGTGTCACCTCCTAAAAATGCAAGAATTTCATCTCCTTATAGGAGGGGATCTAAGCCACTGATGCCCTGACCCTTGACTGCTATTCTAGAGCCTCAGCAGGTCTGATAACAGATCAAAAAATTTATGGGCTGTTTCTTGTCATGGCTTGTACTAAAATATTATGTGCTATGACAGGTTTGCAGGAGAAAAGTTGAGGACTGACATCAGCATCCCTCTGGTTCTCGGAGTCATAGCAAGAGAACCCCTAAGCTGTTTGATATCAGGAAACGCAAACCACAGACCGGGAAATCTCTGGCTGCTGAAGACACTGAGCATGGTCCAAACTGTGAAACCAGGAAGCATCAACTGCAGAATTCATTCTGCAGGATGTTTTTTACTCATGACTCTCTGGAGGTCCAACATGGATAAGGCAGATGTATTTGACTCTCAAATTATGTAACCAACAGCATTTACCATGAATCATTTGATATCTATTGCATAGATCTGCCTTTTCTTTTTTTCTAGCTAAAAGTACAGTATTTTTCATAAGTGAGGCTAGTTGACCATTTCTGTTTGACTTGGCCCAGCTCAGTCTTCGACAAGTTACTTGACCAGCATCAATGGTGCAAACTGAACTGTGGTTTAAAAATGGCATCCTCAAATTCTGAATCCATACAAAAGTAGTTAAGCGGGTGCAAAAATACTTAAATGGATAAATATATATATATATTTWAAAAAAGGACAATGGAGATATATATAATGGAGATATATATAATTATATGTATATATATTATATATAAATATATATAAAAACATACAAATAGACATAAATAAAATATATATATAAAAAAMCACAATGACAGCCACAAAGCAGATAAAGGCAGTGACCATGTGCATTGTTTTTCCAAGGCAGCAGCTATTACGACTGCAGCCCTGGGAGTTATGCAGAGCAGCTCTCCAGTGCTTTTGACCTCCAGTAGGTTATGTTCACAAGTCAGTGACCGTAAGAGTCGAGCTGGCAGTCCCAGTGCCCACAACAATAGAGACAATTACTTCAATGATGAGCATTAGAAAGCAAATGCAGCACRAAAAGGCCTTGTAGCTTTATGAATTCAAATCCTACATCTGCAGACATTACTGTATATGAGAGYACAGCATCCCATCCCCTTTACTTCCCAATTCTCTATGCTCTACAAGCTCTAGTTTCATAACTTTCCTTCCTCATTTTACTTATATAATATTCTATCTTTGTTCTTCTCTCAGTCTTTCCTTTTTTGTGTGTGTTTGCCTATTTTGAAACACTTCACCCTAACTCAGGCCAAAACACGACTGAGTAAATGTATTTGAATGTCCTTCCTCCCACCATCATTCACACTACAGTATTTCAGACTTGGATAAGATAAAATATCATTTTGTTCTTCTGTCAACAGCAGATGCATAGATTTATGGGGAAAGAAAAAATCCAGGAAAGAAATAACGCAAAATTCAAGCTTCATGCTTACCACTTAGCATCTACTTGAATTTGCTAAATTACCTGGCAGTTCAAATAATTCATTTAGAGAGAAAACATAAAACAGAAACCTTCAGTAAGCACTGAAGCCAATACGTAAAAATGTTGATTAACACTTCTAAGTTCAAAGGAGATTTATAGAAGTTTATAAATGCCAAAGTAAAAATATCTACAGGATCAAGCAGCACCTACCAGATACCCTGGCCCTGGGGACATTTGAAGTATGGAGTTCATCAGGGAACAAATCTCCAGGAAAATCTCTTCACATCATTCAGCTCCCTCTCCCTGGCCTTGCTGTGTGAAGACACGGTTCTCCTTACTTGAGCAGCCAAAAGACCATCATCAAATGTGCCCCCTCAATGCTCACACGTAGCTCAGGTTCCAGGCAGAGCAGTTAGGCTTACCCTGGCTCCCTCTCACACAACACAGGGAAAATGTTGCCACCACCCTCCCTGCATTGCCAGTCACTCATTCATACATACATGCATATCATTCTCCTGAGGCCCACACCTCCCCCCTATTTCTTCCCACACAGACAAACCTCTGCTCAACAGCTTCAAAGTGTCAGAGGGAAGCATGTGCACGGCAGCTCCTGTGCCCACAGGCACGTCCTTCCCACTGCAGAGGAGCTGGACTGCTCTGAAAGATGAGTCCAATATGCAGTGCAGTATGATAGTAACAGAAAAGAGATTTGTATGTAATTTTTGAAGGTGTCTACTTATTTTAAATGAGATTCTTTCAAAACAAAAGTAGGTATCAAAAGCAGACAAAACTAACCATGGAAGTGATACCACCACAGAACAACACAGTGCTGCCATTTTTGCAGAGTTGCTAATTATGTATTAAGGTCATTATACAGCGACCTATTAATAGAGCTCAAGTCCTTTGTTGCACTATTATCAATAACAAATGGGAACTTTTTGGACTATTTTGGGAAATGACCTTTTTACATAGCATTGTAGTGTGGCAAGAGTCATGAACCTCTCCATCTGTAATTCCAGCTCCTCCACTGACTTGCTGTGTGGTGAGCGAAAGTCACTTTAACCTCTCTGTGGCTGTTCCTTTTTCTGTAAAGTTAGAGTGATACTTCCCTACTCTCAGTGTCATGAAGTGCTTTTTACTGAGTTCAAATATTTGAACAAGCTTCGAGTGTGAAAAGTGCTAGATCAACATGAAATATTGCTACAGCTATTTCAGGATTTTAACCTAGTGGAAATTCAGCTGCAGCTGGAAGAACTTATTGAGCAGAGCTACAGGATTCCCTTTGCACAGGTGAGAATTTATAGCCACTATGTTTACGTTGCAGGTCATACTTTGTAACATTTAACTTTTCCATGAACTTAACTTCAACATACACTCAATACTTTCTACACTGCAGAAATTGCAGTAATGTTAACTCACATAACCGCCAAAGATACAYCTAAAATAACAGCATGCAAAGACCATAGGATGAAAGTTACCGGGACAGGCAGCACATGCAGCGCTGCTTAAGCAGCTTGATATAGCTACTGATATAGCTACTTCACTCTTTTTCCAATCTGCAGATTATCCTCAAGTTATCCTCAACATCTCAATTTTCCCTTGCCTGTTATAAAGAATAAGCCAGATACTGATACAGTATTGGAGAGTTATGTAATAACTTCCTTTTACAAATTTGCAAACAGCTTTTAAGGAAAACCTATCTCATGGCTTAAGCTCCATCCTACTGAAAAAGGAAAATCCATTTCAATTTATTTATAATGAACATCACAATTCAAATCCCCATATCTGCACCCCTATCTAGCAGTTCTTTAGAAACAAAGTGAGTTCTGCAGTGTGGAAGATTTAAACTGAAAGCCACAAGAACATATCTGTGTTTACATTGGGAGATTACCAGTGTGAATACTGTTTTTCTGTTGTGATGATCCCAAAATGCCCTTAATAAATGCTTCAACAGATATTTAAAAATACTGTGTTTTACAGACAGATAGTACATTATACACAGAGCTTCAGCATGACAGAGTTCAAATTTTATAGGCATTAAATTATAGCATATAATTAGCAAACATGCTGAAATTAGCCTTAGATGTGTTATTTAATATTTCAGAAGTCTCTACTGACAGATTGCATTTACCACTCTTAATTAACAGTGCCCAGAGATAGCTTAAGCATGTTCTCAAGATTAAACTAAGGCGAAACCTTAGACCTGGGCTATGGATCCATGAATAGGCAGAAAACACGGGATGGGAATGGGCATTTTCTAGCATGCAGCCAGCTATAACACTCAGGAAAGAAAACAGGATATTTCCACTACTGGCAGAAAGCTTTGACTTCTGCGGGACACCCTTATATGGGCTCTGATGGTTAACTTTTACTTCTGTGTCTTACTCATACAGCATTTCGGAATTAGCTTTCCTTTACCTGAAAACTCCATGAAAACAAGTTTGAATTTCAGCAGCAGTCCAAGACTAGTAGGTCAAGAAACTGGAGAGCTTCTTATGAAGCCTTTTAGTGTTTTATCAAAGCACACTTTCAGATGGGCAGGTCCATCCACAACACAGTCACTCCACAGAGCGGCTACCAGTTCGTGKGCTGTCACGAGGGGCTGATCTTGCTATATAGCACCATCTAAGGGCTCTGCATAAACACTGCAACTGAGATAAAAGCTGCAGCTCTACACAACTAGCTTTCAAATGGCATGTCAATACATGACTGCACATTCTGCAGTCTCATTGTAAAAAAAAAAAAAAGTTTTGCTTTCTCTGTAAATCACTGTCATTGTCACTGTCTTTAACAAGAACCATTGCAAAACTGCCCAAGAATTGATTTTCAAAATAAAAAGATTTACCTTTGTTATTTGTAGCAATCTGTTTATCCCTGTTGCAACTTCTTGCTATACAAAGGTGGTGGTGTAGATTAAACACAGCAGAAAAGAGCATGTTATGGCTTTTAAATTTATAAAGCCAGAAATCAAGAGAAGCTTTACCTCTGTGCAGTTTGAGCAAGACTTTAAATCTGCATTTCAGCTTCTCATTGCAGTCATCTTACAAGTTTGGGTGATTTTATGACGTAATCTGTAAGACAAAACATGACACTAATCTGACGAGGCACTTAATCTCCTGTAGGATTCAATTAAAAAAAAAAAAAAAAAAAATGAAGCCTAACACTATCCAAACTGTCTCACAGAAGTGTCATTGCACTTTAGATGCTAAGGATACATGTTCAAAACGTTAGATGAGAAATGTCCAGACTAGATTCACTTACAGAATTTGTGTGTGTCCGCCTCCAGAGCAGTATTTTAAGATGAAAGTGTTTGCTGTGGGCAAACAAGCTTATTTTAATTTATTCCATGTTCCCTGTGAAAATTTCTGCCTTACGTATAAAATTTCCCATCCTACAAGCAGAAAACTGACCCACTAACAGGACAAAACTCATATGGCCTGTATTCCAGGTCCCCTATTCAGTCACAGTTGGGCACACGCCATCTTGCCATCTTTTGCCATCTGCTACTGACAGCAAAGTGTGGAGAAATGWTGATACTTTTAATATGTGCAAATGAACAACAACAAATAGTGTGGGCTAAGAATGGTGGTACAGTATAGGGTTTAAGGCCAAACCAAAGGTCACAGGCATCCTGAAAGAGATGATGCTGGGATTTTCCCCCTCAATATGTAAAAAATCAAGAGAACTGTTTATTGTGGTATGGAAATCAAGCATTTAGCGGTTTTGAGTTGTACTATTACTATGTAGTGGGCACAGTCTGCCCAGTTGTTGCAGACGTGGAGATGACAACACTAAGGAGTCTCACAGTAAAGATGTGCTTCCGCATTAAAAACTCATCATATTCAAATAGGTACATAAAAAGAAAGTTGAAGGATAACAATATTCTGATTATCTAATGTTTGAAGCATATACTTTCAATTCTTAGTCTCTACTTAGTTGTCACTGCACATAGGAAAAAAAAAATGGTCAGGTGTTCTGCATCACAGGTTTTTTTTTTCAAGTATCAGAAAATGTGTTCTACTGAAACAGAGTGCGTGTAAAAGCTTATTGAGCTGTTGCCCGCTAGTCAGACAAATCACATCCACAGCTCAATGAAAATATCATTTTGGTGAACAAAATTTGTTCTGTTCAGCAAGCAGGAGCAGAGAAAATATTATTTTTCTTAGTTTTAGGTATCATCCAGCATTTCTGCTTAGTGTTGTTAATAAYTGTGTGTATATTACAATATATTGTAATATATTGTAATATTTCAACAAAAAAACATTTTTTTCATAAACATATTTGCAGAGTTGTTCATGTAATAGCTCACTTGCCTGAGTTCTGATAGATACCACACTTGCCATGCTTTTTACATTACACATATAACAGAAACCAGTTTCTTGTATGACTGTCTTTTCTGGAATGAGGTTCTGATCTCCTTTGCACTACTAGAACAATACAAATGTCCTTGTCATTAATTTTATGAGACTGGGAGGGTTGAATAGGAGAGCTTTACTTTGAAATTCAAAACAGTTAGGATACCAGAGCATAATAAGCCTGTGATATGTATACTGATCTTTTAATAACCATACTCCTATTAGCAGTTCTTAACAAATCTGGAAGTTTTAGCAGAGGGAGGAAATCGATATCTGAGGAAAAATGGAAAGAGAAAGACTGTCTGAATAGGCAGTATTTTCCCCATMATGTCTACAATATTAGAGATGTCTCTGGATCAAAACTCTTTTGGCAGAAAAAGCATACAAATATTTAATTATTATGTGTTTAGCACTAGAATAGCAGTAAAACTATTTTCACTAACATTACAAGACACATCAATTCTTGCAGTTCATGATGTCATTAAAAATGCTTTGCCCAGTTTTCTACTAACAACTTGCATTCTAGAAAGAAAGACAAAACACGTAACATGCTTTAAATAGGCTCTGCCAGACTTGAGTAGAAGGAAAAAAAAATTCTCTTGATTTCCACTCTTATAGCAAAACATTTTCACAAGCATTCAATCTCCCTTATAATTCAATTCCCTCAAAAGAAGTGTAAAACCGGAAACTCCTACTCTAATTTCCCTTGGTGGAATATTTTGTCTACTCTACAATACTGGGAAGGTTTCTCTAAATAGAAATAAGACTCAGTCTGATGATTGAAATCTGCTTCTCCTGCCGCGAGAGCAAGGTCTCATGTCACARTCGGGGGAGTAGCTCAGATCTTTTTCCCCATTCACAGGAGAACGTGCCTTTGCACAGCTACTTGCCTCTAAGCTTCCCATCCTCTGCACCTTTCCATCAATTTCTTCAAAAGTTTGGGAAGAGAGAGAAGAAGAAAGGGCAAAAGTAATAAAGGAGACAAAGAGACATCTTGCCACAGATGCTGTTAGCAGAGACTGAACACCAGTTTCGCATGACTTCAGAAGTCATTGTCTTCTGCTGGTGAGCTCTGTCCAGGTCAGGGTTCACCAAGGTTATGGGAAAAGAAAAGGCCATACTTTTGTTGATCAGTGATGCTAAGCAACAACTCATAAAAACTAACATTTTTCTTATCTTCTGCTGATAGCAATTAGAAAACTGCAAACAGGATCTTTGTGTTATAGATTTGAGACTGAGAGAAAACTTTAGCAGTGTGACATTATAATGCCACAAGCCACACAAGCAAAGAAAGGATCTTCTTGTTATATGCACATGACACATCATCAGCCACCACGGTCAGTCAAAGTGCTGGTCAGCTCAGTGCTCAAGAACTTATAGGTTATAACAGTTATATAAAAATAATGTTAATTAGAGATTAACATTGAATATGCAAATAATGAAAAGAATGGGTATGARAAACTAAAGTTATTCATAATACTTGGCCAATGAAAGAGATCTGAACATAAAATGAAATAGACATATGAAGCAACTAACTTACAGAAAATAAGTCACATTGCCATAGTATTTTTAAGGGGAAATACACAAACCTATAATCAAATAATAGTGCATGAAAAGAAATGCATTCTGAAAAGTATTTTCTTCTTGTTACATGCAAACAACCATTTACTCAAAACTACAAAAAAAGGTGAATATATTAGATTTTTTCCCTCCACTTAGAGCATAAACCCAAAGGAAATTGTCTAGTTTTAAAGCACAAGTCCTTCCCAATACATTGATCTGAAAAGTTAAARAAGTAATTGGCAACATCTTTTTCTAACATAATGCTTATGTTCCCATTAGAGAAAAAAATAGAAGAACAGGTATTTTTTTCTGCTCCATAACATACCATCTCTATAAACTACCATGAACATCACCTCCTCTTTTCCTTGTTTGTCATCAGACTGTAACTATTTTGGCAGCAGGGAACACTATATCAATTATTCCTTTCTTAAGAGAAAGAAAAGCTCATAAACAAATAGATTTTTTTTTTAAAAAAAAAAAAAAACACTCAACCCATAAGTTTTATGTTCTAATTGCTGCGGGGAAGGAGGGTATTTTTTAAAGAAATAGTAATGAGTAGAGAATCACAGAATATGAGCTACTTTTAAAAAGAGGAACCTTGTTAGTAGTCTCAGCACTACAGACTATTCAAATTTTAAGTTCCAAGGACATATATTTTTTAAAAAAATGCATTTTATCTACCTATGCTCTAATCATGCATTATGTGACATCCATTTTTTTTAACGGTCCAGAAGGAATAGTTAAAAAAAGTAAGAGGAGTTTCTCATTTTAACTCTTGGAAAAAATATCAATGATATTATTTCTTGACTCTGTATCCAAGAAGGAAAAAACAGGATATTCTATGAAAAAATTATATATATACATAAATGAAATGACTGTGTTTACTCTAACAAGTCAGTAATTTGGTCTTGTCTTGTTACTTGAAGAGAACAAACTTTAGGAAAGGGATCTGTTTAAGTGAAAAAGAGTTAATCTGCACACTTAACATTAACTCAAATAAAAAACCACAAACCCCACAAAAAGATAGCTGCCATATACTGCAGATTTCACAAACAGAGTTAAAGCATACATGAGGCAAACACAGAGACTGAACAGGAAACAATGAATATACAAAATRCAAAGGCAGATCAGATATCAAGGAAAAGTTTTCCACTACGTAAAGCAGGACATTACAACAGAACAGTAGTCTAGAAAGGGTCACTAGGTCCTGTCACTGAAAACAGAGAGCTTAGATATGAAAGGAATAAGTCACACTAAGAGCATGAACTTGTTAAGAGCATTTTTTCAACCTTAAGTAACATGGCCATAAATATAGATGGGGCTCAGAGTAAAGACTACTGAACTATAGCCCTTATACTCTACTGACCTGTTTCAGTCTTGGGTAAATCACTTGATCTCACCACACTTGTTTTTCCAGCTGTGAAACATCAGCAGCATCTATTACACAGGGGATTGGGGGAAAATTTCATGTTTACATACAACTGCAAGACTTGGAAAAACAGAAGAGTTTGCTTACTTTAAAAGTTTGTTCTGTAACTTCCATATTAGTTAGTCTTAATAGTTTATAATACCCTTAGGTACAATATTAATCTTGCTGTTATTTGCTCATACACTTACATTTTCCCATCCTGTTCTATGGTAACTGTAGTTTATGATGTTAACATGAGAACAGCTAAACTAAAGAAGCTAAAGAATATGTCACCCTCCCACACAACAGATTTGCTTACTACGGTTGTTCAGAAAGCCTGTTTATATGAACAGCAATGTTTTATCGCATTTTACCCCATTTGATCCTACAGAACTAGAAGTGATGAGCAACAAATGTCACTCCCCAACTGGGGAAACGCTAAACTGCTTACTAACTTACATCCCACCAAATGAAACTCTACAGTCCTGCTGAAATCAATCTGTTTCCTCAGAGGGTTAGAATAAACACAGTTGCACCGTTCAGTAAAGGGTGATCCCAAACCATTTCATAGCAATAGCTTACAAGTTAGAAAAGAATTTGATTCTCTTATCTCAGTGTCACTTCACACAATACAAAACTCATTTTTTCAATTTGGTTGGAGAATCGCTGAAAAACAAAACAGGGAACCTTTTTTTAAGATCTAGTTCAGTAATTTCTAGGTTCAAAAAGCAAACCCTGAAATAATAAAATGCACTCTGCTAGAGAGGCCTCTATTTAAAAAAAAGTTATAGATTCTGTTTTACTGGTTTAGTAGTTATAAAACAGATAAGGAAAAGAGCAGTCTCTGACACAGGAAAAAGTAATGACAAGGGTTTGATCTAGAAGATCTAGAAGATTAGCACAAATGATCTCACCTTAAAAACTGCCACCTGAAACAAATGGAAGATTGAGAACCTACTAGTGAAATGCTGCTGTCTTTTGAATTCATCTTCCATCTGGCCATTCCTTCTACTAGGTACCATCAAAATACAGTTGATTTTTAGAGTTGAGAGGTTATAAGACACAGCTTTTAGTTTGGGGTGCTTTCATTAGTAGAAACCTAGACTATTTTCTTTTTAAATAGAAAAGAACTACCTTTTTTAAAGATGACAATTCAGGAAAGCTGTAACAAGGTCTTTGTGTTTCTGTTCCCCTATTTCTGCTTCTTCTATCAACTGACTGTAACAATCTCAAATGAACAACTTGGGATGAAGAGTTAGTAAATAAGGGCAAGGGGTTACAGCACTGCAACTCTGACAATTTATGTTACAGAAACCACTGTTACAAAACAACACTGCAGCAAAATTTCTCATAAAGAAATGCCTCAGCTTCAATGTCCCACAAACTACTACAACGCTCTTCGTTAGCATCTCAGTGCAAATACACAGGGGGAATCCTTGCTTTTAATTATTAAGTATTCCTATTTTGCTTTGCCTTTTTCTTTTCACTTCTCATTTTAAAAGTGTATTTTACACTCAATGAGATAAGCAATACAGACAAGGAGACAGAAATCATATAATGGGAAAAGTAACCAAAATCCTACTGGTAGCAATGGTGCCTTCTTCTACAGTGTTCAGTCTGCATCACTTTGTCAAATTAAAGGATAAAGAAGATAAAAAAGAGACTGTGGCATTGTCAACATTCATTCATCTTGTCTCATGGCTGCTAAACTATATCTAGGCAGGAAATAAAATTTTGAATCATAGATATCTAAAAGACAAGAAAACTTAACTGCGCACATATCAACAGGGATGGGAGATGGAGCAGAAGAAAAAAAACAGATTTTGAAAAAAACACACCGGGGGGGGGAGGGCGGGGAAAAAGAGAACTAAATAAAAAGAGAATCTAAGCAACAGTTGTTGCTAGCCTGAAACTGTCTCAAAAATTCCAACTCAGGTTACCAGCACTCAATCACTGTATGAAACACAGACTTCTTAAGGACCTTAGGGAGTAAAACTAAGCCTAAGTAAAGAGACACTAGTCCTTCCCATTATGTGTGTGTAAAGAAAACAAAAACAAAAAAGTAATTATTACTTTCAATGCTTCTTAAATATTCAATTTATGTAAGCAACGACAGGCTCATAAAAACTCCTGCTATTTTCCTGCTTTTTGGCAAGTCTCTAAAAATCAATTATTGATTAGAGACAAATTATTCCAGTATAAAAGTGTCTGCTATTAAAACGGGGTGGCTGTTAGGTTCCACATGAAGCCTGCCTTTTAAATAAAATCCAATTAAATTTTCCTTTTTTATTAAAAAAAAATTCAGAATGTAAAATTGTTTTAAAAAAACACTTTTTACAGTATATAATGAAAAACTATACGTTCTCAACAGGGCTCTGTCAACACACTATTCCAATTATATACACATTGTTTATTTAAAACTGAGACTGTGATCAGTGTGCTTCCATGGAGTCCAACATTCTTGCTCTCACTCCAGTTGAGGAAGGTAAAGGCAACTCATACTGGCAATAACTGATGCTGTGTTAAGAGTGGAAACCTATAGTGTCAGACTCTATGACGGTCCCTTCATTGGCATGAAAATCTGCAGTACCCATATTTTCTCTCCCAGCCACCCAAAACCAGTAACATTAGAACACAAATGCCAAAATTTTTGACCATTAGGAGAGAAAAACAAGTTCTGCTATATTGAATATATAATTTTCATTAATCTTCAAAATTTAAATTTAACAGCAATATTAACAGTGCTTCCTGGGATAACAGAATTCCGTGTTTTTTATGCATGTATAGCAGAAGACAGACACACCTTTCTTCCCCCGATAAGCAGCACAGATACAAGGGCTAGCTTCTATTTGCAATAAAGACTTACTAGTTTTAACTGTGATCACATTAAAAAAAAAAAAAGACAATTAAAAAATAACCACAAAAGTGTGTAAATCAAACAAAAGTCCACCACCAATTTTATGCTGTATAGAAACAGGATTTAGAAATGCTCCTCTGTCCAAATACAACCTGTAGGATTTTCTAAAAGGCAGTGCTTGCATTTGTGTAGAGATTTATCATGCTCTTCTCATAGACTGAATCCTACAGAGTACTTTTTCCCCAAGTTAGTTTCTTTACATTCCCAGAGCATTGGGTAGCTATTCTATTAGTGTTTATTGTAGTAAAACATTTGAAACCACACACAGAAAAACTGGATTTAATGTTCAAATTTACATAAAGCACTTAACAAGAACACAATAGAACATATATGCTTAGAGACCACCTTTGAATGCTTTCAGTAAGAGGTCAGCTGCCAGCCCAGGAGACAAGACACCACTAAGAACTTTTTCTTCTAAAAGTGGAATCTTATCCTTGACTGCCAAGTGACTTCGGAAATGTTCCAACATATTTTCTTGGATGAGATTCCACATCCACACTTTCTGCTGTTTCCGGCGTTTGGCAATCAACTCACCACTCATGAGCACAAGGTCACGGAACTCTGTCATTTTATCCCACATATCTGAGATGCCTTCTCCAGTTTTAGCTGAAATACGCATTACCTGTAGCATTCAGAAGAAGTTTTAAAGGAACGTAGTTACTGGTCTTGAGGTTTCAATCACTTTGTTACTTAAATTTCATGGAAAGTAGGACCATGTAAATGACAAATTTGTTTCAATAAACTCATCTAATTAAACTCTAAGTGGTTTCAGACATTTCAAAAATTCCGAAAAAAATAGATGCTACCAACTTTAAGCAGTAGACCATCAGATTTGGAATGAATGGTCCTTGTCCAACTGTTTGTATTAATGGCTGAGAATCATATTAATTAATTTACATAAAAATATGGTGTTGCTAACATATTGAAAAGAAGTGCTAAAGAAATATTCTGGTAGATACACACTGATAACTACACTTTCACAGTTTAAATAATCCAGAAAAAAGGTGTTTCTACTTTTCTGTATTTACTTTACAGACTACAAATTTGTTTTGCCAAAATATTCCAAACATCCAACATGACCTTTTAGATAATACTGTTACACTATATATGTAAAATCTTTATATACAACATAATACATAAAACTTCTTTGACTTTTTTTCCCCTCAATTATCAGACACCRCCATCACTGAAAAAATAACCATTTATGATAATTCACTTAAAATTATTGGTCCCAAACAATTCATCTGAGTCACACTTATCAACTGAACAAGTACTAGATATAGTTCTTATTAAGTAAAACTAAACTAAAACTGATGAAAAACATAGAAAAAAAAAAAATCTGTGACACCTGTATTCATATGTTAATTATGAAGTGAGAATGATTTCAGTATTACCCTGCATTAATTCTTTACTCACTGACTTTTAAATCACTATGACTAGGATACTTGTTAGATCTATAAACAGAAATTACAAATTAACAGTTGTGCCTCACGCAGTCCAGCTGATTTATACTTAACCCACTGGTCCATTTCAATCAACTCACAGTCACCTCCTTTATATATACAAGTACATACAAGGAACGAAAGTGTATGCATAAAGTATATTACTATATACAGTATTATAATTTAAATATATTTTATATATATAAAATATGTTTGTATACAAGATGGCATCAGCACTGAATCTGGTACTTAATAATTCACTATGCCTTTCAGCAAACAGAAAACTGTATTAGGAGCAATAGCCCTCAAGACAGGGATCCCAATAGGCCAGATATTGCATATACAAGCAGATGAAGTTCTTGACCGCAAGAACATCTTCTCTTATGTGAAAACTTTAAAAGATTAAAGGAATAAAGGCAATAAAGTTAAAGAAATCATCCCAGGGAGACTAATGTGTGTGGACGAGACAATTAGTAAACCTGTAAAAAAAAGAAAAGTACACAAACCTTTGGACTCCAAACCTTTGATCGCTTGCGAAGCAGCTTCATAGCACTAACATATTCGGCTTGTATTCTTCGTGCAGGCACAATTAAATCACCATCAGCTTTATTTATAGCAACTAGATCTGCCATCTCTATTATACCTCGTTTGATACCCTAAATGGAACATGGAGATAAATCATAAATATGCCAAACAACTGCGATGCATCGATTTATCACAAAAAGCAGGACAGAAAAAGTCTCATTTTCATGGGACCTGCCTAGTGCAAATGTGAGCAAGAGAGGCAAAAGTACAACCAGTAGCCTCCTTCATCAATAGTTATTACTCTGCTTTGAGCAGCTGAATGTAAATATTGCAGTTTACACAAAAAATATTTTATGAAGAGATTTAAGTGAAACAAAAAACAAAAAAGCAAACCCAAAAGCAAACCCAAAAGCATGCTCTTTCCAGTGCAAAAAAATAAAATAAAATAGCCTAACCAGCATATAGGTCACAACAAACCATACAGAACCAAAACCTTACATCTTAATATTTCCAAAATCTGGAAAAGTCAGATCCCAACTGTGCAATAAACTGACAAGGCTCTGCAAATACTTCAACAGTAGCAGCAAATTATAAAATGCTCTTTTGGTCCTACTTAGTATTTAAAAAACAATCTAAATTACCTGTAATTCATCTCCACCTGCAGGTGGTAGCAGCAATACAAACATATCAACCATATCAGCCACGGCAAATTCTGACTGTCCAACACCTGAAAAAAAATGAAATTTGCAATTCATGGCAGACTTTCACATTAATGACACTAGTTTRAGAGATTCCAGTAGAGCACCATGTTTCTGAGGTGAACAAAAAACACATTAACACAAAACAAACCAACAGAAAACATGGTTTATTTACAAACCATACAGGATTAAAAGAATAGTTATCAACCAAAGATCATGTACGAAAGAAACAGAGCAAAAACAAAGATGAAAGAAGACAGAAAGTATGTAATAGTACACCTTTTGTGGGGAGCAGAGTAAGTCAATTAGAAGAAAACCCTAGACACGTACCTACTGTTTCCACAAGAACAACATCGTAGCCTCCTCCTTCACACAGCAGAATAGCTTCATTTGTAGTCCTTGTCACACCTCCCAATGTCCCTCTGGTTGGTGACGGTCTGATGTATGCATTCATGTCTCTTGACAGCTCAGTCATCCGTGTTTTATCACCCAACAATGAACCTTAAACATTTAGGATTAAATTATTTCAAAAGGGCATGTCAGAAAGATTTCTTTTCCAATAAATGAGTAGGAAAGAACTTGCATCTCTTGCAGGAGCTGGGTGAGGGAGCAGTCAAAAAAAAAATCGTAACGGTGGCTGAAGATTTTATTTAGGACTAGCAAGTTACTGGTAGGCTCTTCTGCCTATCAAAAGCTGGAAAGGTCTAGGCATAAGCAGATCTTACTGCTTCCAAACCCAGAAAATCTGCTCTAGGCCAGAAAGCATTCTGCAATTCCTTAATAGACTTTGTGGTCTATGCACAGAGGAAGCTACAAAATTAATCTTTGTTGTTTCTTTCCAAAATGACATAGCTCAAGAAAAGGTACATGATTTCTATTATTAAACTGACACATATCCCTGTCTTCCTCCTGTTCACAGAAACTTTACATCAAATTCTGCACAATTTCCAGGTACAATGCACATTCCAAGAGGTAAGAGCTGCTCAGTTCATATAACTGCAACAGTACTGGTATCATATTTTGTTCCTCTGTCAATGTGTCTTGAATACATACATATGACTATACAATTTTTGTCAGCTCTAAGTCACCGCAGTGCTGAAGTTTGTTTCTTTTAAATAGTTGTATTGTAGCACTTTCTCTAATGAAAGAAATGAATGATGCTTGCTGGCAGCAGCCCATTAAAAAAAACAGACGAAAATTAAAGTTCTATTATTTATGTGAGATATATTCATCAGTTAAGCTTGATCAGCCTAGAATTTCACTCAAAGCTCTGTTTTGGAAGGGTGACAGATGTCTGCCACACAACTTTGAAGAACGTCAAAATGAAAGAAGTAGCCGTCTGTGCTACTAAACATCCAAGTTGATGCACGTTTGGATTGCAGTGGTGTCCTAAGCATCCTTCCTGCCCAGTGATCAGCCTTATTACCATTGAATTGAATGTTCTTCTACTCTGTAACCCATAGGCAAAAATATATATTTAACTTGAGAAAGYAGTGCCTACCTAAAGTTTCAGCCAAAAAGGACCAGAGTAAGATAATATTCAAATTTCAGAAATAAACCTAACAAAATGTGGACATGGTCACTTAATTTCTACTTACATATACCTGGGGGGGGGGGGGGGGGGGGGAAAGTGGTATGACATTCATTTTTACCATCTTGCTTTTATCATCCCCAAATCCTTCCTCCGCTACTTGCCCCTAAAGAGAATCTCTTATAGATCACAAAGTTATTGAAACATGACTCACACTTTGACTCATACTCACCACCACTTGTACTAGAAGAAGGGTCTACAGCCAACACAGATACTTTGTGCCCTCTTTCTGTAAGCATTTTCCCAAAGCATTCTATAAAAGTTGATTTCCCAGCACCAGGAGGACCAGACAACCCTAAACAAGCACGTTAGAGAAACAGGAAGAAGCATCTTGTTAGTCAAATAAATAATATATCATGTGAACACAGTCAACATTAAGAGGTTAACAAAAATCATACTTCAAACTTTGGCACATAAAAAGGCATACCAGAACCAATACTTTCAACTGAGCAGATGTAATGACTTGTCAYACAATACTTGAAATCGTTGGTCCATCCAAGACAGTGGTTCTCGTTTCACCACCACTCACCCCATCCACTCCAACAAACAATTTGCTTATCAAAAAATCTCAAAAGAAACTAAACTATAATAGTCTATAACTTTTACTTTTAAAGTGTACATTTAAAGCGTAATACCCTAAATCCGTGGTTTTTCAGATTTACTGTTTGCACAAGAGTCAAAGCATCCAAACTAGAATTAGCCTGTTAACCTCTACTAAGTATTTCTCATCCCAAACCTATGTTTTTTTCTTGCTACCTCTGTAGATGTAAAAGAGGGACAGCAGGTGGGCATGACAAGCCTTCACAGTCCATCTCTTTCCCAGTGAAAATTATTTTATGATTTCCAAGAAAACCAAGGCTCAACTCCCCTCATCTGAAGAGCAGGTTGCCTTAAAGTAAGGCCACAATGTGTATAGTTTTCCTTTTGTGGATTGATGAAAGGATTCAGAAAGCACTCAGAAAAACATATACTCCATGAAAAGAAGAATGCTCTGCGTGGTTACGTCATTTCCTATCTGAGTGCAGGTAATGGGTTGGAATAATCATGAAAACTGCCAGATATTCCAGCCTGTAAAAGTTACTCATAAAACCAAAAAATATCCCAAACACTAAACAAGCAATAATTATTTCTAATAGTTATTTCCAAGAGTATCTTCCAATTGAAGATATGAATAGCAGAAGTGATCTGGATTTGCAGCAAACCACAAGAAATCAATGTTGTGAGGCTATAGACCATAAAGTTTAAAGAACAACAGCGATAGTGAGAATTGATGATTATAATTACATCAAAGTATCTACTGGACAGGTATAAAAGGACTGACCCACTCTAAAGGCAAGTGGCCTTCCTTGATTTAATTTTTCTTGTTCCCTGTGGTAGGATAATACCTTCTGAAGAAGCACCTGGGCTACTTTCTTTTTCCTGTGGTGAGTTGATTCTACAAGAGTAATGGCTTCTGCTAGACAGGCTCTATGACCTTGTATTAGTCCACTGTAAAGTCTGTCTACAAGTCCTTGCTCTCTGTCAGAGAGTCCCTCTATCTGCTGGTCAATGGCAGCTTGACGACACAGCCCTCTCTTCAAGCCCTTTAATGAAAACATTTGTTTTGTATTGTACAGGTGTATTGGCATAAGAGAGCTCGTGCACAGAAGATCTGATCTGGAACTGAAGTGAAAGCTCTTGAAGCAAGTCCTTCTAGAAAAATAACGGTGAGGGAATCTCAGCAGGAAAGCAGGGATCTTCATTTTGGTTGGAATTAAAACCAGCAGAGGTTAACAGTTCATTTGTTTCCAGATACCCTAAGGAGAAAGAAAAAAAGATGTTGTCTCTCCCAAATTATTCAAAACACTTGTAAATATTTAAGTGAAAAAAAAATACCATCATTGTTTCTTATTTCATCCATCCATACTTATTGCTTTAAACACTATACATGGTTCACACTTTCCAGAGAAAAAAAAAGCTAAGTAAAAGCTATCCTAACGTCTGGGAAAAAAACAAACCAGACTAATGTTTATTTGCTTGAATTTGCCATGTATTCCTCTACTTTTATGTCTGCARGGATTTAATTTTTATTTAGAACACYTACTCAGGAATTGTTACCCTCACATAAACGTTCTTACACACAAACATTTATGATTAAACTTAGGGACACTCTTTAGCTGGCATGATGGTGGTGGGTTTACAACTGGACTCGATGACCTTGATGGTCTTTTCCAACCGTATCGAGATTTTATGAAACTCGGAGAGCTGAGACCCGCAGGAGGACAAGCACCAAGCGTCAGCGCCCCCCCATCACCGCCAGCGCCCCAGGCTCCCTCTGAGCAACCTCGGCAGGACTAAAAGGCCAAGACTRGTTTAAATTTAAGTCCCTCACCGACAGAGCCTCCCTGCAGCTAGATCCCGGGGGAGTCCCCTCACAACGGCAGCAGTAACAGCAATTCTGGGGGTGCTGGAGGGCTCCCATTTTCAAATCCTAACGTCTCCCTGGCCCGACAACGGCTCTCGGGGAGCACGCGCCGCGCAGCCAATCAGCGTGAGCGAAGGGAGCGCGAGGCGGGGTGCCGCAGCGGGGGAGGACGGGGCGTCTCCGCCGCGCGACCCTCTCCCTCCCTCCCCGCCGCCCCATGGCCGCGGGGACGCACCGCGCTCCCGGTGCCCCCTCACCTGCGCGCTCCGCCCGCCGCACGGAAGTGACGCCACGCGGAGCCGGAACCGGAGGGCAGTGCCCTCTTCCCTCCCCATCCCCGACCCGGGTGTCCCACGCCGCGCCGGGCGCCTCCGCGACGAGCCCGCGCATGCGCCCCGGCGGGCAGGGCGCGGCAGAGCCGGGCGGGGGAGGCCGTTGGGACCGTTGCGCTGCCCGTAACGGTAAGTACGGCCGCTCCCGGCTCAGAGCGGAAGAGGCTCCACCAGTGCTCCCTAGGCAGCCTTTCCCAAGCAGGCGCGATGGAAGTGCTCTCCTGGTCCTCAGCATTGGGCCTAAACGGTGACTGCAGGACGAACCTGGGCAGAGCAGGAAAAAGAAACTCTAAACAGAGGTTAAAGAACTGCCCTACAGATACAGTAAAAACAAAAAACCCGTAGTGGCGGCCAAATCTCGTTAAGTTCTTCCCTGGAAAGTCTCAAGCTTAATTTCTGTTCCTAAGTATGCTAAGAGTGCACCAACTTAGACCCTGAAGTAATAGCTTCTTTGCTCTAGCCAGAAGGCTGCTGCAACTCAACATGCCTGTTGAAATATTAAAAGCTCCCAGCTRTATTTATGCATAATCTTTAAGATTATGCATGATCTTAATAATCATTGATTTTATGCAAGACTCCAGTTAAAGRGAAGTAGAAAAAAATACCGAAAGGCATTTATTTAATCTTTTTTTTCAGTCTTCATTTCACCAAGTTAAACATGATTTTTTTATTATTTCTCTATTTTTAGTATTTTTAATATTTCTCTAATCATGTTAGCCTGTTTTACTTAAAATACATACTTTTTTTCCCCCAAAGTGCACAAAATATACTATGTGAGCTGTTACCAGTGTCTTTACAATGGCRCTCACACTTTCCTTAGACTTTTTAAATCAGTGTTGAGTATCAGATGGGCAGTGCAACCGCTGAAGCACATAAAATAGCAGAAATAGTTGTCTTGACTGCTGAATACAGCCTATTAGATTAGCATGTAGAAATGACTGAGCAATCCTCTTCAGAGCTGACAAAACCTACAGTTTTGTGTCCATTACAGTCATGTGTCACCCACACTATGAGGGGAAACCACAGCATAAATTTTCTCTGTAGCAGAGATGAGAATTCCCATTTCAAAACAGTCTTATGTAGGCTCTTAAGGTATGATAGTTTCTGACTAAATAAAGTCCTCCAGTGGCCTCTTTTTCAAGTGCTTTGCTAAAATCTAGACACTCCAGACTCCACTATTATTTTTAAAAGAGCAATAGTGAATCTGCTATGCTTTCAACACAGATCACTTCTCCTGCATTTTATTCCAWTTTTTTGTGTGCTTTCATCTTGTGTAATTTTGTTGTTGGTCTTGTTGCAAGGACTGGTGGAACGAGGATGCACACTTGTATGCAATTCCTGTCACCCTGTCAGATTTGAAGAGGAACGTGGATTGCTCAGTGCTTCCGTACGTGAATCTTGTGGGCCATGATCACAGGAAAGATAGCAAAGCCTGCATTCAGCAGTTAAGAGCACAGCTTCTGCTTCACATGGTACACCAGGTACACTGCCAATCTCATGTTACCATGAACAAATGTGTCCATATTTTAGGATACTCTTCCTAAAAKAATGACCTTGCACGTTGCTGAGGTTAAACTAGGAAATCCTAGTTGTTCAAAAACTCCTCTCTTTTTTGCCTTCCCAGCTCCATTCTTAAAACAAGTAAGTTTACTTTTCTCCAGTCAAAGGCTATAATCTCTGCAGGTCAGTTTGACAAAAACATTTGTCCTGAGGTGATTTGTCTGCACATTATTAACACTATTATGTTGACAGATATAGCAATGAGCAATGTGCTGTAAGTATAAAGCTAAAAATCTTCAGCTCAAAATGTTTATGACCTCAGTGAAAATATTAAAAGGAGGTTGAAACAGAGAGCCCAAATAACTCGTAAAAAAAAAAAAATGAACAACCTTAGCTTGAAATTACCTTTTTTTTTTCTGAAAATATATAGACGTACTTTTACTGTCCCTCCTGTTGGTCCCTCCTTCTGTGTGTTCATAGAATCATTATGGTTGGAAAAGACCCTCAAGATCATTGAGTCCAACCCATCACCACCCTGTTTGCTAAACATGTTCTCAAGTGCCTCATCTATACGTTTCTTGAACACTGCCAGGGATGGTGACTCCAACACTTCCCTGGGCAGCCTGTTCCAATGCTTTACCACTCTTTCCATGCAGAAATTTTTCATAATATCTAACCTCAATTTCCCCTGGCACAAYTTAAWGCCATTTCCTCTTGTCCTATCAATAGTTATTTTCGAGAAGAGACTGACACCTGCCACACTATAATCTCCTTTCAGGTGGCTGTAAGGGAGTGGTAAGGTCTCCCCAAGCCTCCTCTTCTCCAGTCTAAATAATCCCAGCTCCCTCAAATGCTTCTCATAAGCCATTTCAGATCTTTTMACATCTGACTATTAAACCACCTCTTCTTCATTTCAAGAGGCACCCCTCAATTCATTTCACTTGCCATTCATGCATGCAGAAGACTGAAGCAATCTAACCTTTGCAGAATAACATCAAAGAATTTAACTGATGAACAAAACCTTATTTTCAGTAAAGAACACTGTAGCCTTATCATTTTTAGCTCTTGAAGCAAAAACTTCTTTCTGCATCTTCTTAAAGATTAATTGGACAACTGATATAAAGATAATAGGAAGTGTACTCTTATCTGATAGCTTGCCTGTTTAAACGTGTCATGAACCAAGGCCTCAGGTTTTGCATTCACAACTCAGGTAACAGCGTAATGAAGAAAATCTCTCCAAAGATTCAGCAACACCCATATAAACATGTTTGCTATGTAGAGGCATTTGATTGTTTTACTGCAGTGACCTAGAGAAAGTGTCAAGTCAGCTTCTCCAGCTGGACCCAGAGATAARAGTCTTACTAAAGCTGTCCAGATTCAGCAACCTACAAACAGGGGACAACTCCAGCACTTCAGCAGATTCACTGTATCTCTGCTGTCCAGGAGCTGTAATGTTGTCTGAGCTGCAGGAGCTGCCTAGTGAACCTAGAAAAAAAAAAAAAATCCTTTCTGAACGCTGGCTGAGACCTACAAGAGAGAATCTGAGGAAAGAGTAGAGGAAAAACTCACCTTAAACAACTCTGGTTTGTATTTGTGTAAGATTTTTATAAACAAAGGCATTGACATTTCTTTATAAACCTTAATAGAAGTGACTTCAACATGTCCTTCTCAGTATCAACTTAGATATCATTGAACACTAGTAGGAAACAGTACTGACAACTGCTGGAAAAAAAATCCACTATTTTATATAAAGTTTTTCAATAGCTTGTAATGAACTGTCTGATGTAAAATGGCCAACAAATGGAATCAATCAAAAAAATTTCTAAAAGCAAGTATATTTTCCACAGATGTTCATTTTTAGTAAAGTAACAGGATTATACAAGGCAAAAGGAAAAAATCATTCCTCTGGACTACTGATTATGAAAGCAAATTAAATGTTCTCCAAGACTGAACTGTTGTTAAAATTGCCTCCCTTGCAGGGACAGCCAGACCTTCACTTCCAGTAAAATACTAATTTATTTTTCAATTAGGAAAGTGCTTAAAAACCTGGCTTAATGGATATGCTTTTCTCCATGACCACTGCTGACTCAAACCATCAAATATTTCTTATGTAGTTCACTATTACAGAGCTCAAAGGGAACCATCAATTGCCTCCTCAATAATTTTCAAAACAACTATAGCAAATGCATTGATAAACATAAAAAGTATAATACTATCTGACAATTATGACATTGACAACTTATCCTCATTGACAGCTACTTTTTGCCTAAGAAAAGGAACTTAGAAATTGTAACCAATCCCTAGGAGTTGACAAAAGATGGGAGGCAAAAGAATGACTCTTTGAGGTGAATAAATACAGTCTCCCTTMCCTGCTGAGTGTACTATAAATCTGCTGGACCCCTACAAAACTAGCAGAGTCTTACACACCAAGTAGTTAATACCTTCAGTCACAAACTGCAGAGTAGATTGGGCAGAGAACTAAGGATGAATAACTTCAAATGCAGAACTCAGTTTACAGCCATGGACAATTTGARCCTTAGGAACAGAGATGAAATCTTCCATCTACTCAAGTGGCTTCCCTTGTATCTCCAAGGGCATAGATGTACAGAGTTCTTCATTTCAACACCCAGATGCTGAAGAGGTCACAAGCAGGTGAAAAAGACAACTGCTGGAAATAAGGTAGTGGCTACAAGTGTCCATAGGAACATAACAATTGCAACAAAACACATCAAGAAACATTTTCAGGTGCAGGATAACATTTAAGGCCAAGCTGGAGAAGAAAACCAAGCCCACAATAAATCTGATAATTAAGATTCAAGGCTGAAATATAAGAAATCCAAGCGTTTTCAATTCAGACCAAATCCATGATAAAAAAAAATCTGAGATGCATGTGTTTCCTGCAGCCCATCTAAGCATCTTAAACACGTGACTATCATTTAATCACGCCGGAATTAGTTCTATCTCATACATATCGTTGTTAATGTGTTGTATTTTCAGGCCTACTTTTCKACACACTCACCAAAGCAAGTCTTCAGTCTAGCTATATGGCCAAATATTTAGTGACTTAAATATGCCAGTTTCCAATCAGCTGTAGCAGAGAGGAGGGGGAAAGAAAAACRAAGCAAAGCAAAGATTTTGCTGAGATACAGTTTTCTAAGGTTAACATGCCTATTGACTTATAAAATCAAGATCAACTAGCTTAGTATCACTAAACTAAATGAGAAAAGACTGAGAAAAGTTCTTTAAAAATGGTTATGATAATATTTCATGTGATTTCTGTACACCAAAAATATTTTTAATGCTAGTACACTTGCACTTAAAAAGCTTTCATTAATGTTATAAAAATATTATTATACCAGAGAATTAGAATGTCAGAAAATCTTTGAAATAATGTAACCAAGCAAAAAGCCCAAACAACCTGCAAAGCAAGTAAATAAATAAATAACAAATACAACTTGAGTGATGCTGCTGCKTGGAGAAAATTAACATATGGAATATAAAACACAGTGAAATATTTGTTTTTAGCACAAGCTAATAGGGGTCTAGAAGAACCCCTCTCTGCAAGAAGATTGCATTTTTACCTAATCACTTGCCACATTAAGTCCACATTTGGAAAATTATTTTCCACTAGTAGCCCTATTCTATGTTTTGGTATTTAGTTATATAAAGTACGGATGTACGGATGTTTCACTACTACCTTTTTTCCTCAGCAACAGCAAAGGATTAGCCTGTCATCTTAAAAATAGTCCTTTTAATCTACATCTTTAGCATATAGATATGAAATTGAAGCAAATAAAAATTATGTGCATCTTACACAAAACCACTACTCCTTTTGGCCAGAAGAGGAAGCTAGTGCTACACATTTTTATCATGCAGTTTAGGCATAGTCTGAACACATTGGAATTTATGATTACATTATCATCACAATCATAAATCCAACCTGTTCAGGCACAGCAGAGTTGTAACAGCTTAGGGAACTTAAACACATTCTGAGTTTATTCAGAGCATATCCAGTAGGATTTAGAATGCAGAGCATTAAAATCACACCTCCATCAGCACTTTTTTCTCCTGTGTTTTATATTAAGAGAGCTGTTCTCAAAGTTCAGCACCAAGGGGGTGTAACACTACTTAGAAATCCTTTATAGCGAGTTTCTGACTTTCTAGCAGAATTTTGTTGTTGGCTCTTTCTATGCTCTCTACAATAATTCAGTGTTATGTTGAAATATCATCTTATTTCCTATAAAAGCAGAAACAAAACAATATTTTAACTGTTTCTGTCTCTTTCCTCAATTAAATGGCCTATTTCAGCATAGCATTAAACAGAAAGGGCTATTTATTTGATCACWGCTAATCTTATTAGCCATGTTAGATTGCATTTCTTGCAGGACTGTCAAAAAAAAAAAAAAAAATCAGCAGTCAAACGTTAAAACCTGTATCAAATTCTTCCCAGATTTTCTAGCCTTGTATCTACATGTCTCTAGTCTGGTCTAGTCTCTTGAGGCTCTTTGCCCATCTTGGAGGAGGCCAGCARCTATTCCAACTTCCAAAAGTGCTCAACTGTATGCAGAAAGAGATGGACTCTCATATTCAAATCTTTAAATGGGCAAAACATTCAAGGATGAATACAAGGACACCCACAGAGAAGGCTGTGTTACATATATACACGCCATTCCTTGTTCTCAGCATGTTCCAGGAGAATAGATGCCTAGTGCTATTTTCTTGTCATGCAATAAGATTGATACTAGAATACGATAAACAGATTTGAGTACTTCAAATAGGATGATAGGACAAGTGGTGGAGATCTAAAAGAGGCCTTACATGCAAAATAGACCTTATAAATTACCTAAAAGAAGGTAATTTCATGAAAGTCAAAATGAATGAAAAAGCAAAAACTGATAGTGTTGTCTAAATCTCTATTTGTTTTAGCTAGCAGTCTGAAATGCAGCATTTACATGAGTTAAATGCTTACATTCTATCCAGCTAACTGTACAAAGCATAAAAATTCTGATGTCATCTCCTTAAAGTGGATCCATTCTTATAAATAAGTCTATGACAAGAATAAAAATTACATCAACAGTCTCTTTTAATGACACTGTTTTTATCATTTCCAGTTAGAAAAGTAACATTTCTCSAAAGTCATTCGTACCCTGCCATTAGAACTGCCACCCCTTCTGCTGTCTTGTTGAGGAGAAGAGTRAAGAATCTCAGCAGATTCCTATCTGGAATACTGATAAACCTCAGGAAGAGCTCTTCTCTAGATGACCTCATCTGAGGCATCCCTACTCCACTCCTTCCAAAGGAGGGTTAAATGCTATTAGCAGAACACAGAACTCTGTAAAAAGGGAGGTTTGTCACCAGGATAGCCGTGCAAATCATGGAAACTTTAACACAGCTGCACTGCAACTACACAGGAGCATGGAACAATAAAGGCCCTAAGTATTCAACTGCAGCCTGGAGCAGAACAGAACCCAGAAAGGGCATCTGGCCATTCCTGAAAGGTGTTTTTCTAGTCTGTCATTGACAATGACCACTGACAATGGCTTCAAAATTTATTTCAGTAAGTAGTTCTGGTGTTTCACTGTTAGGAAGTTTTATTTTGGTTTTGTTTTTTCTCCTAATACTAAACAAACTTTTATTCTCTAAAACTTAAGCTCAGCTTTTCTTATGATATTCCCCATAGAGAGTAATTATTGAACTATTTCTCCTCAGAGTAACCTTCTATGCTTGCTTTAAGGGACTTCTAAATCTCCTTACTTCCTAAGTTGTCATCTTTGATCAAACAATTTTTTAAAGTGGGGGAAGCCTCGATTTTTTTCACGACATATTTTTTTGTATTTCTTACCATTCAGAGTGATTCCTCTGGACATTTTATAAACCAACTCTGTTCTTCCTGATATATTATGCCAAGGTAAACCCTTCTCAGTATTTGGTAGAGCAAGGGAGTGCCTTGGAGGCTCTGCATGATGTCTGCAATACCCATGTCTTCCCCTTAATTTCTGTGGGGCCTTCTGGTTCYTTCCATTTTTGATCTTTGCTACTACTTCAAAAAAGGCTTTCGTCTCTTCTCTCCCTTCCCTGCTCCAAATACTTTCTACTTTCCTTTAAGCAAACATCAGAATTTGCCCACTGTTTTCCTTTGATGGTTTTTCCTTTGGGTGGCAGCTGATATTTTATCATCTTTCTATGAGAAAAGCTAGAGAAACATGCAAAAACTGATTGGCCAATGCCCCTATTACACAGTGGAGAAATATACCACTAAACTACATAAAACTAACAAAGCAAGCCATAAAGATACTTACATGTTTTAAACAGAAATTTAGCTTTGTTAAAATGGTATTAAATACAAAAAACAGGTGGTTGAAGAAGTTCCTTAACTGCAAAATACAAAATCCCAAACTGTTCAGTTAAGAGCAGAGAGTCCCCATCGCCAGAGTTTTTGAAGACTTCCAGCTAAGTGAGTATAGCCCTGATCTCATATTCTTCATATTCTTCACCAGAAGTATTGAAGAAAAATAAACAAACAAAAAATCAAATTTACTTGATATGTTACAAATCCCTAAAGTACAAAAATCCATTCCTCCAAGCACTTCAGCTCTTTTAAAATATTTATAGTTATGTTTTAGAACACAACTTTTCACAAGTAGCATTAGTAATATCATAAGCATAGAGAGCTCTGATAGGCAGTTTCCTCTCTTCATTCCCTCACCATGCACACAAACACTCCTAGATTATTTAGTGACTACAGTGTCTCAGAAGCCCAGACAAGAGGGCTGCATGTATTTCGGTGAAGGTTATTTTTGCAAAGTTCACAGTAGACTTTTCGGGTAGCCAAACAACAAGTGCAGACCTGATGTTTATGATCTCACTGCACACTTTTGTAAGTCATACCTTCTAATTTATGAAGACCATATTTATAAGGTTGTCCTACAAAAGAAAATTATTACTCTTCTTGTTCTTAATGATGTATGAAAAATGTGAAAGTATATGCATTTTCTAATGAATGGAGAAGTGAAAAAAAAAGGTCCTCACTTTGTTAAAACTGTAAAAAGATTAATTTACTCARTCTTTTTACAAAGACTAATCTGGATGTTCCTTTATCAATTTCAAGGGGATATGCAATTTTATATTCTGGCCCAGTGACAAGTGTAAGAATTCTGGATTTAGACCAACTTTTTCCCCTGTGGTTTCCCTTATTCTTCCAATACCAGTAGTCRTTCATCAAGATTCCCAGGAAGCTAAGGTGGAACTGGGCTCTGTTTCTAGTAAAGTGACATTCACAAAACGCAAGTTCAAAGTATAACAAAACCATTTGGTTAGATAGTCATCCTAAAACGGTGTGGTAAGATTGGAATTTCTGTTGCAAAATGTGATTATGASCCACATTAAAAAGAGTGGTATAAGAAAGAAAGGAAATAATCATGAGAAATTCTCTAACTACAAAGATGATTAAGAACTGAAACAGGATACACAGGGTGACTGTAAAATATTTTACATTTGAATTTTATCTGTCCTGTTCCAAGTCTGAATTTTATCCATCCCGTCCAGTTCTTCCACCTTGACTACATACCACATGAAAGAGACTCCATGATGTGGCTGACCCATCATCTGGCTGAGATTTACTGCACTTCTGCATATGCATTACATGAATACACTTCACATGTACGGCTGCTTAAAGAATTGCTCCTAAGCACCAAATAGTCCTGTTTTCCATCTGTAGTCTCTTCCTTGTCATGAATCTGACAAGCATGTGCACAAAAAAACACTAGCAGAGGGCTGCCACTGCTCCTAASAGTTTGCGAGCTCCCTCCTTGCTGCTCTTTCTTCCTTCTTCCACTTCTCACACCCAAACAGGAAAGTTGAGCAGTAAAGGACACAGGCAGCAGCATACTAATGCATCAGGCCYGCCGAAGTGCCTTAGAAAACCAAAGTCTGGGCAGCCTCTTCCCTAGAGGTGAAGCAAGTGACCTACAGAGCTTGAGCTCCCTTTCTACATTACACTTCCTTGGAAGTTCGTTTCATTTTCCCTTCTCTCATAACCCTCATGCTTTTAGACCCACCTTTTTCAGAGGCAGAAACTCATACTTTCTCTGAAGAACACAGCTGCTGTTCTGCTACAAGATATCCCCTTGTTGCGGGTTCAGCTTTCGTCAGGAAGAAAACAGATGTAGCAGGTCCATCCAGATCTTCTCGCTTCCTCCTGCAAACCTCTCTGAGGCAGAATTTGTGTAGCAGATGAGGAATGGTGTGAGAGGAAAGGAGGCAGATACTTGTATGTTTCTACCAGGACTAAAATCTCTCTCCTCTTTTCCCATTAATTTCAAGCCTCAAGGAAAAAATTCCCAATAAAGTGATTTTTGTGAACTATTTTTCCAGATATATTCTAAATACCTTCTTACAGTAGCTCATGTAACTTACACTCTACTTTTATTAACTAGACTTCTACTATGCTCTCAAAAACTCCCTCAGTATTYAAGAGGTAAAAAGTCTTTTGGAAAGAGAGAACAGCCTACAAGGAAGAACATCACCAAAAGTGTTGGGTTCTGCATTTGGAAAACAAACCCCATAGATTATATACATGATTATATAGATTATATGCATGAATATATGGCAATTAGGAGTGCATAATTACTGTATAACCTCAAGAGGTTATTATCCATCTATTGCTCAATTAAGGCCTTCCTCTTGAAGAAAAGAAGCTAGCTTCCATAGATGTACTAGTTAGTATTAAGAAATACATTAATCTGTTTCTGACTGCTATGTCTTTATAATGAAACCATATGATTAAATACAGCCCAAGTATGCTACCTCCCCATTTTTACTGTTTATGATTTGTCAGCAAGAGCTTCAAATGACCAGAGAAATCTCAACCTCACTCCTTGTGCTGCAGGTGCAGCCCAGTTCACATGTAAGCGCCAACCTCTACACATGCAGGCTTTCACCTACAAATGTTTGTACACAAAATATTTGTGTCTCAGATCAGTTTTAAAAGAGCCCTAAGTGTATAAGGCAGCATCTGGTATCTGTGAATCCATCCAGCACGTGGCAGTCAGTTACAACCATGTTTTCCAAACTTGCATGGCATTAAAAGGTTACCATATGGAGATGACTAACAGTGCTATTTAGATTAGGTTTTCCAGCCACGCTCACTTCCCTATGAGGCCCATTTCCCATTTGTGTGACAGGCATATCACATTTTTCAGGCATGCTAGACACAGCTGTAGAAATAATGAATTTTGTCTGGGCTTCCTGTGTACAACACCTATAGGARGCCACAGAGATCTCAAAACATAATACACAGTAATATTATGCAAAAGACACAAAGTGACCACACAGGAGGATTATAAATAAATAAATAAATAAAAATAAGAGGGAGATACAAATTATATAGGTTTCATTCACTCGACTGCTGGAAAAAAAAACAGAGCAAAAGCGCCCAACAACTCTGAAACAGAGGATAACAGAGGATGCATACAAGGAGATCACGCATACCACGGTCAGGCTACCCTTTCCTCTCTGCTTAACGTAATGTAGTCTAGTGCTCAGCTAACCTGGTTTGYACTGGGAACCAGTTCAGGTGTCTGGGTTAGGACTGCTCAATAAAGCCTCACAGCCACATCCCAGCTGYCCAGTCCAAGCTGTTGATGCAGAAAGGAGCATTCCCTGGACTTTGTCATATGGCTGGAAGAAAACAGGGCTGCAAATGCGCCTCGGCGTTTCTGCAGCCGGATGCTCCTCCAGGACTTGTCTGTCACCAGCTCCTGGACTGGCCCAGCTGCAGCTCATCACTTKACAATCCTACAAAGGAGAGGAAGAGAAGAAAGGGAGACAGGAATAAGAACAGCTTTCATTTCTCCTCATCTCCCTGACCACCGTTCCACATTATAAAAGCAACATCATTCCTGCGTCCAATTCAAGAAGGTGACAGTCAGAGGCCAGTGTGCTAAATCCACCCCTGACAAAAGGCCAGGACATCAAGTCTTGTTATGGAGCTCTGACCTGGCAGACTTGAACAATTTCTGACTGTGAAGAAATATGGGAAAAGGAGAGAAAGATGTCTTTGCATGTATGCATCTCCTGCAGAAAAACTCACCCACACTTTGGAATGTTTTTGCAGCTTAGGCTATATTAAATATATATATATAATAATAATAATAAAAGATTTTTTTAAAAAACACTAAAATGAATGACCATTCCTTTGCCACATTCACATCTCTTTTTTCTTTCTGTTGATTAATCACCATATAAGTCAATCTGAGTCTTATAAAGCCCTAATAAACCCAGTAAGTGAACAYATGTGGCCCTTCAGTGCAAGTACACTTGATAAGTCTACAGGATAAGGCTTTTCATGATGTAGGAACCTCAGGTAAYGACTGTGATTTTAAAAAACACATATACATGCTTTTTTTTGTTAAAAAGTGAACCCATCACATTCAAGCTAAGTACTATTTCTGTATCTGCTCAAGTTTATTCTTGGAGAAATCGCTGGAGCACTGATTACAGTAACACACAATTCCTGAAAGTCCAAGAGCAATATAGTAAGCTAGAAGATAGACCTGACCACATTTCCCATAGTATATTCTGAATTAGCACCAAACCAGCTATTACAAGGAGGRATATAAAGAAAATCCATACACAAATCAAGGCCTACTCCATGAAAGAGTATTTACAAAGCTTTTTTCTTTCTGGCACAAGATAAAACCCCTTCTCCTGGAACCAAAGTCTTTAGTGCAACCAGATCAAGGTAGTTTTCTTCTGCATTGCTGCAGAACACGGCATGGGCCAAATCCAACAGACACAGGGATCAAGCTGCATTTGAGCTGTTTGTACAGTTTATTTGTACTCAAGCCCTTGCCCAAGTCATGTTCAAAAGGAAGCCATGCTTGGATCCATTTTTCAAAGCGTGTTGCCAGCCCTAAGGTCTCTGRTGATTGTGACTACAGGAGACTGGTCCACAAGTCTGAATAAATATCTGATGGGAGAGTTGCCATCTTTTAGTCTCCACATAATATATATCTGAAMGCGTATGGCATTTTCAGACTTTAAAAGTATGAACAGAAGGCAGAAGCAAAAGACTCTCAGAGATGAGACAGAAACTGCTTTCTTGCCAAAAAAKCACACGGTCCAGAAAAATAAAAAGCCTTATTGCAGCATCATGTCACACATCAAGTCCCATACTTCTGCTTGTACTAAGTTAAACTCAGGAAACTAAATGGAAAAAAAAAAAGAAAAGTCGAAGAAAAGTAGTGTATCTGCATTTTTTAGGATACTGGAAAAGAAAGAATCTGTAATAGGAAAGCTAAAACATTCTTTATAAAGGCAAACTCAGCTGTACCCACTAATTCTAAGCAAGTAATAGGTCCATTAAAMCAAACGCTCTTTGAGTAAGGAACGCCTGACTGAAGAGTGCCTGTTGTAATACAGTTACACATCTTCACATTYACTACAACACCCAGTTGTAACTGTCTACCTTTTAGTGGTGCTCTGAGATCCTAAGGCCAGTCTACAGYCTGAAGCTAATGAAGGAGCTTGTTTTTCCTCCCAAACTTTACCCCACTGGCTACACAGCTGCTTCCTGTGAATTTTCTGTATTTAAAGCCTAAATTTTATGTAATTAAAGATGAGCCGGTATGATCATGAAGAAAAAGAGAGATTTTTAAACTCAAACCTTAACAGTMGTATGAAAACTGGGAACTAATTCTTAGTTCCCAGGAACTAATTCTTAAAGGAAAACTAGGAAATTGCACCTTTAGAATAAATATTCCTACTTTGCCAAAACATGACAGAATCCTCTGCTAGACTCCTGGACCAAGTTCTGGGTTGTATTTGACATTACTTTTGTACTTGACATTACTAGCAGCACAGGACAAGTTCCCTCCACTGAGATTGCCATGTCATTCTTTTCCCTACAGCAGTTATCAGACCCTCTTGAAAACTATGCCCATCTTTTCCATTCACTGCAGTAGCACCACTTATGATTGCAGCCACCTTAAGCTCAGGGTATACTTATGTGCACAGTAGCAAGTCTAGTAAGATCATAGTGAATTTGTATGGATCAGGAGGCTGTCCCTTCTTTACAACTGCTTCTTGAAAAACAGTTCACCGTATACCCTGTTAAACTTAGCTGCTGCAGCTATAGAAGAACATCAGGGACTAAAACAAGGGCCATTTTCACTCCTCTACCTCACAAAATTTCAATAYATTTGGAGAAAATGAACTGTGAGATGATGCATATGAAAAATATAGGTGTGTCATGACTGGTGACGGTAGAGTTATGTTGTATGTTTAGGCACACATCCAGAAAAAGGTGACTGCCAGTTCACATAGAGTTATGAATCATGCATCTCATGAGCAGAGTAAGAGGCTACAGTGTACCAAATGAAGGGATCAAAGGCTGTTAATAAACACAGTTTAATCTCATCAAAACAYAGCTAACTGCTAAAGTATTGAACAACAGTTTGAAGTATGACAATAAGGTAAAAAACAGGAARAGAAGTACCAAGAAGGGGCCATATTGCTCACTGCTCTTCTTCAAATATTTTTTCAAAAGTTATCCATACCTTTTTGGTTTTTTTTCTTAATGGGGCTCCCTCTAGTCTTTTCAMCCTGCAGCAGTTTCTTCTGTATTTGACTGTGCTCTTCAGACTAGACCCAGGAAGGCAGGGGAAAATACAACCAAATGGCCCACAAGAACTCACCTGATGCAGAAGTGACAGCTCAGGCCCCCTCCAAATTTCTGGCTCTCATCTTCCATGTTTTATAAGAGGCTAGAAAGAAACTCTTCAGATTCTGGCTTGTCCTACACCTTCTCTAGTTTTCTGACCCCAACCACCCCAAATAAGGCGAACGAGCCAGCTTCTCCAAGCCTCTTCAGAAATCTTCACAAGAGCCTCAGCTGGAAGGTTTCTCCAGCAGTGAACCTCCTCACCTACCTCGTCTTTTCTGGCTATTAGTCCCAGGTGCTGTTCCAAGCCACTCCATTCATCTAATAGGGTCAAGCTGAGCTATTCTGTGCCATCACAGTTAGGTACATAACATTTTTACACACACCTAATGTTCCCTGGCCATAAACAAAAAGCTGGATAAGAGATAAAGAGAATATTATAAACATTGCATTGCAACAGTATAAATKACATAGAAAAACACAGCACAGAAAATAACTTTAAAAGACTGGGATCCCACAGAAGTACTACCAGTAAAAGTTTYTGACACACTGAAGAGCTAATATTTTCTGATTTTAATCCCAGTTCAGAAAAAGCAGAGAGGAATTATMATTATTTAATTTAAGTAATATAAGTAATATATTTGGAGACAGGCTCTTGAAACATAAGTGAGTATTTTCTGATTTGCATGAATCACTTCTTTTTTTAAGCGGAAAATGATCTCTGGGATACTGAATAAATGTTTAGTCAAAAAAAAAAATTGAAACAACCTTACAATACTATTGCCTCTTCAAAACACACTCTAAAACAATGTAAGAGAATACAGAATTGTAAAARCCTACCTAAGCCCACTAGTTTATCTTCAGTGATCAAAAAGGTCARATTATGCCACCTGAATGAATCTGCATTGCTCTTATCTCGTCTGGCTCTTACTGTGATTTCTTAACACTTGCTTGATTGCTGGTTACAGCACTAATTAAAATAAGAATAAAATATCACTACCCCAGCTGCTGTATTCCAATAAAAGGAAGAAAACTATAGGGAACAGTTTAAAGTTAATGTAGAATAGGTAGGAGATGAAAAAAAAATGCAAAAATAAAAAAACCAATCAAACAAACAAACCAGAAAGTGAACAAGAAACAGTGCTCTTTCTGCTTTTGGTGATCTTTAAACTRTGCTTATTTTTCTATGACTTGTGTTCTCTATGACTTATGCTTCTTTGTGAAAATATATGCTAAGCTGAGTTAAAAAAAAATTGCTGTTGAAGCTGACAAGTATAAGAAAGGTTCCTAACCAGCTTCTCCTGCACTTGAACATTTTGCAGTTATATTTTTACTTTAGGGGCAGCAGAAAGGTTTGTTTTTAAAAACCTATACTGAACCAATTGAATCAAGATGAGAAATGACAACAAAGAAGAGGATTGACTCACTCTCCAAAAATGGGTATTACTCACTGCAGTGCTGTACACATGCATCATCTGGCTAAGACACTCACGTCAGCTGCTTGSCTTCTCCTCATGCTTCTGCAGTCAGCTCAGGGGGTGGCTTCCCAGTTGCCCCCAAATCTCAAACTCYTTCCCCTGCTTCGTAGGCTCTGCAGCAGACAACAGTCCTCAGGCAGAAGCCTGGGGAAGGGGACAAGAGGCACCCATGGCTCCAGGAGGGCGAAGCTRCAGAAGGGGCAGCCCTTGCTCTAGCAGGTCTCTACAGAATTGCTGCAGGGCACAGGAGGAAGCAAAAATGCCCGCTAGGAAAACCAGCCTAAGACAAATAGTCCAGAGTCTATGCAAGAGTCGATGGACAAAAATGGCATGCAAGTATTTTTTCCAAKGGCAATTGAGAAACAATTCCCTTGATGAAAATACCATGTGGGAGGGAGGTATTTTTGGAGGAAGACCTCTAAAACATTTATGAAGCAAGATCAGACTTACTAGTTCTATTTTACAAATAGAGAAGATAGAAACAAAGATAAGAAATACCTATACAACAAGGCCAAATCTCATCTGAATTCCTATTATTTTATAGGCATTTCCCCACAAATTTCTCAGAACTTAATGCAGCAGTGCTTTCTGAAAAAAATATCTTCATACAGCTCTATAGAATTGAGTGTGCTAGATACTTCAGTAAAAGTCAAACTCTTCTCATACAAAGATAGTATGTTGAAATCATGCAAGAAAGTTACCAGGGTGGTTAGGATACTTCAGTGTATCTGCATTCTGATCTTGTCTAGTTTTCTAGAGAACTCATTTATCTCCTATACTGAGTATGGAGTAGATCAGGGTTACTAACCTGAGCTAACTGTAAGTGTTTAAAAGTTCAGCATCTCCTCATTGCTAGTTCTTCCTCCATCTCTGCATCTGCATTGTTCAAAACTACTAAGAAGTGGACATGACAAGGTTTTAATCAAATGTAAGCAGTAACAACAGGTTTTATTCAAAACTTCCAGTAAAGAGGACTCACTAGTTTTGGAATAAAGGTACTTAAAGGTACTACAGCTTATGTAAATATAAAAGATCAGAAAGAGGAAAATAAACCAAGCATTTAAAAAAAAAAGTTAAAAATATATATCTTTTAAAAGTTTGAAATAGACCCACACGGGAATTTTGAAGTCCTCCAAACAATTAACAGTTACTAAGTTTGGAAAAACAAGATTTTCTTACAAAATTAAAAGCCTAATTTTTTTTTACATAAACTGTATAAAACTGCTCAATAGTTAAAGAGCATACTGTACAATTTTGTCTTGAAATACATAGAGCTGCAGCCTCTGAACTGCAGGAATTAATCATTTTGTCCTCTTCACAAGTAAAAGAATTAACCAGCTGTACAATTGTCTTGAAGAGAAAGGAAGAGGCAAAAATAATAAAAATTAACAAGTTGAAGCCACTATAAAAAATGAAATGCACAGCAAAACTCAGACCTCAGCTTAAACTAACAAACTATGTTTACAATATATTCTACATTTCAGTTGTCATTTTCCCTTCCCCCTTTCCCCTCCCCCCTCTCAAATATTCCTAACTCCTTTATGGTCTAAATCTCATTAATTTCTAAACTTTCAGATATACCATACATACATTTAGCAAAAAACATACCTAACATTCTTACAGCAGTATGGTCAGGACACAATTTAAAAAAAAAAAAAACAAAAAAAAAA
>PTEX01000230.1:139137-155213 GCA_003342815.1 Eudromia elegans | reverse complement strand
AGAACAGCAACCATCAACTAGACAAATGGTTTTAAAACGTACTGTATAAAGTTTGCACAAATCAGACTTCACCAATGTGGGCTTGTAGTCCCAGAGGACACAGGGGAAAAAAAGAAAAAGCAGTCAACGTTGAACATAAGGAAGAAAGAATCCCAGAGTGCCAACTACAGAAAAATCCTTTGGGAAGTCAGTCTGACAGATTGTGGGTTTTGCTTGATTGTCCCCATTACACTAAGCCCTGAAAGTCAACTTTGAAACAGAACATTAAAATGTAAACTAAAATTCTTGATACCAACAATAAGTCAAAGGGATTTTTTTTTCTGAATCCAATAGTTGGTCACAGAAGTCAAGTATTTTCATGGCTCTTATTCAGCTGTTGCCAGTTGGAGGTGGGGAGTGGGGAGTAAGAGGGTAGGAAAAAAGTGTGTCTGACTCATATGTCCTTCAAGTACACGCAAGGCTCAATAKTTTCCGAAATGCAGGAGCTTGGGACTTTTTAAGACACTGATGAAATAGGATTGTGAGGAGAGCCCATCTGAGTAAGTACTTTATCCAGCCACTGAAGGGGACCGTGAAGGTGTATCTCTATCCAGCAAGGAGTGCTCGTTACATCTTGACGATGATATTCAGCTCCCCAACCCTGGAAACAGAATCATATGCAGAAAAAGAAAAAAAAAAAAATCACCTTGATTTATAACATAAAATCCAYGAGAAGCATAGTTCAATTGTTGTCTTTCTTACCAAAATTACTTAGCTTCGAACAGTGATTACCACTGGGGTCACAGAATACCCTRGATGTAACAACTGTTATCACATTTCAACATTAAGTTAAAAAGAAAAACTGGAAGTGATTCAAAATCATTTTGCAAGTGAACCACAGGGAGATAGGCGAGAAACTGGAGACCAGAGCAAGAAGATAACTACAGTTAAGAGTTTGCTGTCCATGAACCTGAAGGAGATACTCAGCAACCAGCATAGTTGGCAGCAGCTCTGACTGTTGTGCAGTGCARCAGTGCAGTGTGCAGAACAGGTCCTGTGCAACCATCAGGCAACATGACCAGCCCACTTTACAGGACGTATAGACTATAAATGACCTTCTCCTGTGTAAGAGCCTTGGTCTTTCTTCTTTGAAAAAGAGCACTTTGGCATATTAKCTGTGTTGTTTGCCTGCTTTCAGATACATGACCAGCCCTTTTATATCTCAGCGCATATTTTGAAGCTCATGGCCACTCTAACGAATCGTGATTATTATCTTTATATGCCTTGTAGAATAGAAAGGTAGGTGTATTCTACCCAGTAATTGCTGAAACGCCTAATTTGGGAGTGGATAGTCAAGACAATTAGGTAATTACGCTATCTACATTCCAACAAATGCTGTAATCACCTGTGCTGCAGTCACCGCTCACCTCACAAGAATGCCAGCCAAGACGAGAAGCATGAAATTCAGCTGAATTTCTTACAGAACAGGAGATGGACACAGGCTAACAGTGACATTTAAAAGGGCAAAAGCTGGTGCAATGTAATTGAATGMTGACTTTTCTACTTTTAAGCCAAGTAATTAAGCTGTATTAAGCTCTATGKCCCAAAAATTAAAATAGAGGAGCCTCACAATTCCAGAGTAATTATGCAAATAACTATAAATAAATTCTACTTATACAAAATTATATTTATATATACACACACACACACATTTAAATACAAGTACTCAACTGAATCAGTATGGTAAAAACAGAGGCAATGCAATAAACTTAAAATAGTTAACACACGTGATTAGAACAYTTCATAAAGGGACTAGCAAGGTATCTGAAGAAACAACTTGTGGAACTCAGTCTTGAACACTGTGCATTAACAGAATATTCCCCTCCTCGCATGTCCCGCCCCTCCCCCTTAAAAAAAGCACAAAACTTCATGTGTTTCAGTTTTGTCTTACACATAAAGAACACTATTCTGCAAGTATTTTAATTTAATGGTCATTAACAAGTTGATACAGAGAGGCAACAGACTATTCAAAATCACCWTATTAAGAAAGAACAAGTTATTCTGATTACCAAGTATGCTCAAGCAAATTTTCACATACCTTCACAAAACTCATCCGGAGAGTGCACATCTTAGTAAGCTCATAGACTGTCTCAAAGCCATGGTTCACCGACTGAGCCAAAAGCTGAGCAAATTCTTGATTATTGAAAATCTTCAAACTGCAGCCACTAGGAATTTTGCACACGGTGGTTGGATGGAAACCATGATGGTAGTTGCAGTTCCGACTTTGCACAAAGATACTGCTGTCACTAAGGCATTCAGCATACACTTCTCCACCAACATAATAGAGATGAACACCTGAGAGGAAAAAGGTTGATGCTAGGAGGTCAGATGAATTCAGACTGCGTATCTATTCTTCATGCTCTGACTTCGTAGAGATACCTGGAGATAGCTGGGTTACTTTTGTGTTTTTAAAGAGAAAATGATTGCTATGTCAAATAAATATCCTGATATTTAGAATAGATCAGTGGAGGGGAAAAAGAAGGAAGGAGTATTAGGTCTAGGATGGCACAGAACAGCTRCGATAGACTCCTGAGAGCTGCACAAATCCTCACGGAGGAGAAAGTTTTCCAGGATAAAGGCTAAAGCTTGAAGATCTAACTCTTCCTCCCCCAATTTTCAATTCTCTCCTCCTCTAAGGAAGGAGAGAATTAACTGGTCCTTCATTAACTGGTACTTTTTTTGGATCTCAAACTGTTTCAGGAAATCCAGAGCTTATTGATAACATAAATACTCAAAAAACAGTCCATCAGAAATGACCCATTGGAGGGGGCAATATAAGTTTTGCAGCTGCATGACAGGCCCTCAAAAGATGATTATATTAAGTCAGATGCGAAACAGAAGTTTCTTTCCTCCTATAGGACATTGTCACAGTTCTCAAAGAAAAGATAAGCACAGGATTCCCACTGAAAGAGTCGACCAGACTAGGAAAGAAATCCAAGATGCATTTGCAAAGACTGATCAAGTAGTTCATCTCTCTACATAGMTGTTAGGTTAGCTCATATTAGAAGTAAGTATAGCTAAAAACTGTGTGTCAAGAACTTTTGCTAGGATTTACATATGTGCCAATAATCAAGATAAACRAAGACAATTCATTAAACAAACAGCTGTAAGCCCTAATTAAGATTATAATAGTCTTCAGGCACATAAAAATCGATTAGGTATAACAGCTTCCTGTAATTACACAACAGGTAAGAACAATGGCTTGCCTTTAACACTTGGCCAGAAAATTATATATTTACCAAACGTTCTAATAATCATTTATCATCAGCCTGCCCTGGAAGCTGGCATCCAAAACTGATATGTTGAGGAGAAAAAAAAAAAAATATCTGTGTCTGTGCATGTGTGTGTATAAAAATCAGGTAACCCACAAACCAAAACCATTCAACTCTACCTGCCCCCAACCTGAAATCCCACAACTCGAACACACATTTCTAAAATTCACCTTTGCCAATATGCCGCCTTGTATTCTCAATGGTCGAGTTTCGATTAACGTTAGAGAGCAACCCCAGGCAAAATCTGTTTTTGTTGTTGGACGGATCAGTGAAGCCATCGACCAGCACGCTCGTGGAAGAAGCATGGAAGGCCTCCCCGACACGGTTATTGAGCTCGTAATAGACGATGGAGCACCAGTGCTTTGGCTCTTCATAAGCAACCGCCTGAACATCTGCAAAGTAACCAAGGAAATGTTATAGTCTATCAGCACTTGAGTACAGGCCTACAGACATTTAAAGAGCCATAAACCTAGAGATTTTGGCTTAAGATCACTGAAAGATGATCTTGATAAGGCTCTTCTGCCTTCAGACATTTTTGACTTTCTCAGAACCACAGACATACAGCAATTATACATCAASAATACTCTCACAAGACTCGCAAAATGAAACGAGTTGACACTAGGTTCTCACAAAAACATGCATGAAGCACATGCCAATCTGTGCCCCTCTACCCCTGCATTTTCTGCAACATACCATGGAGTAAACTGGACAGCAGAGAAATGTTACAATCATCCAGTTCAACTTTCTTTCCAATTTAGTTGGAAAGCTAATTTACTTCAGTTCATTTTACTCAGTCACCAAATTAAAAGCAATTACTGCCCACACTGCAGAGTTCAACACTGCCAGGGAGAAACAGTAGAAAACAACTGGAGAAGAGCTCCCTGTAACTTTGGGTACCAAATACAGCAGGATGGCTTAGATATACAGCCAATCTTTTAGCATCCAGAAGATACGAACAACTTTCTCCCAGACTTTTAGGGGAGAAGGACAAGATCTCCAAAGCAAAAACAGACTGAAATCTGTGTCTACACAACATGTGTGAGGTAGAGTTTAAGTGCGAATGTTACCAATTGGGAGCTCAGACTGAACAAGGGCATAACATGAGGCTGAACAAGGGCATAATGTRCAGTTTCCCAAGAGTTACGCTGGAATAAAGAGCGGATGTAAGCCAAAGAAGGTATTATTTTACAAGAACCTTTTGTTTGTGAAGTGCTAGCAAATACAAAATCTTAAGTTGTTCATTACCAAAACAATTAATTATTTATGGAGAAATAAAAAGCATTTCTCAACAATTTTCTTTTCTAGATTCTGCTAATAACAAGCTCCTCCTCAACAAACCCTTACTGAGGCTGAGGATACTGCAGAAAGCCAGCAGGAAATTCATGGTTCATAACTTCTGTTTATCAAGCTCTGGAAACACATGGAAGTCTTGGGGTAACACTTGTGACTCTGCTGTGGGAAACTTTTCTTCTGATGATACAGACGGTCTTTACCAAAAGGAGTTTCACAGTGGGTGTCCAACAGCAGCACAAGCTTCTTTAGATGTCTCCACCCAGCGTGTATTCTTTCAAGTGCCAAGTACAGCTACAAATTATTAAAATGCCTCCAAACAAAAGCAGACCAGCAAAGGGATGTGGCTGCTTTATGTGGTTTCTTTTAAATGACAGATACTATTTCCTTGCTCTACCTAGCACAGTTGGACTTGCTGCTGAGATACCAGTTTTGCAGATTAAAGYTGTAACTGCAAGGCCAAAGGGCTATAATGAAAGTAAGATTAGTTTTACAGGCAAACTTGTTCCTCTGGACAGAGGATATCTTGCCCTGAACCCACGTCTCTGTCACGGAAGACCAATGCTCATATTTTCCTTTGTTCATTATTTTTCTGACAAAAGTAGAATGAAGAACATCCCCCCTTCCCCACCCCCCAAACCAGAAGCGCACAGCAGATACAAAACGTGCGAGCAACAGAAAGCAGAGTAACACATGCTAGATTGCTGTGCAAAGCTGCCAAGCGTTATGTGCACAGCTGATCAACCACTTGCTTAAAACACCMGCAGAAAGGAGCCCATGCTATAGTATTTTCCATCCTTTCAGATCATTGTAAAAATAAGCCRTAAGTTTTCAGTAAGAGGTTATTCTACGTGAGGAGAATTTGTGTGAAAAATTCACATAGAATAGTTCACGTGAAGATGYCCACAGTTATCACGGCTGCAGCTTTGCCCTGTTCTCAAAGTCAGGCAGAAATCTTGCCAGCTGGCCATTCTTCCAGAATGAATCATATCTCTCTCGCACAGATTTCATACTAACTTCCTTACATTTGCTTTAAGTCATGCAGAGCAGGTGCGCTGAGTCTCTCCATTCCCAGCATGGGCCAGCAGTGGAAATTACCCAACTGCATTGACAGGATGCAGCTTGTTAAGTCAAATCTCTTAAGACTAACAAATCACCATAGAGAACATGCTCCTGAGAGCTTGCAACTGAAATGCTGCAGTCCATTTAAAGTATTAAAAAAAATAAAAAAAAAAAAGGTCTTCCACAAACTGCAGCAGGCTTTCACAGAGCACAACTGCCGGACACATACACGAATAAGAAATGCCCAGAGGCATGGTATACAGAGAGAAGCAGCATTTGTTTTTTAATTTTTTTTTAACTGAAGGACACAGACGTAAAAATCCMTTGTATTGAACTATCAGGAGGGGAAAATACTAATAGACATGATATTCAATTTTGGAATGTCTGCATGTTAAAAAGCACAAAGAAAAATGCAAACTTTTTAAAAATTAATTCACATGAAATAAAAATCTACTACTGTAGGATGTTTCATAAGATGGGAAAAACAAAAATATACAGAATTCTGCAGTTGGGCATAAACATTGATTAATGTACTTTGGGCTCCCAGCAACAGCAAGGACTATACACACACACAGTGCACTGGATCAGCAAATACTGGAAATGCTACAGATGGGGTTTATCACATGCAAAACTCATTCCATACAGAGAGTAAATAGGTTACCACAGAAGCTATCTAAAATTGTTTTAAGAGGGCAAATATACTTACTGAAAACAGACATTAAACTTAGCAACAAAACAAGTACAAAAATCAAACAATAGTTAAATTGTTCATACGTTTGTAATCTTTAAAATCATTTTGGCACAGCAGCTTGACTTGCTGCTCTTTCTTGGCACGTTCCATAGCTGTGTAAGTTGATGTGTTCTCTGAAGGGGCTATTTCTCACATCGTGATGAATGCACTAAATCTTTTACTCAGCAGTCATGGCTGACTGCAAAGTCTTTCAAAGCAGCATGTAAAAACATGTCTGTGCCACAGTACATAAAAGTTTTTTTAAAAAAAATATGGATTTTAAACTCTGTGACAAACTCTGGACTATGGGCCACCATTGTGTGACCCAAAGATGAAGAAGAAAGAGGAGAGAGGGTGGAACAGCAAAGCAACAATATGAAACAAAACCAAAAAAAGCCCAAGCCCTTATCACTAGGGAAAGGGGTAATTATTTAAAGCAGAACACACTTTCTAGAGGCTGCAATTTAGAATTCAGGACTAAAACATTGTAACAAAATGAGAAGAGACAATTTTACAAGATGTATTGTTCCAGAAGAAAAAAGATAGGGGGGGGGGGAAACCATCCAGCTGCTCGCGTGAAATGTCCGTAGGCTTTACATAAGTGAGAGTATTAGCATCTACCTTCTGATCAAGTCTTCATTTGAAGAGCTATACTTGACCATCCATAATTCAGTAGGCACTATATAGCATTAACTGCTCTGTCTCAATAAATCAATATAATCATGGGAGATAAAGAAACATTTTTCCCTGAATATATTTAATTTCTGCATCACATGCAGAAAGGCACAGCATCATAGGACTTCTTTCATTTCAGTGATTATCAAACATTCCAGATACAAAACACACACGTTACTTTGGTCATCATGTGATGACAAAATTACATATTTCACATTTTAAGGCTTATGTGGTGATTTATCATGTTAAATATACTTTTACTTTTATATTTTTTTTAATCTTCAGATTTTTTCCATCTCTTAGAATGATACAAACTAACTACATAGCTCTATGAGCAACACACACACAATATTAATATTCAACTATTAAAAATATTGCAGAATTTCTGAAAGCTCTTTACCCTGAGGAAGCAAAGCTGTAGCTGAGAAGTAAASGTTTTTACCTCCTCTGTGTATGTCAGGGGGCATTGCAGGTACCATCATGTTGGTGTCCATTGGTTGGGAGGTATCGTGTGTCAGCTGATCCTCAGGAGGCAGGTAAGCAGGAGGGGGTGTATCAGCTAAATATAGAAAAGGCAGAGATACAAAAGTCCTTTCCTCTTTTGGAAGTACATAGGCACACTCACATAAACGGTTTTAGCCTAGAAATGCTTCCCGCTCAACTCAGCTATAAACTTCCACCCACTAGAAATCTGAGAAAGCAACCATGGTCCTTGATTCAGGAAAGCAGAGAATTATTGTGCATATTAAGCACAACTGCAATAACAAGTCACTTCCCTTGCATCAAGCCACAGAGGTAAGTCTAGCTACATTTGTAGCCTGCAGCGTTTGACAGTTGAAAATGCTGCAGACACATGAAGGTGCACGGAGCTCTCCAGATCAAGGCAGAAGTAAACATCAAAAAGGGTAAATGTGGACTGATCTTGAAACAAAGTTTTCAGTCCTGGTTTTGCTGTTTCCAATGTGATTCCATCAGCAAAGTATCAGCTCTATTTTCATAGGCAAGTAGCAGTAGAAAGTATTTAAACATCCAAATCCTACAGAAATAACCTTCTGGATCAAGATTTCATTTGTCACTATCTCTTCATGTCTCTTCATGGCTGCAACATGCAGTTAATGGAATCACTAGTGTAAAACACTCTTGTGCACTATGACCACACTCACTACAGCCCTGTTTGAGCCCTACTACATGGGTTGCATTGCCCTCCAGCTGTTCCATTCACTTCTGGGAAAGGTTCCCAAACAGCTTCCTAGAAATCAGAGGAAGATGTCAACCTTGCTGWTACCCAACACTTCAGAAGACACTTTCCTTCAAATCAACTGCAYAAAGACACATGCAAAAGAGAGAAACCCTTGCCTGATGCCTACAAGCTTTTGTTGCTAAATTGTGTATGCGTGAACACAATATGTTAGTGATGCACAGGTAGGGAAATGAGGCCAGAAGCAGCAAATTAGCCAATATCTGGAAAGCTTTCAAGATCTCTAGATAATGGTCTTTCTCTCTCTCTCTCTCTTTCTTTTTTTAAACACTTCTCTGTTCTGTATTTTCCACATTTGGACTCCTCTTTCCCTATGAGTAAAAGACAGAAAACTGACCAGAGCTAACCATGGAGGAAAGTAGTCTCTTGACTTGCCTTTTATTCAATTTCTTCCTCGCAGCTGCTGAATCCTTTACAGGCATGAAAACTGAACAGACCACTCAAAGTTCACTCTTTTTTTTTTTTTTTTTTTTTTTTTAAGAAAAAGAACACTCACTACTTAGACTCTTCTTCCTTTCCTGCTGCCTGTACAAGTTCAGTAGTCTTCACTTACAAGAGAAGAAAATACAAGAGAAACAACTACAGCAGCAGGGATGTATGAATGTTAATTTTACATAATAGAAAACACATTTTCACAAGTCTTTCCTTACATGAAGCCTTTTTCAGCCCTGAAGGAAGCACACAAAAGAAAATCAGTTAATATATGTATAAATTCCTTCTCCTAGCATTTAGATCCAGGGATCCCTCACAAGCTGTTTCTGCAGTATTTTTATCYTTTCACGAGCAAAGACAAAACAAAACAAAAACAGTTTCATGGAATTGCCACAGACATCAGTCAACAAAAAGGAAGGGTTGYTACTTCTTTGATTTTAGGAAGCAAAACAGCCTGAAAATTTCTTTACAGGGCCCTAAGGGACTCTTTTAGAGTTGAAGTATATTTGTTTCTTAAGATTACATCGTTATTCAAATAAATTTTATCAAGTACAGTAGCGTGCTCCCCTGGAGAAACATCCTTCTTTCGCAGAGCTGTAACCTTCTGCTSAATTTATTACGATCTCTTCCCTAAGCAAGAATGATCTATGGCATTATTCTTCTGTCAAAACATCCAATGTACATTAAGCATTATACTTTGTGGGCTAAAGAGTTACACTAATCTCCCCTCAAAATATAACTGATTTTGTATCCCCACCCCAAATCCCATAAGATTTTGTATTCAAAACCACCCAGAGTTTTACTCTAACATTTAAATCGTGTTTGAAATACAAAAAAAACCCCACATTTTTTAAGCTTCGTATTATTATTAGACAAACCAATTACAGGGTCTTATTACCTAACAATTTTCAACTCACCACTGAACACAAGCACTGGTTGATAATATGATATAATTAAGCAAAATAATCATGACACCTGTGGAGTCYAAGCATACTCTCAACTCACAAATAACAGAAGATGAACATACCTGGCATCTGGAAAGGGCTTCCTGGATCCGAGCTGGCTGGGGAGTGTGGGTAGGTGCTGCTGCCACTTCCCGGCGAGTTTGGATAGCTGCTGTTTGGCGAATGGGGGAACGGGTGGCTATTGGGTTGATGGAAAGAGTCCGGGAAAGTAGCGTTGTGTGGCATGTGAGGCTCATTTTGTCCCAAGTTGCGGAACTGGGCCAAGAGGCTGTGCTGAGGATTGTATTCACTGTGTCTTGGCACTAGCACTGGAGGAAGCACTGAAAAGGGGGTGGAGAGAGAAAAAAGGAACAAGCATTAGAGAGTCAGTCCTTAAGAATTAGGCTACACAGGGAAAAACGCTCCCTGTCCCCTACGGCATATTCACACGTGCCATAAAAATGAGATAGTCAAATCTAGAAACGCATGCCTCGGCAAGAATTGTTTCTGTATGCCAGTTACTGCATAGCTTGAGTTTATAGTGACTGTGTTAGCTACCTGGCTCTCCAGACAGCAGCTTATTTTCACAGAGGGCCAGAGAAGAAGAAGCAAGAACAAACTGCAGTTCTACATTTCAGATCCGTTCTCACATAGAAATGYTGGGAAATGCTGTTACTTTGCAATGCTGACACGCAGTTCATTTGGCTGTGCTTATGATCTTGCTWATCATGTAATGGCCTGTAACCCAAAACCTTGCTAATAAGGACAGATTTTTTTTTCCTGAAGACAATATTAATACTATTTAGGCCTTGAACCGAGCCTAGTCCCAGCAGCTTTATTTTTAACCTAGCCTATGTTCTTACAAGTTCACATTGAGACTATTATTAACCCTTCAAGTCAKTTTACAAAACTGCAATTTAAAAAAAGTTACGTAGTGGAAAGAAAAAACAATAGCAACTGGGCAGCAAATGAGTTCCAKCCATGTGCTGCTCTGGGATCAGAGAAACATACATTAGAAACTCCTGGTTTTGCCACACTCCCAAGGCCTTCTCACCACAGGGAAACAAAGGTCTCTTTTCAACTGAGAATATGAACGTGATACCAGATACACTACGATAAGARAATCAGCTCTTTTTCCAGTGCCTCAGCTTCTGTTTTTGAGTACCCGGCAGCAAAGGCTGAGCTACTCAAAAGATTAAAAGCTGGTCTTGTTATAGATTGAGATATTTGGGTGATGGGAGGAAAGAGGCAAAGGAAGGGCAGGGAGAGGGAACACAAGCACAAAAAGTGGGAGTGAAGCAGAAAGCAGAGCAGCTCCACCAAGTTTCCAATGAATCTTAAGTTTTTGGGGCAGATGTCATTTCTAAGCAGATTTGTTTAACAARCTGACTGTTAACTATCTGTTAACATACAAAGCTCCTAACTAGGGCATGTTCTAAAACAAAACACATCCATCTCTCATGCTATGGAAGCTCACTCTCAATTGCAAAGCACCCTTAGAGAGAATTTGCATCTCCCTCAGCTGTATCCTGCTCCCCATCTCTAATTTGACTACTGCCATAGGACACTGAAAAAAGCAATACAAAATAGATCGTTAGCACTGAGGTGGAAATCACATATCCCGTCATYTACAACCCAGCAAAAGTCAAATCCAATCTCTCTAAATACTAGGATCTCTCAGAATTAAACAGGCTCTGTGGAACCTATCAGCTCTTTCACAGTTAATTCAAACAATAYGTTAATTGTCATGGCAAATATTTGCCAGTCTAATAAATTTCAAGTGAAAGAAACAATGATATCATGCATTAAAGAATACCTTCCCTTTCCTGCCTTTACGAGTCTTCCTCACTTTTCTGAGCTTTACAACACAGCTTCCTTAGCCCTTTGTTTCCTGTGGATGAAGGTCAAACCGTTAACTTCAGAAAAGTTAACTTCTGCAGAAAGTACATCATCTACCTTTCCCATCCCTACATCATGCTAAACAATAACATATATGACATCACAGGAAGCCATACGATTTATAGGTTTTTTAAATAGCTGCAGAACAGGATATTTTCTGCATACTTTCAGAAATAAAGTATAGCAGTGTCACATTTTCCCAAGGCACACACACTTTATCTCCAGTTGGGCAGAACCACTGCTTGAAGTTTGGAAGGACTCCAGATACACCTCATCCTTCCTGCTCTCCCTCACACAAAATGAGCATCAACCACAAAAAATTAGTGCCAGTTTCTTCAAAACTGGCATTCTTCAACCAAAATTGACTTCTTAAAAACAAACAAACAAAAAAAACAAAACAAACAAACAAAAAACATGTGGACAAGGAGGGAAGGAGGAGGAAGACTGAAAACACCACCAATAGAGAACAAATGGTCTCAAAAATGTCATTGCAGAATTTACTYGAGTACTTTSCTGTTTCAGGTAGTCCCTGCAAAYGAACAACAATGCAGAGAAAAGGCTCCCAAAGGCTGTCAGGTGGGAGGGACACCACAGCACTCCAAGAGCTCACCTCCAAGACACTCAATGCCATAACTGGATCTCTTTGCAGCTCAAGCGCTTTTTGCAGTCCAGCTGCTCCCATCGGAGTCACAGAGGAGTTAACCTGAACTCGACAGCAAAATTCTGAGCAGGGGCTGGACTGCTCAGAAGTACTGAGAAATGCCAGGGGTTCAACTTGTGAAGGGGGCCACACACCACCCTTACCCCACTTCCCTGCTTCAAGGCAGCAAGTTTCTGGCCAGGTTGCAGAGCCAGCCATAGGGAATAACAAATCCATAGAGTTCAGTACAGCCAGGGAGAAGGCTGCTCTCTGCTGTGGCTGCCTGTTCCAGGACAAGGCCTGACTGACGGGCAGAAAGCAGGAGAGCCCTTCCATGCTAACCTGCACACCTGCTGCTATAAAGGCAAGAAGCAGCGCGCACCTTCGCAGGGAGATCTCCACAGGACACTGCTGCAGTGGGTTGCAGACACAGTTTCATCTCTTTTCTACCTCCTTCTGTCAATACTAAGCCTGACTTCCACACTTATTTGTATAATTGTTTCTATGCCATAGAGATGTACCTRTTTAAACAAAAAGCATTACTAACTGTGCTGCTGTCTTGAAAAGCTACTGCAACAATCACGTCAAACATGATCCACAAGCAGAATGCGATTAAAATGGTTAAAATCAGCTAATAGAGCAGGACCACAAGCCAYGAGTCAGGTTTATCTCTTCATTTTCTCAAATGACAAGTTAAAGGTCTTATTACCTCAGCTGTATATAAGTTTTGCTCAAAGGTTTTATGTAGATATATACCAGGGGTTGAGGGTAAATGCATTACTACCAGTAGTAATGCTGTTGCTGATGATGCTTGAAGAGAAATACAAACCCTGTGAAAGCCAAGCTGCATATGTTGGTATAACTGTAGATTAAACCAAATCCTGTATTTGTCAGTGAACTAAAAATGCCTGGGAAGTGAGCAGCTTATTTGCAATATGCAAATCAGACTGAAATTATGCCTGCACCAAATAGAGCTATATTAAAAGAATTACAGCTACAGGGCAATATCACCCACGTGCTACCTCATCTAAGAGCCAAGAAGGCAAAAAACATATAAGACGGACCAAAGACAGCCTGCTGTTCAGATTATATATATATATATATATGCACATATATATATATATACACACACACACATATGCATATGTATATATTTCTGTCTGGAACATTTATAAAAATGTAATGGTGCCCTTTGAAGAAAGCTACTGATCTCTACACTTGGTCTSTCTCCAGTGTAGCATCCTGCTCTCCTGTAAACATGTGTGCTGTACTAGTGTAAAAATTTACTTATTTTCTTTTTTGGTTTCATTTTCATCATGTTACAGAGATGATTATTACAGCAAACAAAGTTTCCAATTTATACCTTTAAGCCTATGTATTAAAAAAGGAAAAATGTCCCCTCCTTCCCCCMAAAAAACACACCAAAATTAATTTAAGACAAAAGATCTGCTATGTTTTCAAGGCAGTGTATTTTCTATCCAGATGGGTATCTATTAGCTTACATGAGCTAGTTTCCCTCAAGAGTTCATTTTTCTCCYTTTGCAAGTTAGGTTATGATTTTAGTAGGTCTCTGTCTCTCCACATCTGGAAATTCAGAGAACAATAACAGAATGTAACAAGGGGGCACTTAGGAGAAAGCAGATTTCAATCATTCTTCCTTTCCCAAGGAAATTCTACTTCTACTACGARATTTGAAAGAGAAGACAAGCAATTGCTGCTGCATTTTCAACCAGACTGGTTTTAAAAATGATGATGACAACTCACTGGACATACGTTAYGTAGAAGTGTTTTTGCAAGCTAATACCACAACATGGCCCTCAACCCTTACGAAGGCTTTGAGGCACTATCATTAGACAGTACATTTTAATTTCCAAGCATCATGTAGCTTGGATATTTTCATATGAATTTATGCAAAGCTATTTATATTTTACTGCAAAAATAGAACTGTGGCTTGGGAAGGACGGAAACCCTTACACACTAGCCCATGGGTACCTGGATATGGGTGTGAAAAGATCGGGAAGGGAGTACAGGAGTTCAAGAGAGGAACTTGAGACTTGCATTCAATTTTCTAGATTTAAAAAAAAAAAAAAAAAAAGCAAAGATGAACAGGCAAAAGAGGAATTAGGAGGGGAAAAAAATCACACCAACAATACAGCAGTAGTATTAAACTAACAAAGTTCAATCCTTCTCGAGATTTTCAGCTTAATTTCCTGCCCTTGATGCCACAGCAGCTGAACTTAGTAGTAATACCCTGGCGAGTGGTCCAGTCCCTCAGTGGGAACAGAGCAGATACTGGAGCACGTTGAGCTGAATGTATGGAACTTTGCTTGCTGTCTGTACCATTAACAAGTCAGTGAAGCATCTGACTGAAATGTCTTGCCAAGCTCTTGCCTGTAAACAATGAAACACCAAGTAGAGAGAAAACTCTTACTGTCATTACATTTGTGTTGCCAAAAACAAGATTATGGCAAAGTTGAATATTCTTTGACCAGAGGACAAGTTCTCACATACAAAGACACTTACATGTCCAAACTTGGGATTGAGTTTACTCTTGGTTAAAAATAATGAATATTGTTGTGGCCAAAGCAGCTCTCCAAGGAGCTATTTTATGTTGTTCCAACACCACCTGGCTTAAACATGGCTCTTCTTCAAGCTGTGGTAACATAACTTTACTGTTTTCTCAGAAGTAAAAATGACCAAATTTTAGACTTTTACTAAAAATCTGTGTTCCAGTAACTGCAAGTGAAAAGGCTGAATAGGTGTCCGGACTAAGTCCAAACCTGTCTTTTTTCCTCCCTTCAACTCTTAATTTTATCTTGCAGTTTCATTAGACCTCATGGCTTGATTTGTCATTTTACTTAGTTGCAGTTGAACATTGTATTTAAAAAGCAGTTGCTTCTTTACTTACTTTAGTTTTACATCAGACATTTGGTCTAAATGTATTTGGCAAGTAATACCAGCACATTTCCTGCTTTACAATATTCAGCTAACATTACAGTTTATTTGTGCTCCCGTGATAGCCTATTTTGCTTAAAMTGATATTTTTCAAGATCAATTTCAGCATTTAGTACTAACTCTATGCCCAACAGTGAGGGGTTCTTGTAAGCTAATGAGGGAGAGGACTTATTTTGATACTGGAGAAAGTTAGAGTGTGATAGTGTATACCAGCTCAGACATTTATAAAGACCAGAATTCAAGTCACCTGTATAAAAACATAGCATCTGACTGGACAGGTTAAAACTTGGAAGTCTGATATTTTAAGATAAAAGGAACATTGGAAGCTCGTTAATACATTTAAAATAAAGACAGAAAAATAAACCTATCCTTCTTGACAACTTATATCCCTTTACTACCCTTCTCTCTTGTGCTACACAGTGAGGTTAGACAAAAAAACATGCAGTTTAGAATATTCCCTCCTTTCTCTCCTTATTACAACTCATTTTCCTCAAGTAGGTTTGCTGATGAATTTGAGGACTGAATTCTGCAAAACTGACATGATGAAAGCTTTATACTACTTGCCAGACAAACCGACAGTTGTTTGCTATTTTGGGGAACCATCCTATAATTGTACCCACCTGTTGCAGCACGCTATTTTTAATGCTACACCCAGCACTAACCCTGCACAGCAATACAGTCGAACTTCTCACCCATTCTCTGCTCCCCCATCCTGCCTCTGCCAGGGTGCAGAGTTTCTGCTAGGAATGTACAAGTGGTAACAAGAGTTTTACTTCTATGCATTAACTCCTCCACACTTTTCCCTTGTTTTGAATTGGCAGGTGACCGCCATTGCTCTAATTTCTTCCTTTAAACACTCCAGAAAAAAAAAAAAAAAAAA